>JAFIDM010009631.1:339675841-339738844 GCA_023159025.1 Thereuonema tuberculata
GGGGGGGGGGGGCCTCGCCCTCCCCCCTGGTTTGATAGAATCTTAACAGTTAAACCATGGTAACAGTGGGACTACAATTCACGCAGGGCTTTAAATTTATGTGTAACAAACTGATTATTATCTCCTTCTAAACAAAGATCGCTGAGAATATTTATTGTAAAATTTATATTTTTGGAGAATTCCTTATAATTGGCCTCTTATCAATTCTGCTATTATCTCGTCTGAAAACGAATAAAAAGCCTTTCCTTGAAAGAGTAAATCTCCATACATGGCTTTTTACTACGAGTAGATTCAGTCTTGACAAGTGACGTACATAAATGTTAGAAAGATGAAGTCATCAACTATTCTGCCAATCCACTTGTAGATTTCTTTTTTTATCTGTTATTCCTGTCTCCTCCCGAATAACGTGTCTTTAACTATTTGTAAAGATTTGAATACTACAATACTTAAGCTTTGACTGCATTTAAATCATATTGATGGATTTGATTTAAGTCCAAGTAAAAAAAAATCTGAATTAGGATAAATGTGTATTTAACTTATTTTGATGAAACTAAATTCAATATTTCCTTTCACAATCAATGATTTTAATTATTCGGCTCTTGGCAGATCTCATTAAAAAACAAACAACAACAAAAAATATATATTTCTCTTTGAGACAGCGATTTGTAGCTAAAACATGACATAGAAGTGGTTAACCTTGGCATTTCCTTTTGGCATTTTGTGTTGTTTAAGAAAAACAAAAACCTTTAGATTTATTTCCAATATTGCCCATTTCGTGCAAGTTAAAGGACTGTTGAAGTTTAGAGTTACGTGAAATAGCAGTTGAATAAAAGTTATGCAGATTAAACTTCAAAGATGTACATAAAACTCTTATTCTTAATTATAGGTGTAATCATTTCTTTAAAGCGACAACTGATCCTTGGTAGTTTTAATCTATTCGGCTTTATTACATGAACTAAGACTGAAATATAAGTCAATGGTCGTACGAATAAACATGCATTCATATCTATGTATTCATATTTTATTTTATATCTAAATTACAATAATTTATTTATTTTCAGAAGATTTACCGTGTTATTCCAAATAAAAACTGATGAGTTTTATTTTTAGGATTTTTTTTTTTATTTTTCCTAAAAAAATAAAATTTTGTAGAGAAAAACAAAAAAGACACAAAACGAACGATTTTCTGTTTTCTTCCAGACGATTAACTCTAACTCTATTCATTTTGTGAGCTAGGATTTTAGAAACTTCAATGCTGACAGTTAGTGTCTAAATACCTCTAAGATCAGTATTAAATCTTAGATCTATATGTTTAACAGTAGATTAAATCAATTAATACAAAGATAGGTCAAACATATCCTAAGCCCATACAATGCAACTAATCTATTTTTTTGCGTCGTACATTTACTTAAAATAAGTAAACATAAAATGTACTAAGAAAAATATGTTTGAATGTTTAATGATGTTTAAATTTATATATTAGCTGATTAATTCCCTATACATTTTACTTATTAATTCAGTAAACGCCATATTTACGATGTAAGCCTATTGGAAAATAATTTGAAATTCATTATTATTATCCTAATTTATTAAAAGAATAATTATTGTAATAATAATTTATTTATTATTACGTTAATTATTATAATAATCAAATAATTACTATTTTTTAATTATAAATGGATGTTGTTAAAATAAGTAATTACAAATAAATAAAATTAGATAAATATAAAATGAAAATCAGTTAAATAATTGTTCCATTTGATGTTTACTTATTTGGTAATGGAATACCGATAGAAAGAATTAGCCTGTGCACGAGGTATTCTGTATTCCTCATAAGGCCTTGTAGAACTAACAACGTGTGGGCAGTTGCTGCTTACGAGCTCTTCCTGTTTCAATTCATTGCTATTCAGCCGGTTTTGATGACCTCTAAGCAGACAACGGCCTTGCCAGAGACCCTATTTGTACGGAACAACCTCGTTTGGAATCCCACTGTTGTCGGCTGGGAAGATGCCAGTCAGTGGACGCAAAGCCATTGGAAAATCACTGCAGATGTGACTCGAATTGCACCTGCACGCCTCTCCAAACCATCATGTTTTAAGTACAAGCTCTGCAGTTAAAATAGCTCATTTTCTTAGCATAAAAACTGATAGGAATTTAAATATATTTAAAACGGAATAACTTATTTCATTTATTTATTTATTTTTAATGAAATAAAAAGAAATCTACAAATGTTTTGAATTACTTTTCCAATATTTAAAGAAAACAAGGTGATTAATTTAATAAAAGGGAATGTTTTTTTTTTTTTTTTTTTTTAAACGTGGCATCCGCTTGATAACAGTTCTGAATAGAACAACAACAAACTTACTCTGTAGTAGAATTTCAATTAAAAATTCCAACAAATTGGCACGTTCTAATGAAATACATTTCATAGTTTTCAGTCCCGTTTTGTAAAAAAGTGGGAAGTTGCAAAAAAAAAAAAATCATATTTAATTTTGTTTCATGTTTTTTAATATCTCCCCCTAATTTTCTATATTGACAACTAGTGTCTGCGATTAAGACACTTATCTATATTTGTAATTACCAAAATAATCAGTAAGTAGGCGCCGTAGAGATTAAAAATCCCGCAAAGGCCCAGTTATCTTCCAAGAAAATATTCTTAGTGAAACAATTATAAATAAACTGTTAAATCATACAAAAACTATAATATAGAAATAGAACTTTAAATTACAATTTGCATAGCCTACTAATCTCTTGTTTTATATTTGTTTTGATTAAGAGTACTTTATTGCTATTTTGGAATATTAACTATTACACATCATAAGTAATTTTTTCATTACCATGTTTCTAAGTTTACACTGAAATTAGAAATCACTCAAATTACATCCCGATGAGAGAGAGTTTGATGTGAGTTAAAATTCAACAATCCCAATTTTTTTTTTCATCTCAGTCTTTAGATATGAAAAAAACAAATAAGTCTAAGTAAATATTAAGATACCAGAATATGCAGTTTTTTTTTGTTTTGTTTTTTTAACAAAAAGTAAATAAACAGTCACAACAGCTTCGAAGTCTAAGTAAAATTGAGAAAGCAAATTCAGTCAATACTATAAAACAATGATGGTGAATTTAACAAACAGAATCAGCAAAAATGCAAAATAATTTAAAGTTTTGTTCAATTAATAGTATTAAAAGTATGATTAAGATAAAAAGTAAATTCTTTCCTCCCAAATTTTTTTTTCCTCTCATAGTTTTTTTCTTCTTCTTCTTATTATTATTATTCAAAATAATTAAAATTAAATGCAACCATTTACTTTAGAATAATTTTATCAAAGGCCTACAGTCATTTTATTGTTTGTTTGTTTGTTTTTGTTTTTTGTTTTTTTGCTTTTTTTTTTTCATTTTTATTCCAACTTACTGTTTTTATATCAAAAACAATAATCTTTTTGTTCATTTTTATAATACATTTTATTAAATTAACTTCATTCAGTGACAATAAAAAAAAAATTGCTTCCTCCTTCACCCAAAAAAAAAAAAAAAAAAAAAAAAAAAAGGTCGATCCTTCAATTTTTGATTAATAAAGTAATTTCATTTGTTTTAATTTAATTTATATAGTTGCTCTAAAACTTTTACACTTTTTGGAACTTCTATTGAATCAGTATTAAAAGACGCCAATCCGTTACAAACTGAAATCTCAAAAAACCTTTTTTGTTTCTTATGTGTTGCCTAATTTGTTGATGAGTCGAGGACCTCCAAAGCATAGCAAGCCCTTGGGCCGAGGATTTGAGTGGTTTGAAATAATTCATAAAGCGTTATTAATAATCCACGTCAAATGTCATTATATTTCAATTCATTTTTTGACCAATTTATTTAAAATCAAATGGCTTAGATAAAATACGTTCTTAATGATAAGAAAATACTGTAATGGGAGAAAATACTGTAAAGAAAATTTCTGACATTTTTGTATCATTTTTCTATTTTGTTAGACTTGTTGTTGTAGTTGAATAATATCAGGAAATACTGAAAAGAACCTTCGAAACTAAATATTTTTCTTTTGATTTTTATAACTAAAGTATATTTAATCTCTAGTAGAAATTACTTCTTTAAAAACTTTTATTCATTAGGATAAAAGTGACATTAAAGTACTCTTTTTAAGTAAAAAAAAAAGTTATTGGTAAATACATTAATTATTAAATTATTTAAAATTAAGTAATTATTACAGCTTTTTTCGATAATAAATCGATATGTGGAAAATGACTAATATTCGAAAACTGATTCTGATAATTTTTCTTAATTATAAATCTGTGTTCATTTGTTTTGTCTGAACATATTGATAAAAAGCTTAATTGAAAGCCTAAAATTTATTTTATATTATTTTTTACCAATGTAAAACACTTTTTTTTTTAATTTATATCATTTATTATAAGAATGTTCGCATTGTTATTGGAAAAGCCGATGATCTCTTTTCTCGTTTTAGTTTCTGCTTTCGTCAAAACTTTATCTTGCTCTCAAAATGTTGCCACCCATGTGTGGCTCCTTGGTCAAGGCCCATTTGGTCCTTAAGAAAGTAGGTGCCCCTAAGAAAATTATTGATATTAACCTTCGAAATGTTTTCACCTAATTTAAAAGACTTCACCAAAACTTTTGTATCCAACTAAGAATATTTTGATTGGATAAAAGTTAGTATAATGAGAATGTAGCTTAACAGTTGCAGATTGAAATAAAATGTAAGTTTAACAGTAATTCTATACGAATTGTAAGGCTTTAGTATTTGCTCTGCAAAAGCAGAAAATCCACATACAAAGAAAAATGACTTAAAGTTGCCTTTTACAAAAATTGTTTAATAGAGTCTACGTCTGCTTCGAAGTTGCAAGTGAAGTATTTGCTGTAACTTCACTTCATCTTGTTTAAAACATATAGTTTCTGTAGGGACATGAAGTCTTAGATTTCAAATATAGCGGTTTGATTTTTTTATTTTATTTGCTAAGTCATGAAAGTATTACAAGCGAAAAGTTACCACTTATTTTTAAATTATCTATAAAATACAACAATACAGATTTTCCATTTCTGGAAAAAAAAGAAGAAATAGCAAATGCTAAACGTAGTTAAGTTTATTCGTATCAAAGCACGACAATTATTAAACCGATAAATATAAATTGTTACGTATAGATAGGAATTACTGTGGGAAGTTTTATCATCTTCAAGCACAAATTTCTTGAAAATCTTTCAAATAGAAAAAGTTACTTCGTCTTCTACGATCTTCATTAAACTGTTTCATGTAGATCCAGTCACAGTTAAAAAGTTATTAGAAAACACACACACACATTGGTTGAATAAGCCTCACTTTCATTTGGAAAGTAGACTAAAAAAAAGTTAATTATATGCAAAAAAAAAAAAGAAAAAAAGCGTAAAAAACGCACACAAATAAAGGTTCACTGACCTATTTTTAAAATTTTCGTACCGGGAACCGAAGACAGACTGTTTTGAGAAAAGAAAAGTTGTCTTGGGTTCCTGGTACGAAAAATAGCTCAGTGAACCTTTATTTCTGTGCGATTTTTTGCTTTTTTTCTTGTTGTTATATCCTTAACGCACGTTAAATTTTACAATTATATATATATATAAAAAAAAAAAAAAAACTTTGTAACATTTTGACATTTTGCTGTTTCTGTTTTACTTAATTTAAATTATCAAATTAAATTTGTATTTTCATTTGCTTTCAGATTAACACAAATGAGAATTTAAATTATTGCACAAAATAAAAATAGCGTAATTTTAAAAAGATTTTTGTCTCTAGTGGAGCTCAAATACACGAAACAGTCAATTGAGTTGTTTTAAGTCAAAGGCAAATAACCTAACCAATCAAAAACAACTTCAGTAAAGACAGGAAAATAATAATCTTTTGAAATTAACTTGTAGCATCAAATTATTGATTTTAATTAGAGTAAATTGGTTAATTTTGACATCTAAATAGTTGTTTATGATTATCAAATTAAAGATAATGAATATTATTTTCAAAACTAATTATCTTATTTACTTACCAGAGATTTGATTTATCGGGTAAAAATAGCAAATATATTTTTAATTTATTTTTGTGATGTTAATGTAAAGGAATACGGAGACTGAATTTCTTTTAAAGAAAAATACTTTGTATATTAAAACCAATAAATACTGTGTAATAAATACTTCTGAAATTTTAATTCAATCTTTAATTCAAAACAAATAAAAATGATAGAAAGAGAATTTTGAAGCAACATGAAAAACAAAGTAAATATTTATCTCTGATGAATCTGATGTTTGTTACTATCTTTTAAATGAACAATAGAGAGAATAACACTTCAAAAGATTAAACTATTACTAATTAGTGCTAATTCGTCCTTTAACTTTTCATAAATCATCTGCTCTTTTTAAAATCTTTTATTAAACTATAAACTTCACCTTTGACGACGTTTCGACGGCCTAAACAAGCGGTCTTTTACAAGCCTCTTACATAAAAAGGGAAAAGACTCGTCGTCTTCTTCCCCCCAAAATAATAAAATAATAATAAAACTAATTAACAATCAGACATATGGAAGAATCAAACATTTTGGGGGGAAGAAGACGAGGAGTCTTTTCCCTTTTTATGTAAGAGGCTAGTAAAAGACGGACCGTTTAGGCCGTCGAAACGTCGTCAAAGGTGAAATATATAGTTTAATAAAAGATTTTAAGAAGTTTCTGTAAGTTTGACTTTTCTTGTTGAATTATCATTTGCTCTTTTGTTCACATGGAAGACAGAATTAAAAGGTTTATCAAACAATTTATTTACATTTTACTAATATCTTGTCTCCAATTGGTAATTCGTTATAAACTTATAACTTAATGTGTTTGTTGATATCCACTTTGATTTGACGTTTGTAAAAGTACAAAATGTAAACAACAAAAGAATGATGTTAAATAAATATGCCAATGATATTAAAAGAAACACAAAATACGTTAATATTTGCTTTTTTACATATAATCTTTTCTTCCCCCATTTTTGAAGCTCTTCATTGTCATCTTTAGGATTAGAACCACGCATTCAATTTTGAAAGTAAGTTAAATATTTTTATTTATTAAAAAAAAAGAAGAAAAAAAATCCCCTTGGGATATCATAAGTGCATTAATAGTCAGGGTCATAATAAGAGATATAGATATATTGACATTGATCATCATCTCAGGATTTTTCCAATTTATTAGTGAGTATCCTCAACCTAGATTTTATCCACAGCATCCTTCCATTGCTTTCTGTCTAGGCTCATAACATCAGTTAAATCATGGTGTGTGAGGCTAGCATTTATAAGGTCTAACCTTTTGTATTTTGTTCTGCTTCTTTTCCGTCTACCACTTGCATCCCACTTCATAACTATATTAGTTTGTCTTCCTTCCGTCATTCTCATCACATGGCCGAACCACCTAAGTCGCTTTACTTCAATGGTCTGGAGAATGAACTGTTTTACTCCCAACATTTCTCGAATATTCACATTACGAATCTTTTCTCTTTCAAATTTCCTTGCTGATCTCCTCCAGAAATCCATTTCGGTAGATAGAAGTCTGTCTTGGTGACGTTTACTTATTGTCCGTGTTTCTGCACGATATAGTAAAGTACTCTGAACCAATGTATTAAAAATTAATTTCTTCGTTCTTGGAAGAATATATCTATTCCAGAGAACTGAGTTGAGCGGTCTTCTGCCCTCTCCAATTCCTTTATCAATCTCCCTTTGACAAGTCCCATGCTGGTGGATAATGGAACCGAAATATTTGTATTCTTCCACTGTTTTTATTTTTACATTTTCCATTTCTATAGTAATTAAAGGATCTGTGGTCAGATGCTCTGGTTTTTTTTTCCACAATAATTTTGAAGACGCCAGTGTTCATACTAATTATTCAGTTTCCAAAATATATAACCAATATCCTTTTTTCTTCTGCAATTATGACTTGATCATCTGCAAACAATAAGTGATGCAAAAATATATTTTAGGCTTCAACATTAACTCCATACTATACCGTAGCCTACATTTCCGTGAACATTCTCTAACTGCAAAATCAATTATATTTTAAATAGAATGCGGGCATACTGCAACCCTGTAGTAGACCTTTACTATTTCCTCTGATAGTTAATTTCCCTGTCTAATTCTACATCTATTATCAGGATCATATTTACTGTCATGTCATTGATCTTAGCTATCTTCAGAGCTTTCCAAAGAAGTTTTTTTGGTACACTATCCTATGCCTTTTCCAAATCAATGAAGATCAACTCTATATCTTTAGATTAGGGTCTCTGCTTCTCAGGAATTTACCGTAATATGAAAATATGATCTAAACAAGACCTTCCTGCTGAAAATCCCCTTTGTTCTTCCATTATTATTCTTCTATTATATTACATTTCAAGTTTATTTTTTATAATCTTTCCAAATATTTTGATAAACGGGTCAGTAACACACATTCCTCTATAATTACAGCTATATGTTTTCTATCCCCTTCCTTATAACTAATTATACCAAGTTTCATTTCCTCAGACAGTTTATCCCTATCCAATATTTCATTATACAAATGAGTAAGAAGTGTAATCACTTTTTCACCTCCATACTTAAGAAGTTCAAAGTGAATTCCCCAGGTCCAGTTACTTTTCCATTTTTCCCTTCTTTAGCCACCTTCTCAACTTCATCTCGTGGTATCTGAAAACTACTGTGTTGATACTTTTCATTCATCTATAAACTCCTTACGATCTTCATTTAATAATGTTTCAAAATAAGTTTTCCATTTAGCTAGAGGTATCATTCCCAATTTCACTTTATGTTGGGTTTGTTCCCTCAATCCTTTTAATATCCTCCACGATGCTGATGCTCTCTTATATCCCAATTGGCAATTTACTATCTCACATGCTCTCTTCCACTCTTCATTCTTCACTTTTCTTATTTCTTTTCTTTATACAGTTCTTTACTCCTGTCATCTTTTTCAGTTAACTATTCCATATAACCATTCGAAATAATACACTCTAACAAGTTCTCCGTTATCCATGTTTTCTTGATCCTTCTATTTCTATCTTGTTGTCCCAATACTTCAAATGCAACACCTTTTACATTTTCCTTTATATACGCATATACCTCTTCAGTTATCCCTTCATATTTATCATCTAGCCTTTCATTTAATATTCTAAAATATAAATATTTAATGCTGTCATCTTCTAGTAGTTCTATCTTATGTCATGTTTCTCTATTCTCATAGATTCGTTACTAACCTCAGGTAATTGTTGACCCTGTGGCCATGGCCATTCTATTTTGGCTCTGACTAAAAAGTAATCAGAACCACATTCCGCTCCTCGTTAGACTTTAACATCCATCACTTTTACAGTACTGTTTTGTGATTTTATAATAAAATCAATAAGAGATCTTAGGTTCCTTGCTTCTTGATGCCAAGTATAGCGATGAATGTCTTTGTGTTGAAAGAAAGTATTTAGTATGGTAAGTTCATGCTGTTCAAATATTTCAATTAGTCAAGTACCACTGTTGTTGGTTTCCTCCTCTCCATACCGTCCAACTACTTTCCCAATAAATCTGCTTTTTATTCGAGTATTCAGATCCCCCAATAGGAATATCTCATTCCTCTTTGGTATATTCTCAAATGTTTCACGTACTGACTCTCAAAATGATATACTCTCACGTAGTATATCATTATTGGAGAATATGCCACGACTATTGTAATCTCTCTTCCTAAAAATATCATATCTACTGTAATAATTCGTTCATTAATAAAATTTCAATTTATTATATTCCTTCTTAAAGTGTTCCTTACAACTACTGATATTCCCGCTTACTCCAATCAACTCCACTGCAAAAGTGACTGTAGTCGCCGATTTGTTCCTCTCCTTTACCCTTCTTTTTCGTTTCAGACAATACAGCATCATCCATCCACATATTTTTCCAACTCTTCTGGTAGCAATTCTATTTTAGTGGCAAGGCCCTGAACATTCAAGCGTCTAAAAAACATAGTAATCTTCTGTCTGGCATTGGAATTTTTATTATGGATGAGGAACTGGCCCATTGCGTCAACCCCTACCTGGAGGACCAGGTCTCCGTTTTTATGATCCCTCGGAGACAGGGTGGTCAAGCCAGGGCAGACAAAATTTGCAATTGCTCCGCTCCAGCTCCGCTCCGACATGAAAATACTTGCTCCATGCTCCGCTCCGTGCTCCGCTCCATGCTCCAAATACATTTTTTAAGTCGTATTACCAAAGATCAAATATTAAAAACAAGCAGTTTTTAAACTAAATTTTATTAATCATCATAATTAATTCTATAAAACAGAACAGCTGACAGTAAGTCATCTTTCATTGCCTATCTTGTATCATTGACACCAATTTTAAGGCAGAAAATAATCGCTCGACACTGGCTTGTATAATGGGCATACTCGATGCAACTCGACAGGCAGCTTGAATTCGGTGTGGGTAACCGTCCATAGCTTCAAATGCTGATTTTACTTTGAGCCTACCCATAATCTCAATTACATGACAATCTTGGTGAAAATTCCTCTCAAAGTTGTCTTCATTCGAATGTTGTATTTCTGAAACTCTCAGACGTTTATCCAGCTTGTCCAGCTCTTTTTCAAAATCATCATCTTCTAAAGAATTGTCTGCTGAAATCGAAGTATTTGTTTTTCCTTTCTGTGATTGTTGAAAACTTGCTATTCAATGTGGCTGCTCGGATTCAATTATTGAGGATTCCAGCCTTTCACTCTCTTGCCTCATATCAAAACGCTTAAAAATCTTTAGTTTCTCGAGTCATCGGGCGATATTTAAAGTCCTTTTTTTGCTTTTGTCGTTTGCGACGAACTCAGTAAAATTCTATACCGAGGATCTACATAGACTCCGGCAAGAAAATGGGTGTTTTGGAAAAGATTTTCGTCACATTTTCGCATGGAGGTCAAAATTCCCGTAGCAATTTTACGCCATTGTCTTGGAGAATTTTGCAAGTTTTTGCCACTCCTTCACGTAAAACTTCCATGACAATTCACTTTAAAAATTATTTAATTTTCAAAGTAAAATTTGGCTTTGTCAGGAGATTTCTTATATTCTTAGTTTCGTGCCATTCAGCTTTAGTTAATATCATTTCTATGGGTCCAGCCGCAGCTACTTGTTCACAATAATGCTTAAAAACAAGTAGACGATCAACCATTGCAAACGTTGAACCCCAATGAGTCACAGTATCCAAAGGTTGGGTTAGCCCATGAGTTTTTAGAAGAATACTGCGAATATTTGGGGTTCGTAATTTGATAAAATCATTTAAATAATGAAGTTACACAAAATTTAAATAAAAGACAAGTATCAATAATAGCTTTTATAGACTTTTGATAATATTGACCACAAAATTCTATTAAAAAAATTAGAAAATTACAGTATAAGAGGAGATTTTCATGATCTTATTAAAAATTACTTACAAAATAGAAAATCCAAAGTCAAAATAAATAATTTGATAAGTAAACTTACAATGTTAAACTCTCTTGTAAACTTACAATGTTAAGAGAGGTGTACTAAAATTTAGGTTCTCTGTTTTTTTTATTTTATATATAAATTCTATTAGTGATATTATTAAAAAAGTGCAAGATTTACATTTATGCCGATGGTGTAATACTAATAAGTAGCAAAATCAAACTTTTACTTCAATAAATCTTCAACAAGATTATCTTCAATAACAGTAAAATATAAAATTTTGAATATAGAAGAAAAGTTTATTTATAATGTAGTCTTGAAAAATATATATAAATATAAAAACATCAGAGAAAAAATACTCTTCTGAAAACAAAACAAGACGTAGTTGGTTGAAGATTTTCAATATTCCTAATATAAACAATAAGTTTGGACTAGTTGACCCGTGCGAATAATTCGCACCAAAAAACCACTTTTGAGAAATAATAAACAAATCCAACAGCTGTCGTGCATGTTAGTTAAACCCATTGTCAATAGATGGCGCCTTCTCCATTTTTATAAAAAAAGGTTGACCCGTGCGAATAATTAGCATGGTATATTGATCAGTCACCGAATGGTAATGTGGAAAAAAATAAATGAACAGATTCAATAGATGGCACCTTCTACATTTTTATAAAGGTTTTTAAAATAAAGTTTTTTAACGAAAACAATAATTTAAACAGTTTGTTTATTTTTCGTCATTAGCGGTGAACGTAATCTTCAAAATATCTCAATCATTGATTTTGAAAAAGTATTAAGTGAGATAAAAAAAAAAAAAAAAAAAACCACCTTTGAGAAAAAATATATGAGAAGTTGACAAATTGTTATGTTTTTTATTGTAATAAGTCGTTTATTTTTATTAAAACATAAATCTTTGTATGTTTTTTTATCTGTTCTTATCAAATAAACGATGAAATATCTTTTTAAAGTGCATTTTTATTCCAAAAAGGATGTATTAGAAGTTACGACGCTACAGCATTATTTGAAATTTTCTTTCGCTTTCGAAAAATAAGTCGCTTATGTTAAAGCATGTCTACATTTTTATAAAAAGGTTTTTAAAATAAAGTTTTTTCACTAAAACATTAATTTTAAACAATTTGTTTATTTTTCGTCATTAGCGGGGAGCGTAATCTTCAAAATGATGTCTCAATCATTGATTTTGATGAAGTCTTAAGGGAAATAAACCGACAACAAAACACCTTTGAGAAATAATATATAAGGATAAGAAAATTCTCGGCAATAAATGTTTGTTTTAACTTTGCTTGTCATGCAGATCAATGTTATTAAGATTAGGAGAAGTATAACGTAACGTTGCAAACGCTGTAAAGTAATGAAAAATTAAGTAATAAAAAAATAAATAAATAATACAAAACAATAGATAAATAATAATATATGGTAATTACTTGCGAGGAGAAACGTTGATTTAAGTGAACGTAACCTTCAAAATGACGTCTCAATCATGTGGCGCATCGATAAAAAAAAAAAAAAAAAAAAAATACCTTTGAGAAATAATAAGCAACTCCAAAAGCTGTTAAACATAGTGTGCCTTCTACAACTAAAGGTTTTGAAAAAAGGTTTTTAAAATAACATTTTTTAACGAAAACATTAATTTTAAACAATTTGTTTATTTTTTGTCATTAGCGGTGGACATAATCTTCAAAATTATATGTCAATCATTGATTTGATGAAGTATTAAGGGAAATAAAAAAAAAAAAACACCTTTGATAAATAATATATGAGAAGTTGACAAATTTTTAGGTTTCTTATTATAATAATTCCTGTAATTTTATTAAAATATAAATCTTTGTTTGTTTTTTTTATCTGTTCTTATTAAATAAACGATGAAATATCATTTTAAAGAGCATTTTTATTTTAAAAAAGAATATATTTGAAGGTTACGACGCTAGAAGGTTTCGTTTTCGAAAAGAAGTCGCTTCTGTTAAAGCGTGTCTACATTTTTATAAAAAGTTTTTTAAAATAAAGTTTTTTTAAATAAACGTTAATTTTAAACAATTTGTTTATTTTTCGTCATTAGCGGGGAACGTAATCTTCAAAATGATGTCTCAATCATTGAATTTGATGAAGAATTAACGGAAATACGGCGTTCCGACAGAAAAACAGCTTTGAGAAATAATATATAAGGATTTAGAGTAAATGAATATACAGTACTTACTCAAAGATATTTAGACAAATAAATTGGAATAATTATAATTGTAATAATTTTAGAGAAATCAAAAACCAATTAGTAGTCAATAAAAATGTAGTAAAAAACTTCTAATCTATTCTTTAACATTAATTAAATTTTGGTTTTGAAGACACCGTTAAACTTTCCAGCACCTATAAAACAGGAATAATTCTGTAATTACACCTAATAGGACTGGTAAACATTAAAAAAAAATCTGGAGCAGTGGAGCAGTCAAAAACTTGTGTGCTCCGGCTCCGCTCCAGCTCCGGGCAAAAACCTATTGCTCCACTGCTCCGTGCTCCAGCTCCGGGCTCCGCTCCAAAGCCCTGGGTCCAGCTATACCTCCAGGCAGTAGATACCTCGTGGATGCTATGCCTCGTATCCACCAAAGTGATGTGGCCGGATTATTTGGACACAAAAAGTTACCTCTTCACATCAAGACAGAGACACATCGAGATAGATTTTTCATTTCTTATTTTGATTTATTTTTTTATTCATGTAAAAGAAATGAACTAAAAATAAGAAAGATAAGTTTCAAAAAGAAAGAAGAACAAATCTAAAAAAAGACAAATTTTTCATTTCTTATTTTGCTTTATTTTTTGTCATCCATAAAGAAAGAAACAATGAAATAAAACTATGAAAGAGAACTATAAAAGAAAAATTTAAGCAAAGAAAAAACAAACTTAAAACCACACACACACACACCAACTCTAGATGAGATACAGTCCGTTTTGGTTTACGAAAGCCTTCAGCGCTTTTGAGCATGCGTCAGGTCTCCTTCGATTTCTTCCAAATAGGGGCGAGGAAGATGGGATGTTTACTTTTTATAGTGTTAATTTACTAGTAGCTGCGTTCTATTTGCGCTTTTCGGGAAAGAATTATGAAAGAATAAATACTATTGCAAAAATGCTCCTCGTTATTTTTTTCTTGAAAGCGAAAATGTCCAAAAGAATTTCTTAGGAAAGTATCCATCTCAGCATATCACCCCTCTGCGGAATAAAATCGTCCCGAAGTGGTATCTCTGCCATTCATAAACGGACTGAAAGAGAATCGTTTTGTTTATTTATAATTATATTACAGACAGTGGATCAGATATAGTTGCTATTACAATGAGGTTTGTTAAATATAAAATTTTCAGTGTTTTAATAAAATATTTTTTTTACACGACTGTTATAACAAACAGAAATTATCAATCAAAAAAATAAATAAAAACAAATATGTTTAAAAAAGAATCCCTTATTTTCAATAATGTCGATTTAGTTCTTATTGTTATTCATTCATTTGTCGATTTACTTCTTGTCGATTTAGTTCTTATTGTTATTCAATCATTTTTCGATTGGCAAAGTAACAATTGCATCTGAGAAACATACAGTTACATTGTTCACTTGATTACACTACGAATAGTTTAGGAAAAACAAAATCAAATATTTAGCATTTTTAAACCAATGAACATTCAGATTTAATTTAATTGTAGCAACTACACCTGATCCAATTTCTATTTTAGGTTTGTTTTTTCTTTCTTTTTTGAAACTTTTCTTTTCATATTTAGTCCATTTCTTTCACGTGAACGAAAAAATATGAAATGAAAATCTACTTTGACGTGGTGAGATAGCCTAATGATCTTGAGAGGTATGCAAAAGTTACTAGACAGTTCGATGGGGAAGGAATGATGGGCGAGAGACACAGTGGTTCTCCATTATTGGACTTACCAAGACGACCTGCCAATCTTACTTTTGTCATGAATCCACTAAAGTAATGTTAGTTAATAAGAAAGGGAGAAAGTCATTCAATGTCAAATTAACATGGAAAAAAAAAATATTTTGAACGTTTATGTTGTAGATTGTCATGATTTTTTTTCTCTTTTTTTGTATATAGGCTGTGCCTAAATACAAAAAGTATGGAAAGTATGGAAAATATGGAAAATCCAAATTTTTGGATTTTTATTTTGACCAGCAATTTTTTTTTTTTTAACTGAATTTTCACAATGACGAAAAGTGCAAATTTTGGTACTCCAATTTATGCAGACTATTATTACTCAGGAACCGTTTGTCCTAAAGGGCTCAATTTGGCGTCATTTTTTAAAGCTCTTGAAAAGGGTTTTTGTTTGATGTATCCTATTAGATATTTTGAAAGTAAAAAAAACTTTTCATCACTTTCCAAAATTTTAGTTTTTAAAAATCTGAAAAAGAACATATTTATTTTTTCCGGAAAACTTTATTTAAAACATGGTTATATTTTTGTTGCTTTCCCAAAATGGGTTAGAAATAGTCATATTTATCTAAGACATTTCACATAAGTATCTTAATTTCATTTAAAATTGAAAAATAATATATTTTTTTAATTACGGTAAACTATAAGTTTTAAATTAATACAAAGGACCAAACACACAAAAACAATAGAGATATAAATAAATAATTTCATAATAAATAATTTCATTACATGTTGCAAAGGTACTATCCTTCGTCGTCAGATGATCTTAAATAAGCATGAAAAAGAAAACAAGGCTCGGAATTAAAATTTAAATGTAACAATAATTTTGGATAACAATAACTTTCAAATGCAACAACAAATAATCTATCGTAAATTATACTGTAGCGCGTTCTTAATTGATACTTCAATATTGTAACAGTGTTTAGATTTAATTAACAATGATTCGTGAAATTTACGTAAGTAACAATCCTTCTCAATCCCGTAGATGACGGGATTGTTTACCATTATATTGTGACCGGAATTTTTGTGATGTAATGCTGTTAAATATTGCAGGTTACTTTTCGCTGTAGCTGTTTCGTGTTCTTTCATTTGTTTTTTTACTTTACGTCCAGTCTCGCCAAAATACATGGATGGATGGCACTGGGGTTAAAGTGTCTTGAACAGTGCCTCTGGGAAACCAGGCCGAATCCTAGAGTAAATAAAAAAAGGGCCTTCCCTGCGCATGGGGGCATTACGCAGGGTGACTGTTTATTTCCCCCTTTTATCCAACCTTGCATGGAAGATATTAATTCTAAAACTATGAAGAGCTCTCTTGAAGAGACCTCCAAAAACATCCCTATTCAGGGTACCAACGAGGAAGCTAGCTTCCCTGAAACAAAAGAGGAGGGACGGCCTATGCCGAAACCTCTGGAGACTCAAAGTTCTGACTCCGGTAAGGAACCTTCAAGGGAACTTACCGTGAGAATACAGGACGCTGTAAAACGCGCCAGGATTAGTGGCGCGGAAAGAAAAAAGAGGAAGGGGGCCAAGGCAGCAGCCATGGCTGCCTCTTATGAGACTGCTGGAAGGGGAGCTGGCACAACCGGTACACGAGGGAAGGGTCGTGGAGGTTTTGCCCTAACTGGACAACCAGGAAGGGCTGCCAACGTGCCCACCCAAGGAGCATCGGGAACTGCTCCACCCACAGGTGAGACCAAGGGGTCTGGCAATAAACGTGACAGATCCCAAGGAAACACACCACCAGATGTAGGATCTTATCCAAAAAGACAACATCAGACATCAGTCTGGTAGCCCCGGTACAAGCAGCTATGCTGAGGCAATAGCTGCAGACCCTGCTCTTCAAGTTGCTATCCGGAAGTCAAATAAGACCGAGAACTTTACAGAAGAAGAGCAGATGGAGAAATAACAATCCTATGCGGTGGGACTGCTGATCCGTCAAATCCCAGAAGTAGGACACTTTAGAGGTACGAGACGCAGGGCAGAGTATATTTTTGTAACTGCAGATAATATCTTTAGTAAGAACTGGCTTCTCAGAGCAGTCCCTAATCTGAGAATCTGGGAAGGGGTAGCACTTTCCGCTGTGGAAGCTGCTAATATACCCCGTCTGACCAGAGCTATGCTCTGGATCCCAGGCAAAATTACCAATACAAGTGAGGCGACCTATCTGCTTGACAGGCAGAACTCTGGTCTTAAAGCCTCCACTTGGAGAATTATGGAAACTAAGAAAGAAAAACATGGACTCAGACTAGTCATTGGACTAGATGAAGACTCAGTTAAACACCTGGCGAAAATTAATTTTCGGCCATGTATAAATCGTGATGTTGCGGAAGTGACTCTAAAGGAGAAACCTAAATTCTTGGAAAAAGGGACTCCTTTAGATGACACAGAAGAAGACGCCATAAACAGGGAAGGACTCTCTCCTAAACCTGAGAAAATAGAGGTCTCTAACTAGGTAAGTTTTTAGTTTTCTTTTGTTTTGTTAACCTAATAAATGTGCTAATTCATGTCTTGTTCTTTTTCATTTTTACAGATTAATCTTCAGCACTGCACAGCCGCTACTGCGGTGCTTTTTAAAAGAATCACAGAGCTCGATTTGGATTTTGTCCTTATTCAAGAACCTTGGCTCTATAAGGACAAAGTTAGAGGACTGGGAGGATGTGGAGGATCCCTGCCTTATTGCTCACAGACTACTCCACGTGCCTGTATTTTTACAAAGCACAGGAATGTTTTCCTCCTCCCGCAATTCTGTACTAGGGATCTGGTTGCAATCAGATTCCCAAGAAATAACAGATGCGACATTGTTGTTGCATCTGCTTACTTTGCTCATGAACCTAATTCTGATCCGCCTCCATTGGAGGTAAAGAAATTGGTTTCTTACTGTATTAACTCTGGACTGCCCCTTCTTTTGGGATGTGACGCAAACTCCCACCATACTGTGTGGGGTAGTAGCGATATCAATACCGGAGGGGAGGCCTTGCTAGAGTTCCTTTTATCTACTGATCTGGACATCTTAAATGTTGGTTCAGTTCCCACCTTCTCTACCCCTTATAGGGAAGAAGTTTTGGATCTTACTCTTGCTTCTACAGTTCTTAGGACTGAGGTATGCAATTGGAGGGTCTCTCAAGAGGTCTCCTTGTCGGACCATCGACACATTCGCTTTTCTTTGAGCGCGGAGGTGCTCAGTGAAGACCTGTTTAGAAACCCAAGGCTTACGAACTGGGATTTCTATAAGGAAGATCTTAAAAGTAGTATGGCAGGTTTTCCTGCTGTATATCGTGATGGGTTTGGCATAGAAAACTCGGTTTCCTTTCTTACAAATGCCCTTATCTCTGCTTATCAGCAAAACTGTCCACTTCGTAGAAAACGAAGGAGCAATGTAACCTGGTGGAATCCTCTTTTAGATAGACTCCGGACTAAGACCCGAAAACTGCTAAATAAAGCAAAGTTCACGGGCTCCAAGCAAGCCTGGGATTCTTACAAAGAATCTCAAAGGAAGTATAAATGTGCTATTAAGCACTCAAAAAGAACATCCTGGAGAGCCTTTTGTGACAACATAGGTACCTTGCCAGTGGCCACAAGGCTCACCAAGGCTTTATCCAAAAGCTCTGAGACGAAGCTGGGATCGTTGTTATTGCCCAGTGGGGTCTTTGCCTTTTCTGAGGAAGAGGCTTTTAGACACCTACTGGAGTTTCACTTCCCGGACTCAAGAGCTTCTGAGATTTCTTTTCAACATGCAACTTTAAGCAAGGACTTTACTCTTGCCAAAAGCATTGTTACTAATGAAAAGGTTAAACAAGCTATTGTCAGCTTTAAACCCTTCAAAGCAGCAGGAGAGGATGAAATCTTTCCAGCCCTCCTTTTAAATGGAATGGAAATTATTGCATCTCCCCTTGTAAATATTTATCGCTCTTGTCTGGCACTGGGTTATATTCCTATGAACTGGAGGAAGACAAGAGTTGTTTTTATTCCTAAGGCAGGGAGGTCTATTATACCTCTGCCAAATCCTTCAGACCAATCTGTCTTTCTTCTTTTCTTCTGAAGACTTTAGAAAGATTGGTTGATCGATACTTAAGGGATGTTATTCTTTTAAAACATCCACTACATTGCAGGCAATACGCCTATCAGAAAGGACTTTCTACCGAAACAGCCTTACACCATCTGGTACATAGGATAGAACGTTCTCTGTCCCATGGGCAGATGGCTCTTGGCGCCTTTCTAGATATAGAAGGAGCATTTGATCATACATCTTATGACTCCATTTGTAATGCAGCTGAACAGCATGCTATCGACCCATCCATTATTAGATGGATTAGAAATATGCTTTCAACTCGCACCATATGTGCACACCTTTCTGGCAACACTATCTCAACTAAGGCTATGAGAGGATGTCCTCGGGGGGGGGGGTTATTTCGTCACTGCTTTGGTGTCTTGTAATGGACTCCCTTCTTGAGGAACTACAGAAACTTGGTTTCTACTCCCAAGCCTATGCTGATGACCTTGTTATCCTTATTTGTGGTGTAGATCCTGGTACAGTTTTTGAGCTCATGCAAAGGGCTCTTAACTGTGTACAGGCCTGGTGCTGCAGTATTGATCTTAAGGTCAATCCTAGCAAAGCTACTTTAGTAAACTTTACTAGGAAACGAAAGATAGGGAAAACTTTAACTTTAAACCTATTTAACAAACGAATTGATCTTTCCAAAAGCGTCAAGTATCTTGGAGTCCAAACTGACCTGGAAAGAACATCTTGATATGAAGATCAAGAAATCTATTGCCACCTTTTGGATTTGCAGAAGGACCTTCGGTTGTTCCTGGGGTCTTCAGCCAAAGGTTATCTATTGGCTTTATGTGACCCTGGTTAGAACTGCACTATCTTATGCAGCTAGAACAAGGACTAGAACAAGGCTGAAGACGGTTAGAATGTTTTTAAGCAGATTTCAACGTCTAGTCTGTCTAGGAATCACCAGATCTTTAAAGACGACACTTACTGCCGCCTTGGAGGTAATCTTGGATTTGCCTCCTCTCCATCTCTTCATAGAGCATCAGGCCAGAAAAACCGCCTTTAGGCTTGTTAATCAAGGCAAATGGTGTAATAACACCTCCTATCATTCTAGTATCTGGAGGA
Source organism: Thereuonema tuberculata (assembly GCA_023159025.1). NCBI lineage: Eukaryota > Metazoa > Arthropoda > Chilopoda > Scutigeromorpha > Scutigeridae > Thereuonema > Thereuonema tuberculata. The sequence continues at coordinate 339,696,329 of JAFIDM010009631.1, forward strand.
ATGCTTTCTCTCAGAACTACTCTGACTTCTTATTTTAACATGATACCTAGCTTTGCCATTCACTTTCCTTGTAGAGAAGAATGGCTTGCTAAAGGACATGATCTTTTACCCCCCTGGAGCATTGTCTGGTTTACGGATGGATCCAGGATTGGAAACAAGACGGGAGCCGGAATATATGGGCTAAGACCAAGGGCTAGCTTCTTTCAAGCCCTAGGGATCTACTGCACTGTATTTCAGGCTGAGGTATATGCTATTCTTTTTTGTGCATATGAAAACCTCAATCGTCATTATGTCAATAGGACCATTTATATCTGCTCAGACAGTCAAGCAGCTTTGCACGCCCTGAACAGTTCTTTTTGCACCTCTCAGCTTGTTGCTGAATGTAGGAAGGCCCTATCCTGCCGAGCCATTACAAACTTAGTTTATTTGTACTGGGTTCCTGGGCATTCAGGCATTGATGGAAATGAGAAAGCGGACCTGTTGGCCAAAAGGGGCTCATCTTTGACTCCAATTGGCCCGGAACCCTTTTTAGGTTTCTCATTCGATCTAGGCAAACGATTACTGGGAACTGTCCTGGGAAAACAGTTCCATAAGTATTGGATTGCCTCGCATGGTATGAGGCAGGCCAAGTTGTTTATCAAAAGGCCTGCCCATTGCCTTGCAATGTCAATCTAAATTTAGATAGGAAACATTGCAAAAACAGGTTCTTACAGGACACTGTACTCTACATATCTTTGGTATTTCCCAAAGTAATTTATGTAGGAAATGTGGAATGGATCAGGAAACTCCTGAACACATTCTATGCCACTGTCCAGCTTTAGCTGGGAACAGATGGGAGATCTTTGATAAGATTTGTATTACCACTGATTACATCTCCACTTTAAATATTAAGGTCATTTTATTATTCTGTAAATCTACAGTACTTTTCATGACCACAGAAACTCAACCTTACGTTGAAGAATAATCATTGACTTCAACAATGTTATATGAGGGGACACAATGGACCCATGCAAGAGGTCTGAGTAGCTAACGGCCGTCAGCCGACCCTCTTCTATCCTTATCCTTATCCTTATCCTTTGTATATCTTTAACTTTACTGTTTTCCATTTGTGGTCTTAAATAAGTTAACTGTTGGTTGATGCTGTAAAATTTTTTATAGATCAAATACTGCTTTATGTTTCACACAAATTATTTCAAATATCCAGTAGATATTCGACAACACTGTGAGTCGACTACCTGGTCGGATATTTACGTTTCCTCCCGGGTATTACGTGTTTACTTATTTATTAATTTTTTTTTGGGGGGGGAGGGGGGAGAGAAAAAGGATCTGTAATTAAACTAGTTTGTTATCTTATTATTTATTTTAAATCCCTTCTTAGAATTAATATTAATAGTCTTTAGATACAGAGCGACCACGATCTGATTCAAATTCTTTAAATTTACACCCAAAGCAATAATTACCTCCAATCATCTACTCGTTTTCACACCTACAGAGACGTGATCAGATCGATGGAGCGAGAATTGTTTGGGATTTTTTTCCGAGGAATAGATAACCTGTAGATAAACTGAGAGGACGTATCTCAACTTTTTTTTCTTAAGTCTTTCTTGGCGAGATAATAATCCAAAAAAGAATTTTTACTGGTATAAAAAGGTTTGAAATAATAATACCTTTAACATGATGTGGTAAGCTTTTTTTTTTTAATTAATGAAAATAGAATCAGTTTATTTATTTAGTTATTTATTTTTATTATTTATTTATTTGTTTGTTGTTTGCTGGAATCATTTTTACAATCTTGTATGTTAGTAATTTTTAATAATGATTTTAAAATACAACTGTTAAGATGTTCCAAAAAATATCATAAATCAGAGCAACAACATAAAGTGTTTAAAATGCAAATAGTACAGGCGAACAACAAATAAATGAACAAGAAGCATCTTTTTTTGTGTCAAATAGTAAAAAATAAATAAATAAAATAAAATAAACAAAACCAAGGAGTATTTAACTATTAGAAAACAACCAGGTCTCGGTACACGAGCCTATACGAAATATCGTCGGAATCAATGTGGGGTCTGAAAAGCTAAAATAAACAATAAAAATCTCGCCAAAAAGATAATTGGCAAGAAAATTCATACATGATGACTGCTCCTAACTGATGATCGCCATATTAGCGTGAAACAGCTGTACTAGGATGTCATTTAGTATACAACTTGGTCTCACTCTTTATTAATATTTACTTGCGCAATCTGTTTTTTTATGCGCTAAAAAAATTCATAGCGGCAGCGTGTAGCGTGCACATGAATTTTCTTGCCAGTTATCCTTTTGGCGAGTTTTTTATTGTTTATTTTAGCTTTTCAGGCCCCACATTGATTCCGACGATATATATATTTTATCTGTAAGACTGTCCTTCAGTTTGTATAGGCCGTCCATTGTCTTGCATATAATATCATCGAATATTCCTTTCTCCACAACCTGTTGAACGCTTGTTTCCAGCTCTTCTTCCAAGTTTAAGTGGGTGTTCTTCTTGAGTTTATGTTCTTTCTAATTTAGGTTCTCCAAATTAACTTCCATTAGACTAAATTTCCATACACACAGGATAATTTAGAATTTCATGTTCATTTAGAATGGTGAAGCGCTCCAATGATAAAAATAGGCCATCTTTAACAACAACCAAAGAAAACAAAAATTGATAAACGATGACGTAAAGTCGCACCACACTGTGACTTTCGGCGATTGGATAGGCATCTGCAGATCCACGTGTGGATTAGTCGCAGCCCAAATGCGGCAGTTATGTGTTAATATCACCGTTCAAATAAAAGTGCGCTTCATCACTCCAAAAAATCCGGCATGGCCATGCTTCATTCACTTCCATGCGCGCTAAGAATTCGCGCTAAGAATTGGCCAGGGCGCAATTCTTAAACAGGACAGATTTTATAGGAGTAAAACTTCAACATCTCATGCAGGATTTTCCGCACCGTTGAGTGTGGGATATCCGTTTGCCGGGATATTGCCCGTGCACGCTGCTGCCCTGCACATTTGTCATCTCCTATTCTACAACGTGTTGGCAGGGGCGTAACGAGTGGGAGGGGGGACAAGGGGGGCTATCATGCCCCGGGCGCCAAATGGTCTCCAAGACCATGTTTGGGGTTCAGTTTTTCGTATTTTCGCGGGGTGGGGGCGCCAAAAAGATATTGTGCCCCGGGCGCCAGTTTTGCTCGCTACGCCACTGCATGTTGGTGACATAGCTTTGCGTCAACCGGCCTGGTTGCACTGCTAGTGTTCCATTAGTTTCAAAGCGTGGAATCATTTTTCGTAGATTTGTTATGCTCATCGGCCTTCTTCCCGAAGCGCAGCACTGGCATTCTCGTCCCGCTGATAATACAGCTTCACTAACACAGCACGGTCACGTAAGGTAAGAGCCATCGAAATCAGTTCGTCGCCGAGTGATGTTAATTCTCCAAACCTTTCTTTTTATCATGATCGCTCTACACGTAACGCTTTATGCAAATTAGTGCGTTAACAACGCCACATTTTCCCCTGTTTGCGACTTTTAGTATTAATTTTTTTTTAGAAATCGAAATCGCATGTTTCATTCTGAGTATCCACCTCTCTGTATATTGTTACGATTCGTCCAATACATTCCTCGCTGAGGGCTCTGAACACCTCACGTTATTTTATGCCCTCCCGGTACTTTAAAATGCTCAACCACAGAATCTTTAGAATTCTTACTGATGAACACACAGAACTGTTAGAAAATATTTTTATTTATAAATTGGATTCTCGTTACTGAAATTTCCAGATTTTTATTTAGAAGTAAGATAAAAGCATGTAAAAACGAAATGTTGTTACAAATATCACTACCCAGCCAGGCTTGAATTCCAAGAATATCGTACATGGGATTTGTTGATAATCCTCTTTGATAGTCACTTCGGAAGTACAGATAAAAACCATTGTTTTTGGCATGGTATAACAGAAGAATCAACAAGTCTGTATCTTCGCTAACAGTGACGGTCATTATTTTTTGGGATGATGATACTGCAGAATGAACAATATCAAAATCTGCATCTCCATCAGCATGTTGAAAGTGCACCCTATTTTTGTCAATGCTTCTGATATGAGCATATTAAAACATTGCTTATTTCTATCGTTTGTCAAGAAGTTTTCTTTCTCCCCAACAAACTTCATACCAGGAATTTACAGTCTTTCTAATTTTGCAGTTTTATTTTTACAGTCTTGCTAATGAAATTTACAGTCTTGCTAATTTTTGGAGGCAATTCGCCTTCTGTGAGTCATGTCCTTAATGTAAGGAGCGCTGTCGTACCATCGAAGACAACAATAGCTCTGCCATAATTATGAAATGTGAACTCTGAGTAGGAATTTGCTATGTTCAAGTATGTATCACCAGGCCTCCATGGCTCACGGTGAAGTAGGGATCCTCCATCTAAAACGTACTGGACCTTAGCTTGAGTTTCTGGAACATTTGCTGTGCACAAGTTACCACACTTTTTCAGTATTGCTTGGGTTAACTGAGACTTGTCAGCTTTCCTTAATAGTCGTGATTCAAATATTGCTGGCAGATAAGCACAGAGCTCATAATTTAAGACATCTGCAAGATTCATGTCACCGAATGTAGCAACAGTCATCATTCTCTGAAACAACAATGCTGGATCTATGTCAATCTTTTTTTCTGCATTTCTAACAGCAGATGCTGACCCCAATATTTTCACTCTGTCGCTTCTTTTAGCATTACATGGTTTTCCAACCATTGTGTTTATAATTTCTGTGCCAACGGAATGTCGTTTCTGTACGTTTGCACTTTGACCAGCAGTAACTCCTATAATAATATTTCTGAGAGATGAGTCACAATCAAATGGGGAAATAGGTTTCATGCATTCGATAACTCTTTGAAAGTCACTGATATCTCTAGATCGCCTGCTCTGCCCAACTTCTTTGTGCTGCTCGCTAGTTTCAAATGAAACCCTACAGTATTCTTGCATTGCGAGGTTGTAAAGACAAGACAGGCAAAATAAATAAATAAATAAATTAATTAATTATTAATTAAATAATAATAATTAAATATTATATCCATTAAAATTACACATTAGAAAACATTTCTTTAACTTTAACAATTCTTTGCTTTCAAACATGCAGTCGAGAGAAGCAGGTAATAGGTCCTTACACCTAGTGCTAAAAAAATAAAATAATAGAACAAAAAGACAGAAGATTCCACTTATTCTAACTCTCTTGGTTTGCCATCCAATAGTTTGTTTGAAAGTAGACAGACTTGTGATAAGACAGAAATCTGTTTGATTGTTAATCTTCCTGTCAAGCAACAAATTCTATGTTAATTTGTATTATCATAAAGGGGAGGAATAAAATTACGAAACCTTGTCTTCTGTCCAAATTACTGCTCTGTAGTGTTCCTCATTATTTCTTTCGAAAAACAGGTAAAATAAACCCTTTAAATTTGTAACAAAATTTACAAAAGCAGAGGAATACAGTCATTTTCGTTACATTTTTTTTAATTAAGCATTATTTTATTATGAATAATAAACTTCTATGATTTTAAAAACAAATAGTGTGTACAGATTGATCGATATAGATGTTTGAAGAAGAGATATGTTGAGATGGATGTTAGATGAAGTAGATTTCGGGGACCTAAAGTCTCTGTCTCTCTCTCTCTCTCTTTCTGCCTGATGTCGTTCGGCGTCTAACTTCTGTCTCTCTTGTGTCTCTTCCGTTGTTTTCTTAGCTCTTGACCGTCTTTTACGTTCGGCTTCAGTCCTTCGATCCAAATCTGTCTGTTTTTTCATTTTCTCTAAATATCTTTCACAGTATCGTTTATAATATGTGATGTATGAAAATATACAATCAGCCCGGGCTCTTAAATAACAACCAATATACATTCCTAACCTTATTTACTGTTAACAATTTGGCTTGGTGAGTCTTTGAATTTACAGTAAATTGAGTTTACAGTAAATAAGATTAGGAATTTATATTGTTTGTTATTTAAGAGCAAGGATAATCCAAGAAGAATCGCTTCCAATGAAAGCGGTTATGATTTGTTGAATAGTTGAGCAAATAGTGATATGTTCTTCCTTTTTGAATAAACTCATTATTTGATAGCGTGCGTCATTGTTGACGGAGAAAATGCAACATTTTGAAGTTCAACAATGTTCATTTTGCATTTGTCGACTTCCTCGCAACAATAAAAACTGAGCACCCGTTTGCCATTGTTGCTTGCCATTGTGAATATTGGAAATCACAACAATTGCGCCTTACGCATTTGTCGACTTCCTCGCAACAATGCAAAAGGAAATACCGCTTTCCATTGTTGCACTGCAGACAGACAGACAAAGAAATAAAAGATTTTAGTATTATATAGATTATTATTATCAGTGAAATTTCAATGCTCTTGAGAAAGTTATATCCTGAAATAGACATTTCTTATTATGTTTTATTTTATTTTAATTTTTTATTTATTATTTATTTAATGTTTAAAGGTTATTATGATAAGAAATAAAGCTATTTGCTTCAAGAAATAAGATCATACATAATAATATTATAATAATAATAATACTATAATAATAATAATAATAATAATACTATAATAATTTTTTTTTTTTTTTTTTTTATTAACATAGATAGATAACAGTACAGTCCCGTTAGGGAGGTATCCTTATCAACGGGTTCTGATATTTATATAATTTTTTTTCTTTCTTCTTACAATATATATTTACATTGTATACATTTGAAAAATATATAGCTTATAAGTCTACAAGATTGTAAATATAAGAACAAAAAAAAAAGAAAATAACAATAATTGAGTATAGATGGGTTGACATATATAAATAAATGATTAATTATTAGTATTGAAGGTATTTTTCGATAACGTGCTTGAAATGTCTTGAAACGTATATTAGTTTTATTAATAGTTAAGTTAAAGTTAAAGACTCGATCAGGCCCTGAAGACCGCACGAAGCCAAAGCCTGCCCGTGCAGGCCGAGGAGGCCGCTGGAGGGTAGGCTCCAATATTTATTTAATAGTACCAGTCTTATGTTTTACTTTGGTGTTTATTTATTTTATCTTTTTTCTTTTTTTCATTTCTCCATTTTGAAGTTTAAATTCTTCCAAATAGAGATATTTAGAGGAAAGAAAAACAATATAAAATAATTAATGATATATTTACTTTATTTTTTTTTTTTTCAAGTATTTTCAATAAGCCATTTTAATAATAATAATAATAATAATAATAATAATAATAATCGACCACATAATATCAGGCTGTCCCCTTCTCTCCCAAACAGATTACCTCCACCGACACAATCAGGTAGCGTCGATTGTTCATCAACAGCTAGCACACAAACACTCACTTATTAAGAACACAGTCCCGTACTACAAGTGCATACCACAAAGCGTATTAGAGTCATCCTCACATAAGCTGTACTGGGATCGCCCTATTCACACAGACAAAACCATACATCACAACAGACCTGACATCACACTTGTTGATAAGATCAACAAACAGACCTATCTCATTGATATTTGCAGTGCCTATCAGCAAGAACATGCAGAAAACTCACGCGGACAAGATCAGTAAATACACCGATCTAGCACACGAGCTCCAAAAGCAGTGGAGGCAGGACCGAGTACGTGTTGTACCCATCGTCTTGTCCACCACTGGTCTTGTACCTCACACATTGCACCATAGTCTCAGCACACTAGGACTTCACAAAAACACTTATGCACAACTGCAGAAGGTTGTGGTACTCAACACAACAAGCATAGTTAGGAAATTTATGACACAACCACACATCCCTAATCATTCTTGCACACGTCTTTACACTTGGCAATATGTGCTTTGGTCCTTGACCCGCCATATTGTTTTTGCTGGGGAAAGCCAATGCTTGAAACATACAAACATAATAATAATAATAATAATCACTCCATTCAGCCATTGTCAAGGCTGACACACACCTCACACCCCTGGACCTCGCAAACCCTTCTCTAACACTCACCATCTCAGACACCCACACACAGCAGCTGCGTGAATCATGGGCTCGTAAGGAACTCCATGGCAGACATCGCCACGAACTCAGCCAGCCTCACGTCGACCTGGAAGCGTCGAACAGATGGCTGACGAGTGGTGAGCTGTTTGGGGAGACCGAAGGGTTCATGATAGCGATACAGAACCAAGTCATCCCCACACGCAACTACAAGAAACACATTCTACACGACAATCAGGTAGCGTCGATCGTTCATCAACAGCTAACACACAAACACTCACTTATTCAGAACACGGTCCCATACTACAAGTACACACCACAAAGCGTACTAGAGTCACTCTCACATAAGCTGTACTGGGACCGCCCCATTCACACAGACAAAACCATACATCACAATAGACCTGACATCACACTTGTTGAAAAGGTCAACAAACAGACCTATCTCATTGATATTGCAGTGCCCTCTAAAATTTCCAACCCCACGTCCTCGTCGTAGAGGGTGGAAACAGATGTAGTAAGGAAATCCCAGTTGGAGGTCCCGAAACATGCTGGCTAACGGGGCTATGGTTCTAGTTAAGTTATGGTTCCAAGTTAAGGTGGGAGGTATCGTGCCGAGGACTGAATGGTACAAGGGTAGCGAAAAATGTTGTGCCGCAAATGATCCCTTTGGGGCGCCAGGTGAGTACCCCATCGTATATAGCCTTCTGCTTGGAATAAGGGGATAGCCAAGTAGTGACTTTTTATTTCCCCCGGTAAATAAAACTTTATGGATAAAAATAAAACAAAAATCAAGGGTTAGGGTCGCCTTCGGGAAGTACCCAACCATCAAAAGCAGCTACCACGGTAGCTGAATCTAGGGAAGAAAACGGTAATACTGGGATCTCCCAACAAGCAAAACCTAGCTCCACAAAGTTAACAGGCAGTTCCGAGTTATCTTCTGGAGCTAGGGAATTAAAACACACTGCTTCTAACATAAGCAGACTACACATTGGCGGTTTATCCAAAACAGCCAGAAGAAATATGAGGAGGAAATTGCAAAGACAGAGGCAAGCAGAAAGCCCTGTAGCCAAAGACGAGCAAATACCCCTCAAAGAACCCACCAAGAGACAGCGTTCAGATGTGTCGACACCATCACCCCAGAACGCAGAGGGCCCACCAAGGAGACCAAAGCTAAACAACAAACCTATAGTGAGGTCACCTCTTGTGTCAAGATGGCCGTCATTAAGAAAAAATTCCCAGACGAGAAACTGGACGATAGGGAAGTAGGTACAACCCCAGAAGGGGAACCTCTACCACTAATGAAGAGTTTCAGCTTGAATGGAGGGGTACTATTTTACGTATGCGAAAATGAGACAACTGCACTTTGGGTGTCAGAAGCCTTTAATAATAATGACAGTGTTCTGCAGGGCACAAGGCTCAGGGTTCTGAAAGGCAGTGACCTGCCAAAACCTGTCAAAGTAGCTTTCAAGACGAAAAACATATGAACAACCGACACAGCTGTCCTACTGCGGAGGCTCAATGCCTACAACAAGAGGCTTAACACAATTGTTGGAGAGTGCTGAACCGTATCGCAGACCCTCAGGCTCTGAGATGGATTTTCCAAGTTGACAGAGAATCTGCCACGGTCATCGCTGAGGCTAAATGCTTAGCGTATACTGGGGTCGATAAGGGAATCTTTAAGATCCTACACGACCCAGAGCACGTGAAACCCGAGGTTGATACCTCGGCACCTGTGCCCTCTACCTCCAAGGAGCCAACAGGCAGTTTCACGCCTTCAGGAGATGTTGATGATCAGGCAGTCACAGCTATGGATGTGGTGACATGGGATCGGCTCCGTCCGAAAACATGCAACTGGTTGAGATGGACGAGGGTGGGGAACTCTCTGATCGGGTGTTGGATTCCGACACCCACAGTGAGGAAAACACCTAATCGTTCCATTCTCAGCCTCTGATTCCCTAATGTCTCCACAGACATGCTGAACTGTATTCAGATCAACCTACATCACAGCCGGTCTGCTTCTGCGGCTTTGTGCCACAGACTGACTGAGGATAGTATTGATTTAGCCATTATCCAAGAACCTTGGATTTATAAGGGTAACATTTTAGGATTACCAAGATCAGGGTGGTCATATATATATGACACCACCTGTGATAATATGAGAACCTGTATTTTGGTTTGGAAAGGTATAAATGCCATACCCCTTACAGAATTTCTGTCAAGAGACACAACTATAGTTAAACTCTTATTGGAGCATAGGAAAATTAGCAACCAGTTGTGGTCTCAGCATATTTCCCCTATGAGGAGAATGATAACTTATCTCCTTTGGAGTTAAGGAATCTAATAAATCACTGTGAAAGCAATGGAACACAACTCATCATTGGATGTGACGCCAATGCTCACCATGTCGCCTGGGGAAGCACTGACTGCAACCAAAGAGGAGAAAACCTCATGGAATATTTGGTAAGTACAAATTTACATGTTTTAAATAAAGGCAATGAACCTACTTTCATTGTCAGTAATAGGAGTGAAGTCATTGATCTTACACGGATTTTCAGGGCAAGTATAGCACTAGGGTATCTCCCGTTACAGTGGAGACAAACCAGAGCTATCTTTATTCCTAAACCTGGCAAACCAAGCTATACGCAAGCTAAGTCGTATCGTCCAATCAGCCTTACTTCTTTTTTGCTTAAAACTCTAGAGAAGTTGGTTGTTAGATACGTAAGAGATGAGATTCTTATATCTTAGCCTCTCGCCAGTCAACAATTTGCCTATCAGCAAGGTAAATCGACTGAAACGGCTCTTCATCGTATTGTGATACTGTTGGAGAAAGCCCTTGAGCATAAGGAATTTGCTTTAACTGTTTTCATGGATATTGAGGGGCCTTCGATAGAATCTCTATAGAGGCTATCGATGCAGCCACTCATAATCATGGAATTAACCTTACTTTAAGGCGATGGTTGAGATCAATTCTAAGCGAGCGTGTGGTTATATCCTCGCTTCTCGGGGACACCTTAGCGGTCGCTACTAACAGAGGTTGCCCGCAGGGAGGGGTTCTCTCTCCTTTGCTGTGGTGCCTTGTGGTGGATGAACTGCTGGTGTCTCTTGGGAGGTTTGGGTGTGGCTGCATTGGTTATGCGGATGACATCTCAATAGTCGTTCGAGGTAAATTCCCCAAACCGTATCAGAAATTATGCAGGATGCTCTGGTACTGGTTGAAAAGTGGTGCAAAAAAGTAGGCCTTTCAGTCAATCCTGACAAAACGACCTTGATACCTTTCACAAGGAAAAAGAACTTGCACGAGCTGCAAGCTCTTACCTTCTTTGATAGGAAGCTTGCCTTCTCTTCGGAAGTCAAGTATTTGGGTGTTATACTTGACCAAAGAATGACTTGGAGACAACATTTAGAGCACTCGATTACGAAAGCAAAAAGAATCTTTTGGTCGTGTCGGGGTGCTTGGTAAAACCTGGGGTGTCAGCCCAAAGGTTATGCACTGGATCTACACTATGATCATTAGACCCATTCTCACATATGCTGCGGTAGTATGGTGGCCAAGGGTGAAACTTAAAACAGCTCAATGGGAGCTCAATAAGCTACAAAGAATGGCGTGCATAGGTATCACATGAGCAATGAGAACCGCACCCACAGCTGCGGTGGAATTGCTGCTGGGATTCTTGCCACTACATTTACATATTGAGGCTGAAGCCACGCTGGGAGCTTTAAGGCTTAAGACTGCTGGTGAGTGGTGTTACACCCATTCGACAAGCAGTCATACTAAACTCTACACACAGCATTCAAGTCAGGAGTCAGTCCTGCTAATGACTACTGATAAAATGCTTCCCTATTATTTCTTTGAAAGACCATTCAGCATACACTTTCCAAGTAGAGCTGAGTGGGATTCTGAATCAATTCCCGTAATCACAGATGAGTCTGTTTGGTATACGGATGGATCCAAGTCTGCCAATGGCTCCGGAGCAGGTGTGTATTACGTAACTGGCGGGTATGGTTTTTCTTATAACGTAGGTAATTTCACAACTGTCTTTCAAGCAGAAATCTTTGCAATTCTAGCTTGTACCGGTATCTGTTTGGACAGAAACATCAGGAATACGAATATATATAAAAAAATTAGGTATCAATCCACGGCACAAAGCTAAAGTTAGGATTCGCACCTTTAGTTGTCATCGGGAAGAGACTGGGACGGACCGTTTCGTCCTCATTAGGACTCCTCAGCCAGCCAAACTTCCCTGATGACGACTCAGAAAGTGCGCAAGGTGTTAGTATCCCGGTTCTCGCACCCGAGAATGGGACCTCTCACCGAAGAAATCCTAACCAAAAATTAAACAAGATATAAAATACAAAAGTTCCTTGACCTGCCTTCCGGCAAGCACAAAAGGAACTTAACGGCTGCATAAATTAAGTAAAAAAGCCATATGCTTATAAATAAAAGAAGTTTAACGTGCCGGAATAATTCAAATTTAGGTATCAATCCACGGTACTTAGCTAAAGTTAGGATTCGCACCTTGAGTTGTCATCGGGAAGAGACTGGGACCCATTCTCGGGTGCGAGAACCGGGATACTAACACCTTGCGCACTTTCTGAGCTGTCATCAGGGGAGTTTGGCTGGCTGAGGAGTCCTAATGAGGACGAAACGGTCCGTCCCAGTCTCTTCCCGATGACAACTCAAGGTGAGAATCCTAACTTTAGCTTTGTGCCGTCGATTGATACCTAATTTTGAATTATTCCGGTACGTTAAACTTCTTTTAAGAATATATATATTTTTTCCGATAGCCAGGCAGCACTGAATGCTCTGAATCAGCGCCGCATTACTTCTAAGATCGTTTTGATTGCCTCAAAGCTCTGACTTTACTGGCACAATTCAATAAAGTTCGTCTTTTTTGGGTGCCAGGACACAGTGGTCATGAAGGCAATGAGAAAGCCGATTCCTTCGCTAAGAAAGGCTCGGAGATGACCTTTATAGGTTCGGAACCTGTTATTGGTTTAACCAATAACATGATTAGGAAGATCTTTCTTAAGAAAATCAGAGCTTTACAGCTTAAGCTATGGCACAAGCTTGAGGGTCAGAGACAAGCCAAGATGCTAATTCATAAACCAAACAATAAACGATCCTCTGAACTTTTAAGGTTACGGAAAAAGTAACTTGGTATTGTTGTCGGTCTACTTACTGGACATTGTCGTCTTAACAAACATTTATGGCTTTTAAACTTAAAAGACAACCCAATTTCTGGGAGTTGTCATTCAGAAGAGAAGACTTCTTCACACATTTTATGTAACTGTGAATACTTCACAGCGCTTAGACTTAAAATCCTAGGATCTTTTTTCGTAGACCCAAAGGATTTGTTTACGGTCCCTATAAGCAAACTACTGGCGTTTGCCGTAGCTACTGGTCTTTTTTGGGGATTAAGGCTAGGGAAAGTACAATAGACCTTAGGTCGCGGTGCTGGGTATATTTACCACCCATCTTCTACATTACATTACATTACATTACATTGTATTCATATTGCAGACCTATCTAATTGATATTGCAGTGCCTATCAGCAAGAACATGCAGAAAACTCACGCAGACAAGATCAGTAAATACACTGATCTAGCACACAAGCTCCAGAAGCAGTGGAGGCAGGATCGAGTACGTGTTGTACCCATCGTTCTGTCTGCCACTGGTCTGGTGCCTGACACATTGCACCACAGTCTCAGTACTCTAGGACTTCACAAAAACACTTATGCACAACTGCAGAAGGCTGTGGTACTCAACACTACACGCATAGTTAGGAAATTTATGGACACAAGCACACATCCCTAATTATTCTTGCACACTTCTTTACACTTGGCAATATCTGCTTTGGTCCTTGACCCGCCATATTGTTTTTGCTGGGGAAACCCAAGGTTTGAAACATACAAACTAATTTCATTTTATGAGATTTATTTATTTTCGAGAGAAACAAAAACCCTTTCATTAAGAAGGCGAGTATTTCTTTAGTAGGGATTCCTTAAGAATTCGACACTGATTCACATGATGGATATAGCGAAATTGCCACATTATCAGCGTCATAGCTGCTATATTTAAATGATGAAAATTTAATTTTCAGATCGCTTTTTTTCTCGCCATCTAAAAACCCCATAAAAAAGTATTAAGCCTACTTACAAATATTTTCTTAAATAAATTGGTCTAAAGTACAACAATTTTTTGACATCTGGAAAATTTCATAGTTTTTTTTTTTTTCTATTCTTTTGACCTTTACTTAGTTCCGAACATTAAGAGTAAAAGCTGACGTTCATTCGGAAATTGTTTGCACTTAGGCTTTTTTTGAGCAGTAGATAAGAGATAGAAGAATTTTTTTTTATGTCATTTTAGGTTGAAGGAGCAGAAGATATTTTTTTGAATTGATATCTCGACACCAAATTACAATCCTTTTTTCATTTGTAGTTAAGTTAAAAATTATAATACACAAAATTTAAAATTAAAAATTGAAATACGTAATCAATTCCATTTCTGTGGTAAAGTCAATATTGCAACAATATCTGGGAAATGCTTCTTACGTAAAGATTCACTGTTATTTAAATTTAGATCTTTCTGAACATGAAAATAATCCATATGACAAACATTAAGATGTAAAGCACTTCGATAGTAGTAGAGAAGTAAATAACCGAACATCAAAGAAATCTGCTATCATTCTCAAAAGAAACCATTGGGGAAAAAAAAACTAACCACTTACGTGAAGCAGCAAATGTAGGATACAGCTAGGATTTAAATTTGGAAAGCGAATGTATTTTTAAATCATAAATACAAAGATGAATTTTGTTTTTAAAGCAAACTCTTACAGCTATCTTATTAAAAATATGCGACCAACCTCTTTTCTTTTTTTTTTTATTTGTGAGATAAATACTAAAAAATAAACATAAAAGAAAATTTAAATTTATTAAATACGAAAAATATGGCATTAATCTATGAATAATATTTTTTTAAAGTAAACAGAACTATCTCAGTGCAAAAGATGATTCGAGTCCGGAAATTATATGTATAATGAAAATGAATACGATTCATGCTAGCTACACGCTTAGCTAAACATCGAGTAGTATAGACTGAACTTACAATGCTGGGATGTCAATGTTGAGGATTGGGGGAAAATGGAAACCAAAATATTTTATGGGTTCGTGTTTTATGATGGACGATACCTAAGCAGAGAACTACATTTTAAAGAAATTAGAATCGCCGTGTCTGGAGGGGGTTATTTTTTAAGGGATAAGAGGAGGTTGATACAATAACTGTGCTTATGTTTTCAGGTGAACCCTATATAAGCACGTATCAAATATTTAGGGAATCCGTCCATTCATTTGTCTTGATATGGGTTAGAAAATTTACTGGTAAATCGCAGTTCAAAAATCATCTGTAAACCGTGTAAATATCTTGGTTAATTCTTAATTAGTTTTAACTTTTTAAAATAACTAACACAGTCATCATCATGTTAATGAATAGCTTTACCTAAAATCCAATAATAAAAGTAAATTCCTCATATCTATCGTACTTTTTCGAAGATACAGTGCTATTCTTGAGATATTTTATATCTGCTAATGTAGTCGACACATTTCAGTAAATATTTATTTTTTTTTCTTTCTACCATTTCCAGTTGCTGTTTCCATTAAAGAAATGGACTTTTTGCTTTGATCCAGAACAGGCAGTGTATTGATAAATTAAAGTTAAAGTTGCGATCAGGCCCAGAGGACCGCGCAATGCAACTGGAGGGTAGGCTCCAGTGTTCAGAACCTACGGGACAAAGTTGAGGACGGGGGGTCGGCCCGTCGCTCGCCCGCCTTTAACTCCCGGGAAAGAAACCCGGTACCCATTCTACAGAGGGCTGGGTAGACCCTAGGGCCCGTTTGGAGGAGAAAGAAGCGTGGAAAAATTCCCGTCCTCCGCCGAGGCCGGGAATCGAACCCATCACCTCCAACCCGCAGCTAAGCGCCCTTACCCACTCGGCTACCGGGCCCACATTGATAAAATATTAAGTCTAATTACAATATTCTAATACTAAATCTTTATGATAAATTTTATTTAAATAAATTGATCATTAGACCATTTGCAACTTTATTATTTAAGTTGATTATCATAAATAAGGTTTGATTAAATAATTAACAATCGATATTTCTGAAAATTATTTCTGAATTGTAACTCTTTTTCATCATTTCTTTATTTAATGAAAATGTATATTTTATTTATATATTTTTTATTTATTTATATATATGATGTAAAAAATATATATATATTTTTTATTTGGAATTTTCAGTATTATTTTCTTCATTTCATATCAAGTGCTGAAGAAACTTTTAATATACCGGTAATGAAATGTTTTTAATGTGAAAATCTAAGTATAGTATTTTCTGCAAATTTCGTAATAGTCGCCGTGAAGATGCCCTTGGTTTGGCAGAAATTATAGATTACAAATGAGATTGTATTTGTTATCAGGATTTAACTTTATATTTAGTCAAATACTTTTATCTACAATAAATACTAGTTTTTGGGCAAAAAGAAATATGAAATACACTACAACCTCGTTTATCCGGCCCTCGTTGATGCGGATCAGAGTTGTAGACATTTTTTTTTTATTTAATGTTCACATTGATGATAATTTTTTAACTATGATAGCAAGAACATTACTATAAGTACGTTCGCTTTTTATTTTGATTAAATCTACAGTTCCTGCATAGGTTGTACAATAAATTATGATAATAAAATGCTTTTTGTCGAGTTTAAGAAAGCTTTACTAGAGTAATTTTGTTACAAAACATATTTTTTTTATCGTAATAAACGGTAAGTCTGTTTATTTAAGGATTTGTTTTGCTTATTACCCATATTACCCGGATTATCCGGATTTTCGATTTTCCGGATTGCTTTAGTCCCAGTTAGTCCGGATAAACGAGGTTGTAGTATACATTCTGTTTCGTTCTAATAAGGAAGGTTAATGAATTCTCTATTATTTCACATTCAAATCATCTTAAAAAATTCTTTAAATCTTTAAATGTTTAAAAAGAAAAGGAAGGAGATTTGATGTGCTACGCAGTTGCACAAATATAAAAATATGCCGTGAAGCGAAAGAAGCAAAGGTTACAGCTGAAGTCGAAGCGGGAGTCTTCAATTGTCAGGAACTGCTTGGTATCTTTAATACGAATGGGAAATTCCATGGGTTTAGAAGCTTCTAGAATAGAGTAGAAAAGAATATCCTTGGTAGATATTTCGAAACAAGCAATTAACTTTAAAAAAAAAAAAAGAAAAGAAATGTTATTTAATCATTATTATCTAACTTTATCCATTTTCAGAAAAACATTTTTTAACTGTTAGTGGATGTAAAAGCCTTTTCTTAAGAAGATGAACTGTTGTAAATAAACAAAATAAAAACAAAAATTCAAAGATAAAATCTATGATTAATTTCTAAACTCTATTTACGTTTTATTATTAATTTACTTTCCTTATTATGCCTTACAATTTTTAATCATAAAACTTATATATTTTTACAGCAAAATGCAGTTTTTCCTTATTGTTTTGCAAACGTGGGTCTGCAGGTGTTCCTTAAACTGCGAAATCCAACGTTAAACTTGCAAAACGTGTTCTTTTAAATAGGCCTAAAGATTTAGGTATTTCCTAGGATTTGCATTTTATTTATCAAATATTTTTTTTCATTTATGTAGAGAAAATCATTTTTCGTTCTGAATTTACAAGATTAAAATGAAAAGATTTTACTTCTTTTTACAAAAAGCTTTGATTTCAAAACATGGATTTGTGTTTTACTGGCAGAATAGTTTTTTAACTCTCTCAGTAATATTTAGATAATTTTTATAAAAAAGTCTCATTAACAAAATTCACAGAAAATAAAATCAACATAAATGAATTATTCAGACTTTCGTTAAAAAAACCTATCGTTACAATTCAACTGAGATTTCTCTGCTCAAAGACTATTTTAAATTAGATTTCTTTTAAATTTCCCAGTCGTTTTTATTACAAAGAACAGTTTAGATGAAGTTTATCTTTTTAGCTGGTGAACCAATAAGAGAGAAAAATAAAGAACGAACTTTTTTAATTATCACCGATTTTTATTTTCGATGGCTAAAAAGAAATTCGTAGTTAAATTATTTATTTCAATTTAAAAAGAAAAACAAATCACAGTCACTAATTAAAAAATATTAATTTAGAAATTTTAATTTTTTTTTTTTATCAGTTTGCAATTTTTATATTCTGAAAAAAAAAAAAGTTTAAGAATTAGAATTATTTCAAAATAATGATATTGTTTTATTCACTTCAACGCTATTAAAATAGTCAACTGTCAGTCTCTAATGTTTAATTTTGAAACCAGAAATACTTTCATAGAAATTGAGGCTTATCAGACCATTCCGTCTGTGTGTGTGTTCCCCTAGTAACTTTTGAACTGTTGGATGAATAATTTTAGAACTTAGTTCGCAGAGACTATTTAAAAACGAGACGAAATAATTTTTATATTCGAAATCTTCTCCAAGTGGGTCCTCATCGAGAAATTGGCGAAAAAGAAGAAATTAAAAAACCCTAAAGAAAAGCAGTGGAATGTAAACAATGGCTTTCTATTAACAAAATTTCATTTGTTTATATAAAACAATGAATATTAGTTCGCTTTTAGCTAATCCATTAAGTGTACGGTTTGATATGATTAATAAAATCCTATTTCAAGAACTTAATGCGGATTTAATTTTACAAAATTTATATTTATTCAGCAGATATTAGAATTTGAAAAAAACATTTGTATGTTCAAATAAAGGCTTCTCTTTTATTGTAGAGTTTTATGAATTTAAAAAAAAAAAAATCTCATTTTTAGAAAACAGTTCAGATGAAAATGAATCTCACCAGGAAATAAATGGAATGATATTAATGTGTTTTGTCAATAAATTACAGATATATAAATTTGCCTCTTTAAATTCTTAATCTCTGAGTAAATTAAACATATCTCGAATCTAAAGAAAAAGACACAATTCCCTTGTACTCTTTTTAATACATCTAAGCTATCAATTTTATTAACTTTTTTTCTGAATTTTAATTTTTTTTTCCTCTTTAATATGTTTAGAACTGAAACTCCATTAAGCTGAACTTCTTATAGTTAATTTGTAATTAATTACAAAAGTAAATTTTAACATTTTTGTTCCTCCCCCGAAAACTATTCCATTAATGAATGAATTACCCTCAAAACAAAACGTTCCAAGCTTTAACATAAAAGCAGTTTTATAACTGCTATAAAATATTTACTTACTATCAGAAAATATAAAAAAATATATACTATTAGCCCACTCATTTAAAATACTGTTGTGAGAATCTTACGCATTAAATGAATTAACTTTAGATTAATAATAATAATAAAAAACAAACAAAAAACTTATCGTTTTGATAGTGTTAAAAATATGAATCTTTTATTATCTCTATCCTCAAATATTACAAAAAATTTACTTCGTCACTAATAAAAATAATTAGATTTATTATTATAAATAAAGTAGGCAATTTTAAAAAATTATTAAAAATGAACACAAATGACTTTAAATTATTACAATTTGAATAAAAATCTCACAGTTCATTTACGTAAAGGTTTAAAATAGCAAACACTGATTTAATTAACTTAAAATAAAATCATAAAAAAACTAGAGTCTGATATTTTTTAAGTACAAAACTTTTAATTTTAATTTTAAATTAATTAGTTGAATGGTAGTTTTGTTGTCTCAAGACATCTTATTGATTTTTAAGCCTTAGGTTTTACAAGTTTTGCTTTCGATTATTTTTTTATATACGATATACAAAACCCTCAGCCAAGGAAATATCAATTTTATATCATTAATTAAAACAAAATAAGGCGATTATGGACATTTCAGTTTCTTTTCAAATCTCTCAAGATATCTTTAAGATAAATGTATATCCGCAAAGCTAATTTAGGATATTCTAATAAATATTATAACTATTGATTATAAAAATAAAATCTCATTGACTTAATATCTCTCACTTAGATAAGTCATCTTCATTTAATTTCTAAAATCAGTAGAGTAATATTGAAATGTATTTTCTGAATTGAGCTTCGCAGGTTCAGAATATCTTTTTAACTTACAGAGAATATTACAATTAAACTACATTAATTGTAATATTGATAATTCTGTGTCTTCTAATTATTGAAGATTATAATAATTACTAGTTAATTTTGTCCGTGAAGTTCTTTTTCTCTTTGTTCTACAGTGGAAAAGCTATTCACTTAATAACAGGATCATTCAGTTCTTTTTCGTTTTAAAAAACAATGTAGTAGATAAGCATGAAATAAAGACTGTCCTTTGAAAAACAAGGCTTATGGTCACTTTGCTTTAAGTTTAATTAATGGAGACGAGAACCGTGAAGCAAATATCGCTTTTAATAGTACTGGTTCTGTTGTAGTTGAAGCTTATTGTACTCTTCTGTTTAAATATGTATGTCTCTGTTTTAACCACCCTGTAAGTTTTACTTCGTGGAATGACCTTCTTTTGTGTCATCCTCTATATGGTTTTCTTTTTCTTTTTTCAGATCTGATCTCCTAATTGTATTCCAGGGCCTGGTCCATTCCCCTACATTCTTATTTCCACTCAAGTGCGTCTGAACTTCTTTTAGCACATCACGCCTAATGGCTGCTTCGATCGGATGGGGAGAAGCTTCGGTGCAGGCACAAGCGAACAAGATGGAATGACTTGCACCGCTTTTTTTTTTATCTACATTTTTTTTTCTTTTCTTTTCCCTCTAGTTTCCCAGAATTGATTTTCCATTACCCCATCTCTATCTCCCTCCAGTCTCGTGATCCCGCCCACAGTCGATCGATCGTTTGGGGGACTTCTCTCGCCAGCCAATCGGAAACAGCCGTATATCAACCATTCAGGTGGCCGCAGTCAGAAAAGCACGTTCTCATTGGCTGCAACTTGCAGAGAAGTTTCTGCAGGTTTTCAGAAACTGCAACTTACAGGGAGTTAAAATTCTTCCAAAAGAGTCTACAGAAGTCATTTGGGGGAAGAACAACAACTAAGAAATATTAGCTGTTGATTTCCTTTGATAATTACACATTTCCTTCTTGTTTCTCCCGATTTCCAAATTTTCTGAGAGCAATAAAAATTTTATGCATATTTTTAATGACTGCTCTGTAACAGTAGCTGAATGTATCATTTCTCGATGAAGTTCATTGCTACTTCGAGCAAACATGTAATACTTTTATTCTTCGTTTAGTCACTATTCAAAACCACACACAACTTCAACTAAGCTCATTTCGTCATTCTGATAAACTGTAATTTAAAATAACAACAATTTTTCTCAAGAATTTTGCTTTAAAAAAAACTATTATTCTTTCTCAAAATCTTCAATAATTTCTTTTCTTCCAATTTGTAAATCTATTTTTTTTTTCCAGACTGATTAATATAAGAAACGTAACAAGGAATTAGGAATAATTTTAATAATCAGTTTTATTTATTCCTTCTTTCTTTTGCTTTTTTGAGCTAGAATAATGATAAAGAGATGAAATTCATACACAGATCGTTTCATTAAACCTACGCTTGATTCTTGTTGTTTTTAGCTTTAAGAGACTTTTTCCCAAATATCTCTCCATGGAAATTATGGACAGTTTTTTAGACTCCCTCTGGTTTTCAGCTTTAAAAATAGTTATTCAAGTTGTACTCACTAAAGAGCAGTGATCGTTTATTCAGTGCTTTTGACATTTTTCTATTTTCAAAATTGTAATTGCGGTGCATTTACTATTCCTTTATTTTCCTCACGTATTTCTTACAATTTTTTCCATAAAATTTAATCGAGTAGCTTAACTAATTTATTGGAAATAATGGCTAATAATTATTATTAATCTCAAAGCTATTATTTTAAGTTAAAAAGAAAGAGGAAAAATGGTTAGTAATTATATAATCAAAATTAAAATATTCTAAAAGATTACGGTAAGTTTATATCTAAAAGATTCTTTGCTTTAGAATAAATACGGTAATTTTTAGCGAACGATTTGGCAGCTATTGTGATAGCGACCAAAATCGGTAGCTATTGCGTTTGTCCTATCTGTCCTTCCGTGTCTGTCCACCCCTAACAACTCCCGAACGGAAGGTCGGATCGATAAACGGACTTCATCATCGTCTTCAGAGGCCCAAACTCTTTTCTTTTTCTTTTCTACTTCTCTGAATTTTTTTTCTCTATGACAGAGTAGATTTTGTTTTTTTTGTTTTTCTTGTTTTCCTAACGTTCTTTTAATTTTTTTCCTAACTTTTTTTTAATTTTTCCTTTCGTTAATGAACTTCCTTTTTTTTTATTATTAATTTAAAATTTTATTTATTGTGGGTCGTCCTTCAATTTATGCTTTAGCACAAAATTATATTCACTTGTTTCATGTTATAATATCAGACCTTTCTAACAGTCTAGGAATTTCCGTTAGGAATTTCTGGATGTCAGATACCCGAAATCATATAATAGATAAGCTATAGATAAATAATAAAAGCCTATTTCTAAATTCTATTTAAAATATTAAAAATGTATCATTATTCATGTTAAAATTTCTAGAAATTGCAGTGACTAAAGTTATTGAAAGGTTTATAAATTTGATTTAAATAGTTTTAAAATTTAAATTCCAAAAATATCTTTAATTAGTTTTTCGAATCTCGAATTAATCTCCAGAAAGTTGGTTTTTTTTTTAAATGTAAAATAGAATTAAAAATTTGTAGTTATTTTGTAAAGAAACGTGAATAATAATTACTGATTCTATTATTTTCTCAACAGCTTAATTTTTTTTCAGTTTGTTACTATTATTAAAAAAAAATGATAACTTATAAAAGAAAGAAGGATATACTGAATGATTCTCTGGTTCAAAGTTAAAATTAATTTCATTTCCTTAGAATCTATGTTATGATTAAAGAATAAAAAGAAAAGAAAACCAAAGAAACTGCCGTGTTTAGTTTCGTCCGTAATCTGTCTACTGATTGGTTACTTTAGATTGTACTATTATTGAACAAGTTTTTTTTTTTCCAAACAAGGAATAAAGAGATTTCTTAATCTTCATACTTTTATATATTTACATCAAGACTATTTGTTCAATATCCGATTCTAAGCTGAAGAATTCAGTTGCAGGTACAACAGACCAATTTGTTTAAATTCCATAGAAAACAAGCATTTAGTTCTTCCTATATTGTTCATTTCTCTATAATAGCTTCACGGATTTCCGTGGAATGATATTTCTGTGGAGTTTCATCTGCAAGCCATAGATGGTCTCTCCTTTCTTAGTTCTGCTGCGATAAGATAAGGTTTCGTACAACAGAGAAGACAAATCTGAGTGAATTACTGATCCCTATCTCTCCATTTCTTCCAAGGACATCCAATAGAATCTAATTTCGTATTTGTTAGATTAACAAAAACAAAACAGACTGAAAAAAGATACATTTCTCTAATGAACTTCTTTGAGCGAGTACCTTCCCCGAGTTATACAAAAAGTAATTATATCTTAACCAAAGTTTATCTTAGTTTTAAAAATTGAAATTATCTTCCGAGTGATATCATAGAACACTGGAATGTGCATTTATAACTTCAGAAATAAACGACTTTTAATAAAATAATAATCTATTTTGAATCTATATTTTAAAAAAGATTTGCAATACAGTATTGATCAAATTAATTACTTATTAATAATAATTATATTATTAATAGTTTCAAGATCATTACATTTTTGGTATGGTTTAAGCTGTATAAGACATTTAGAATCACCAAAATGTGAAACATAATTAGAAGATGGGTGGTAAATATACCTAGCACCGCGACCTAAGCTTTCTTGAAATTTTCAGGTTTCACTAAACAATTTAATTTACATTATTTACCTATCTTTAAAAATGTTAAAAAATAAAAAAGCGAAAATGTAGGCTAATGTCATAATTAAAAAGATGAATTAAACAGGAATTAAAAATTAAATTTTAAGAAACAGACCGAAGCATTGAAAAATACAAACTGGGCTTTGATTACGACAAAGAATGCAACCATTTTAATAAAATAAGATTTCGATTTCTCTTTTTTTTTTAGACGATTTGTGAATATTTGCGAAAGAGACAGAAAAATCAACAAAATCGATAATTCAAGCTATGAGTTTTGTAACTTTTTGGCGCCTTTTGATTTTTTAAAGACACTTCTGTTAGGCCTAGAACTATGTTACGAACACTTAAGATTCGGATACAATCCATCGACATTCATTTACAGAAAGGTTTAGGAGGTTTTTTTGTTTTTTTTTGTTTTTTGATTCTGGACATTCACTGAGGATTGTTTAAATGATTTTTAATGAAGACAAATTTCTGATCAAAACTAATAAGTTATAGGGTAACATTGTTCTTTACAATATATTTTATTTGAAGTCTTTTAGAGATAATATGTCTACAAAACATACAGATAATTTTGATTTTACAGTAAAAAAATCTAAATAAAAAAAATAAAAATAAAAGAAGTTTTGATTTTTTTTTTTATATTCAAATACCTTTAGGGAAATCTGTTGCCAAATAATAATATAATATCCGAAATTTTGCTCAGTTTAGAAAGGAAGCTGGTAAACAATTAATTATCCTTTTTTTTTTTTTTAATTTTCTTATAATAATGTGTTACAGCTCATCAAGTACGGTAGTGCATGTTAAGCATCCAACTTGTGCTCAAGCGACTGAATCGTCTTGTGCTGGCGGCAGACCTCGTCTTCGGCGGCAAAAGCGTTTAACTGTCTATAAACTGTCGAGAACGGGACATCTCAGTGCCGACTAAACTAATTAGTTGGCAGGCGTTAGAGTAAACGAGAACCATTCATCAGCACTGGATCGTCCTACTGGTTCCAATCAATAAACGCATTAGGACGGAACATCCCATATGCAGCATTTTGCTTCTTCCATTACGACCCTTCGCCTACAAACGTGGAGGGTTCCGCAGAGGAAGCACTTTCTCCCGCCAAAAACTTTCCCTCTCTAATGCCTCTAATGGCAAACATTTGTCATCGTCCCATTCAAAGAAAAGTGATGATGCAAGGACAAAAAAAGAGCCAACAAATGTAGACTTCTCAATATTTCATCACAGATCCTATCTAAGGAATAAAAACGTAGAAGCAAATTTATGAAGACAATCCTGAAATTGCATTCCGATTGCGTAAAATGTTTAATTTTCCTGAATTTGTTTCCCAGAAGTTCTCGTAAAAACAAGAATGTATTGTAGGCTTCTGAGTCGATGTAGAAATAGATTTGCTTCACAGTTTGCAAATTCGTTGAAGCTCAGTGTACAATCTTTCAATGGAAAATGTCTTACAAAAAGGCAAGGTAAAACACAATAATACATACATGGATTAATTAAACTTGGATTTTTTTTTTCTTTGGAAATCGAAATAAACAGATAGTAGAAACAGAGAGTTTTAAAAATGAATAAATAAGACATTAACAATTTCATTTGAATGGGAGAAGAATCTAACGATGTTATTATGTAACATATCTACCGAAAAAACTGACAACTTTGGGCATTTACTTGCATTCAATTGGATTTTTAAGAATCCATGTATGACAAAATAATATCATACAATTAAATATATATATATAGACTAATAATGAAACTATTCTTATTTATTTCCACCCTTCATAAGCACTGTATAACAAAAAATAATCTTTTCTTAATGGTAGCAACAGTTTTTAAAGAACACTTTTGTTATCCTTACGAAAATCATTTTCTTCTTTATGGAGAGAAATAAGAAAATAACAGCACAGTTTTAAATGTTCAGTTAGTTTAGTTTACAAACGAACTTATGAAATCAACAGATTTCAAAAATATGTTCATCATTTGCAGTCTTAGATAAAATAAAAGCAGGCAAAGCGAAAACAAATCATTTGTAAGTAAATCTTAATTTCGTTAATAAGAAAAAGCTCTAAAAATCGAAAGATTTTCTTATCTTAAAAATTCATTGAAGCAATCTCTAGTAAATTACTGGAACACTGCATCTTCAAACGTGCCTTCGTCAACGTTCATTTTAGTTATTAAGTAACTATTCTGGGAAATATCGTTTTTCAATTTTGCTTTTTTATTCAACTTACTTCCGAAAATGCCCTTTCATCAGTTTATTTATTTTTTATTATATTGCTCCTTTAAAAAAAAATAAAAAAAATAAATAATGAACGAGTAAAATCATTTGTAGTTGATGTTACTTTTTACCTGGCTTTATACCTACTCAGCTAAGCAGGACATAAGTTAATTGTATTATATATCCTGCTTCTTACTTAAAAATAAGTAATAAGCAGGAATTTCGCACGAATTTCGGCTAACTCGTAATGATCATATCTTGGTTGCGTTGTCATACAGGCTTTATCTTTTTGTTATAAATTTAGCATCAGAATTGTTAGCATTAAAAATATTCGAAGAAAAATTAACAAACTAAAATAAGCATTCTTAATTTTGAAAGTTAATATCATAAGCTTTTTTATTAATATTAGATTTGGACAAATTCCTCACACTATTCGTTCCATTTTCTTGTGACAATTTTTATCGATAATGCTGATCGATAATCGACTCTTTAATTATCTATATACAATCTTTATTAAAATGAGAAGCAGCTTTTATCATTATTTAGTTAAATTTTGAAAATGAATTTTAGGTAGGACTATTTTTAACAAGACCAAACAAAGATAGATAAATTCAACTAATTACTGAAAATAAAACGAAATAGAATAGCAGAATACTATAAGAATAAAATTAATATTTCTATTTCATTAATTAATTTCATTTTATTAGAAATAGAAATATGGAAATAGAATGAAGCTCATGACAGAGAAAGCAATGGCACTGTTCTAATGTTGACTGACTCTTCATTGAACAAATAAAGTTAGCTTCTTTTATAGGAATTTGGATTGCGGAAGAACAGAAATGTTCTTAGAGACACAGTCGATATATTTTATTTCAAAAATCAAAATCAATGAAGAAATTACACTTTACATAACTTACGAAAAAAAAAAGCTTTTCTACACTGAAATGGGATATTGTAACGAAACTTCTCAAAACGTTCTTTTTTTTAATAAACTTCTTCCTACGCTACATTTCAAGAATCAGCGATTGATTTCATCAGTTTCGTTATTAATTTAATCTCAACGATTTGTTTACAATAGAAAATATTATATTTAAAATATTTATATATAGATATTTTTATAAAAAAAATAAAAATTGTCAGAGATTAAATTATTTTTTTTAAAAAATAAATATTGTACTAATAATAAATACTTTAAATACAAACATTATTTTACAAATTTTTTTATCATTTCAGGTTTTCATCAGATTTGTTTGAGTTGAAAATACCTAGTAATACCTCAAAAACACCCCAAAAAATTGACTATTTTGAGTTTTAATTTAATTAATTGCAGAATATTTTGAAAATTAAAAACAAGAAAATAGAAATCTCGGATGCTTCACAAGTTCATATTTAAATTTTCAGAATTTTAGGTGCATTGGTAAAAAAAAAATATATAAAAGAAATAAAAGGTTTGCAGTCGCCTGAATTTGAAACAGGGCCTTAACTGACTAAAGCAAGAACATAAGCCTGGACATCGAATCTGCAGAATTTGTTTGGAGTGAATAGTTTTAGAGTTGATAAGATGAGGGTGTGTTTTAAGTGTTTGTTTATAACTGCCTTTGCTGAATAATTCCTTTTTAATTTGTTCCATTATTATTTTTGGGAGGCTTTGGAGACTAAGACGGGATAATAGGAGGAAGGAGAGTAAACCCCCGCAGCTCCACTGGTTCTGCAAGTAAACAATTTCTCCAAAATATCGGCGAATAAATCAAAATACAGAGGGGTGATAAAGTCATGAGAGTAACTGACGGTTTAGGGACATTTATGTTTGCCGAAATTGGCTGGAAAGTAAAAGGAAGGAATATATACAACTTTAAATGCTTTCAATTACAAGGTTTAATGTGAATGTGTGGCATGAAATAGTAATAGAAACTATGTAAACTTAACACAGCAAAGCTAATCCATCAACGTTATCAACATTATATAGTTTATTAACTTACTTATAAAGAGAAATTGTGTTTTGCTTTCAACTTAAAGATTATCCAAATAAATTTAGATATTTAATTATTATTGTAATAAATACCTGATATTGTATCTAATTGTAAATCCTACAATACTTTTTAATTTTAAATATTTTTGTCAATATCTATTTTGGGTGTTAACTCAATAATAAAATTCTTGCATCTCATATGTTTTTTCGATATTACTGAGTTATTTACAACGTTGTTATTTAAATAACTTCTTTTAAATTTAATTTGTTTCGCAATTCAACGCTTAGTTTCTATTTTTGGAATACTAGTTAAAAATTGTAAATAATCTACAGCGAATAGCTACTACTTACTGTGCTGATTTATTTATTTTATCAATGATAAAGCTTGAAACTACTTGTGAAGCGTATAATGATCATACATTAAAAACTCTACAGAGACTATTTCTTTACTAGAAACTTCATTTAGTCAATGTAAAGTTTATAGACTAAGTTTTAATGTTCTAGTATTTAAACAAAATATATAGGTAAATACTAAAAAATAATACAAGATACATCCTGTTCTTTTCATTGCTATATTTACAAATTGTAAAGTTTATCATGATGTTATTAACATTCCTATATTGTTAACAAATTCTTTATTATGCTTTACGAAGAATTTTTTCTATGTATGTAAGAAGGCCTGATGAAGCAGTTAAAAGAAATAAAACCGCGAAATATAGCAATGAAAAGAAGAGGATGTACCTTGTATCATTTTTAGTATAAGACTAAGTTTTGTTCAGTTTTTAATTCTGATATAAAAGAAATAAAGAGAAAAAAAAATGATTCAGTTATAAATCATTTCACCACTTTTCAAATAAAAATTAAAAAAGACTAATTCCAATTTCGTTAATTATTAGGAAACTTAAATCCCAAAAATTATTTTTCTGAGAGTGAAGAAAATAGTACAGTAATTTCTCCATTTACGTGAGTAGTCTAATTGATTCCACGAAAATAGCGCTTAAATGAAAACTAGAAAAGGGAAAACCATGGAAAGCTGTTTAAAATTAGGGATCTGCTGTATATTCTCAAATATTTTGTGCATTTTTCAACCGCGTTAAAGTGAATTCGCGTAAATAGAGATCGCGTAAACGGAGGGATTACTGTAATTCTAAAATAAATATCTAACATTAGAAATTCTTAATAAAAACGTACTGGAAAGATGTGGTGTTATTTAATTAATATTAGTTTCAATTCAATTTAATTAATCACTTCTATATTACAAACTTTAATTAATAACTATAATGACAATTAATTTAAAAGATATAAAATTAGAATAACTTAAAAAAAATTCTTTTAAATACTTTTAAAACTATTTAAAAAGTATTTTAAAAGATATTAAGTATATACTATTATATACTTAAATGTTGCATTGTCGATTGATTTCTACAAAGACTTTCTTCACTGTCGTAAAATGAATCCACCATTGAAGTTTTAGGTCCTGTACGCACTTATTTGTTTGCGGTTCCTCATCTCAGTTCACCAATTACATGTCGATAATTTCTAGTTGATAAGATGAAATTCAAGCAACTTATATTATATTACGTCTATTTAATATAAAAGAAAATAAGACACAAACTTAGAGAAACATCGAACGTGACTTACGATCTTATCCATCAACTAGTACATCTTATTCAAAATCCTGCCTTAGTCCATATTATTCATTTGATTTCATTAATTGTTTTTTTATTCTGGTCGTCTTGAGATGTGAGATTTTTTAGAATGGATTCTGATTTACTCCAATTGTGGTAATCCAGACAAGATAATGTTAAGTCACATTCAGAATTTGGAAAGGAGTAGAAATAAGATATAAATTTATTATTTTCTAACTTGAAAGAATGACGCAGAAATATTAATTTTTTTCCAGAATATTTTAAAGCAAAAGTAAAGTTGGGAGATGTGACTGCTGTAATATGCCAACGTTAATAAAATATTACAAAAAAAGACTTTGAAAAATTTATTATCTGTATTTAACATATTTTAAATATATTAAATACTGTAATTTATTTAATATATTACTGTTAAATTTATTTAATATGAAAGAAAATAAGATATAAATTGGTAGAAAGTATGCTTTAAACTTAAGATTTAAAGATGTTAATACTTTTATTAAGGCATTATCTACATTTATTGTACAGGATCGTCGAAAAATTGACTTTATCTATTATGTCTTACGGTCAGTCCTAATATAAATTTCCTTAACTTCAATTGTCATTAATGAAGGTTAAAATATGGAGGAATATTATATTCTGCAGACTTCTTAGTACATTTTATGTAGTGGATTAATTATTAATAAGACTTTTGAGGGAATTGAGAAAAAGATTACATGGAAGTGTTTCTTAACAAAATGCCACAAATAAAAAGAAAATATTTTAAAACATCTTAATTATTTTCTGTCTTTTAGTTAGCTTCCTCAGTGTCAGAAAGGTAAAATGTGTCGCGTGGCATTTATATTCTTCAAATGTATTCTCACTTGAAAGAATTACGCCGAAATATTAAAATTTTTCCAGAATATTTTAAAGCAAACTTAAGTTGGGAGATGTGACTGCTGTAATATGGCAACATTGATAAAATATTACAAAAAAACGAAAGATGAAAGAAGAACTTGGTTTAAGTAATGTTTAAAATTTTATGGTTTGATTTCATCCCTGTTGAACAATCTCTTTTATTTCCTTTCCATAAACATCAGACTGAGAAAAGAAATCTGTGAAACAGTTACTGTAGAACACTCTGTGCTAATCGCTATCTCGTTGGCCGATTGAACTCTTAGTCTTTTCCTGTCTCTTTATCTAAATACATGTACAGGAAAAACAAGCATTGCAGTGGATTCTGTCAGATTGAGAGAACGTGGCCACCAAGATAAACAACGGGGGCCATTTCTTTGGGCTCAATTCAGACGGAACGCTCCAGAGCAACGACGTAGAGCAGTTTCCCACAAATCTTCTTTTATTGGCCGCCGGCGCCAGTCAGACGAGTGACGTCAGAGGCGTGTCGTGCGCTATAATAGCTTGAAATGTCTTACGAAGCGAAAACGTAAAATGTTATGAGGGGCCTGCGGATCCTGATTGAGATTTTTTTCTCCCCCCCCCCCCTTACTTTCCTTTTTCGAAGGAATTTTAATACTTTTTTTCTTATCTCGTATACGTTGCTTTTAATAAAAAAATATGGCACTTTCCAGTTTTACGTAATTCAACCCTTCGTCGCGAGTCGAATAAAGGAGAAATTTCGACAAGTTCCCAACTAACTATCGAAAACTTTTACAAATGTAGAATGATTTGTAAGAACTATTGCTCGTGATTTAGTTACTAAGTTTTTAAAGGAGTTCACTTAGTAAAAAATGGAAAGTTTGCAAGAGATAAGTTAGTCAAGGAAACAGATAAGAGATGGAAGAAAGAAGAAAAATACTGTAACAATTGAGAATTTAACCAAAGTCATATTGAGAGCGCTTTTACCTTCTTTTTATTATTTTCTATATTCAACGAATATCCATTAAATAATTGTTATCTTATTGTAAATATAATTACTGCTAATTTAAATCAATCTCTGCGGATATTTTAGAAAATTTTGAAAAGAAAAAAGAAACTGAAAAAAAGTAACCGATTGTTACATGAATGTTAAACTTTAAAACTAAAAACTACGACATTAATAGAAGGGAACAAAATCACTCAATGGAGGGATTTAAAATATAACATGATTGGTTTAGACTTAATCTCTCTGTAACTACGACATTAATGAAATATGACTATAGAATTCTGAAAGTTTTTTTTAATTCAGACACGTCTTGCTTACACTCAGTCCTTCATCACAATTCAATAATTAAGGCTTTAGAAAAAAAATGCTCATTTTTTATTCATGTCTACAATGCTGATTTAAAAATAAAAATTGTTTTAAAAACGAAGGATTTCGTAACAGAATCTATAATATAGACTTAACTAATTTTCGTTCTGTTTTTAGAACTGTCTTCAGCATCGATTATTTATAATTTTCTTTTCGTCAGTTGAATTATTTATGTGTATTTAACGTATTATGTTATTATTGCTCATAATAATAAAATGAAAATTGTGTCTGCACTTTCGGATAAAAAAAACAAACTTTCTTAAGATCAGAAGTGTATTTAGAAAATATAAAAAAACTGATTATAAGTTCTTATTATCTGAATAGGACGTATTGCAGAAATGGCTCTTCATTGATTGTATTAATGCTTGTAAATAAATATAATGCAGATCATTTTAAATAATCTATGAAGATTCTTCTTAGCAGTGCTTTCCTAGTCTATACTGAGAATTTTAAAAAAATCCTTCAACTAAAAAATAATATTAGTAATAATAATTAATTATTTTTAGGCTTACTTTTGACAACTAAATTTATACTGTGTGAGGAAAGGGCCATAGTAGGCTGCCCATTTGAAAGCGTCGCCGTATTTCAATGGGGCAGGTACGATGGCAAATGGCCGCCATGATGTCCGCATGTGTCACTGCTGTTCACCGAAAGCGTTTCATCAGCCAAAAAATATTCTGGCAATGAAAAGAATTTGAGGCTTCTCCAGTCCTTCCTTCTTTTTTTTTTTTATTATTTTCTTCTCTGCCTCTTAAATCAAGAGGTTGAAATGGAGGCGAAATGACCTTCACTGCTCAGCACATTCTGTCAGATGAGTTGGGCGATTCAGCTCTATCGATACCATCAATTTTGCCGTAAAATACGATTAAGGAAGTTCGTTGGAATTTGATGGAAGCGATAAGATTCGCGTGTCAAAGCTTGCGAAATGACAAAAAAATAGAAAAGCTAATGAAAATCTTTCACAGTGTATCAAAGTGACACAATATTAAAAAATAAGAAAAAAATTAAAAAAAAAAAAAAAAAATCTACAAAATCTGTGGAACCGAAATTCACAGATTTAAAAAAGGCAAGAAAAATCATCAAGAAATTACTTTAAACGTTTCTAAAAAAAAAGAAAAAAATTCTTTTCATTTTTGAATTTTCTTTTCTTTCTTTCTTTCTTTCTTTTTTTTTTTAAATCATGGAAAAATAAAGAAAAAAAAAAGTATCTTCATATATTAATTAGTTGTAACATCTGCAGAAAACAAATAGTATTTAAAAAGAATCCTGAAAATATTTACTTTAGTTCTCTAAATAGAATTAATTCGAATCATATCAAAATACGTTCAAATTAATAGTTAACAAAACAATTATTAAAATGCATTGTTGGATATCCATAGAAAGTAGTTTTATTTCTAGTGCCTGTCTATGGGGATTTTACGTCACGTACGTGCATATTTCACGGAAAGCCACGCGGAAATTTCCAAATAAAAAAAATTAGATCGTTTTGAAGATAGGCCTACCATGTTTCCAAAAATCCATCCACTAGATAGGTAGAGAAGTTATTAGGAAACACAAAACCACACATACGAAATTGAGTGATTTAGTCACGAGTCTCACTTGCTTTGGAAAGTAATTTAAAAATATGCAATCCTGAAATAAAAATAAGTTCAAAAGTAAATTATTGTTGTGTATCAACTTCATTTGTTTAAATATCACTCCCAATTGATTTAGTTCTTGTTCA
Source organism: Thereuonema tuberculata (assembly GCA_023159025.1). Classification (NCBI taxonomy): domain Eukaryota; kingdom Metazoa; phylum Arthropoda; class Chilopoda; order Scutigeromorpha; family Scutigeridae; genus Thereuonema; species Thereuonema tuberculata. Next base: position 339,729,983 of record JAFIDM010009631.1, read on the forward strand.
GTTAATATTTCAAATATATTAAAAGAAAATCAAATAAAACTGAAAATTAAAATCTATGTCTGACAAAATACCTGCCTTTTTTGGATTTGAATTTGATAATGAAGAAAACACTCTGACATTTTTTTCATTTTTTCCTCTAAATATTATCCTTGTAAGATTTTTTTGTAAGATATTCTTCCTTGTGGCCAATCTAATTTGCTTTGATGAAACTTTTCCCTAGAGATACAGAATTCGATTAGAATTCCCAAAACTACTTTCAAAACGAAAATGAAATTTATTGATTTTCGTTCAGAGTGTAATTACATCCTGATTAAAATAATTCTGGGATTCCCTTCAGCGCCCCTATCAAAGGACAGAGCAAGATTCCATTTCTTATTATTTAAACTTTTTTACGACCGTCCATGTTCTTTTTCGAGGGCCTGATTGCCGCCGTTTCGATCTGTTTGTCTCCTGGAGATCGTTAAGTTTCGAGAAGTTTCGCCTCCGATGAGCGGATCTTATCGAGAGAGGAGCGCAGCACTTTTATCGCTTCGTCCTCTAGAATCGTGACTCGTAACGGCGTTGGCTTCTAGCGAGACACTCAGCCAAACAGGGCCGTCGTCAATTGGTCACACGGCGGGGAGTTTTTGTGGTCGGCTTCACTGCCGAACATTTAACAAAACGACAATATCCTAAAGATAAGAGATTGCAACCCACTGTCAATTCATTCCAATAAGCGGCAAAAGCATTTTGCATTTTCAGAACTTTCAAAAGCTTATTAGATCAATTGATAAACAACAAAAGATAAATAGGTTTTTTAAGTAATTTTGCGCAACTCTGCAGTGGAACAAACATAGTGGAAGTTTTAAAGTCTCACAACCACTCAGACAATGGAATACAGACATTTTAAATAAGATTTTTTAACTTTTGAAGTAATAAGTAAAATAAGCTTGTTTTTACTTTCTTTTTCCTGCCTGAAGTGAATAATCGGCAATTGGCAAATAAAATTTACCAACTTTTAAAAAATATGAATACTAAAGAGTTTAACTGGTTTAAAGATTGGAAATCCTACAGAAGAATAAATTCTAATTTTAAACGGAATTCCTCCTTCGTTAAACTGGATAAGTAACATCCTCTATCATTCACATCCGCCTTTTAATGAAAATTACGAATTATATATTAAAATAATAAAAGATTATTAATATATTAACCTCTTCCGTAACCATGATCCGAAGTTCTGATTAAACGAGAGAGAAGCAAAATATATTCAGAAGGTAATTTCGTAAAGTATATAAAATTTCCCATAAATTACTAATCTCGGATTCTCGAACTATGGATTTATAAAAGAAGGAATCTTGAATCTACTTTATCTTTGTTTAATCATATATAAAAATTAAATGTATAACTAAAGAAAGATAAAGTAGATTCAAAATGCCTTCTTATGTATACAAATATGTACATTTATATTATATACATCGCAGCTAAATTTGCAGCAGCTTTGCAAATGTAGTAGTTCGGTAGTTTCCAAGGTCTGGATTTAATAAAACCGGCTTTGCTTAGCTAGTAAATTTTATAGGAAGTTCATCCGTTTTGAGAATTTAAAACTGTTCAGAATTAATGAAATAATTAATGAAATAATTCGTCATTTTCAAGTAAACTATGATATGTTTTGGAGTTTCATGCTTTGTTTTGTCTTTTTCCCTGGAGTTTTTGGAGAATGGAAGTTCCTCTATTCACAGTAAAGTCATACGTTGACTCATTAGCAGATTTAAATTTAGTATTTCTGAAGAAATAAATAGTGAAATGTATTTCAATTTTTATTTTAATTTGTTTATTTTTTAACACTTAATCTCAAATTAAACATCTTTCTTCCTATAAATTTTCATTATCAATTTTATCTGTTAACTATCATTTCTTCTATAAATTAAGTATAATCATCTTTCTCGAATTATTGATGACTATCAACTGGAGGACAGTGTGTATGTGTGGGGGGATGGTGTTACGATGCCATTGAACCATAAAAAGAAAGTTTCTACTTTTTCAGGATGGAAGCAGGATTACAAACAAATTACGATTCTCCAAACAAAAAAAAAACTTCAGAGTGCTTGATTTCTTTCTTTTTCGGTTGGCAATAGACGAGTTACAATGTCTCCCAACACCTCTCGGTACCTCTCAGTAACTCACTATTCTGATGTCATAAATTTGATTATTTGGATTTTTAAATAAAATATTTGTGTATTTAAACCAACTAAATTTTGTTTACATTTCATTGCTGCTAAATTTGATATCGTCTCAACCCACTTCTTGAAATTCAGACCTAAAACTTTCTCATTGGTCACTTCAAGTTCCCGCCAACAGTTCACCTATTCTTTCAATGTAGATATTCGTAGCCGAAATAACTTTGTTTAATCTGATGCAGTGTGTGTCATTGAGTCTTGCATTCACTCGTTATCTTGGACTTCAAAATAATATCTACTATTAGAAAAAAGTAAACTTCCGTGAATCAAGGCTTTCAGTTTTGATTATTTCCTCTTTATAACGAAGGCTTTATATCTAATGAAGGTTTACTCAATTTAGAAAAAGGTTTTCTTTACACATTTAAAAATAGGAAATTACATCTCTTAATGCATTCGAAATTGAAAGAAATAATTCTGAATGCTTTCGATTGATTTTTGGGATTTGGACGATTTTTTTTTATCATTTCGTCGGCAAATACAGCATTAATTTTCCAGTGCCTCTGGAAGGGCGTCCATTAGAGAAGAGGGAAATGAGAAGTGCATTTCGTTTGTGATCCACCATAAAAACTGCATAAATGAATATCCACGAGCATAAATCTAGCGTTACAAATGACTCAGACATTTATCAAATAGATGAGTCTCTTGTCAAAAAAAAAATCAGATAAAAAAAGAAGGAAGGGAAAAGAAAAAATAAATAGCTGCGCATTTAAATAGGGCTCTGTTCTTATTTTCTTAAAATTAAAAATTTAGCAGGAGTTTAAGTCACAGCTCTTTTGACAAAAAACCAAACCAAAAATCTCCCAATTCTATCAGTTTTTCCGTTAGCATCCGCTAGAAAGTTACTTTGTTAATAATGTGACAGAAATTGTGGAATGCAATTAAAGTCTGGATAATTGTAAGAGTTTTAATTGAAAGTTATTTTATCTTACTTTTAGGCAACTCAGTAACAGTAAAAATAAATTCTATTTCGTAACAACTAATATAAACATGTTTTTATAATCACACGCTTTAACAATTACAAACATCATTGAAGAAACGAAAGAAAACGTCTATTTTTACAACGTTTATATATCAACATTAAGAGCTAATGATTTATTCGTAAAAAATTCAAAAATTTCCACTAAAAAGGTAAACAAAAATTACATTTCATAAGAGAATTTTAGTTGACTTTTTGTTAAGTCTTAAGAGTAAATGCAAGGTTTTGTGTTTGGAATAAAAACAGTTGTTTGAAGCCTCATTTCTTCCATCTTAACAAAAAAGAGTTATTCAAGATGTAGTTTATAATTTCTTATTTATATTCATAAGTAGAGTAAACTACTTAATAACTGAAGAATATAAACTCTAACAGAAATATTTTCTCCTAAAAAAAGAAAAATACTAAATAAAAAATCAAACCATAGTTAAATTTTCTGAGAGGAATATTTAGAAGAACATTTGGACTGTTTGGTTCAGAAACTGAAGTTAAAAACAAAGTAAATGCCTTCGGACGAGTGAGATTAAAGACGAGTGAAATAGTGGTTTTTACAGCTCTAAAATTGGATGAAAATTTTTCAAAAAGCTATATTAATATTAGCAATTGTTTCAAAAGATCAGCTTGCAACAATCTTACGAATAATGTTGTTGGATATTATTAAATGCATTAATTTTGCAAAAGCTTTAATATCCATCATCAGATAACCGTGAAAATATTGATTATTAGTACAAATCGTTTTGTACTCTATGTTATACTTTGGTATCGTTTTATGATGTAGAACAAACAACTACTAAAATACCACTTCCTATTTTAAATTTATTAATCTGCTTTTTTTTTTTCTTTTTTCTTTTTAACGATAGTAGGATCAAGTATTTATTTATTTTCAATAACACACTTTCACGAATCAAAATATTATACTTTCTAAATTAGATAAAACCAAGCATTCTTTGATCTTCGAGACAGCTGCGGATTATTTACACCAATATTCTGATTTCACACAAATGACCAAAGTATTCGCGATCTGTAATTTGATGTTTGGGGTTAACACAAGTAAACGAAAAATTTTGGAACAATAATATCGTTCAGCAATAGTTAGTTCAGTATTTTTCTTTTATCTCAAGATATTATTTTCCATTTCTTATCAAGTTTACGGGTTTTCTGAAGTGATAACAGGAAATACAATATGAATGTTTGAGAAGAGATTCAAAACAAGAACTGGGTGTAAAATGCATAACGAACCACGACTTTGAAACAATTGAGTAGAACTCATATAACATATGAAACTAAGTTAATATTGTTACACTGTTTCAGCACAAGAATTTCTTTTTATGATTTGCTATCTTTGTATTGATGGAAATCGTTCATGAAGTTCATTATATGACATTCCTTGCATTAATAAGGTCGCTGGGGGAATATTTTTACACTTTTTCTTAATATTCCGCAAAGAATTTTGTTTTTGCAACACTGGGAACTATTATCAAACCTCGAACTAAAATTTTAAAAGGAAATTTGTAAATTTGATTATGTTTCAATGGTTTCATTATTTTAAAATTTGTAGCAAAAATAAAACTCAAACAGAATTTAATTAAATTAATATTTACCTTTTAATTCTGATAAAGAAATTTAGACAAAATATTTAGACAAATTTACAATGTACTGGTAAGATTTTAAACAAATTCCCTTCCTTTCCAACCAAGCGAAAAATTAAAGAATAATTCAAAATATTTTATTCTTCAGATATAAGCTGCTTAGGTGATATCTAATATATCCTTGTTTACGGTTATTATTTCTAGAATATTAGAAAACCGACCATTTTCACTGATTTAACACAATTCGGAGCTACTCTTTTCTTAATTTTTAGATTCTATGTTAATTTTTGATATATTATTATTTATTTTTGAAATAAAAAAGGTAAATAAAAAAAATGCAGGATTTATTTTAAGAAATACTGCAATCATTAGGCTAAGTAATACTGAAAGAGCCTAGACTACATTTAATTGCATTTCAAAATATTGGAGTGTTGCACAAACATTGGGTGGATTCAATTAACATTCGTTCGGTAAATCAGCCAGCTTATTCGTAAACAAAAATTGATGCTTCTAAGCATCAAATTGGCGTCTTTCTAAGTTTCCGGCGTCTATCCGTAATTTCGTTTTAAAACAATACTCAGTGACCTTCATAAATAAATTGGGAACTTTGACATTGATTTTCGTTTGAAATATCTTTGTAATAATAACATTTATTAATATCCAACAACATTATTCGTAAGATTTTTGCAGGCGAATCTTTTGAAACAATTGGTAATATTAATAAGGCTTTTAGAAAATTTTTCATCCAATTGATTGATGCTATCTTATATCAATAAGATAGTCCAAAGTTTGTAAATTCTGTCATTGCTGCGTATTATAGATTTCTATATTTTTAAAGTATTTGTAATAACCTTAAAGTATTTGTAAGAGTTTACTAACGGAAAGAAATTCGATTACTAAGTGAACAAAAAAAAATCCATTTTTTTTTTAAAAAAAGGAATAAAAAATATACTGAATTTGTTTAAAAAATTATTGTATATTTTTTAGAAGTAGCACGACGTTTCGGCAGTTATTCTGACTAGATCGAAGTTTTTATTTCCTTTTTTGTAATTCCTGATTGACTAAATCTAATATTATATAAATATAGATGTTCTAGTTCCCCTCCCCACTCTTTTCTCGTTATTCCTTTCCGATTGGTTACCACCTCTTAAAACATGGATAAACCCTAATTTCAATGTCGAGGCAAAGAGAATTCTATTCTCTTTCTATTTCTTTGGTCTAGGTACATTTCCCTATATTTTCTGTAATCGTTTTGAATGGAATCACTTAATAAAGGAAATTGCAAATAATTGTCGAAACGTCACGTCGTGCTGCTTCTTATTGTAATATAATTTTTAAACAAATTCAGAGTGTATTTTACTCCTTTTAAATAATATCTACATCAAACACATGTTAAACTTGGAATAAAGAAATCCATTTTGTAAGATTTTTTGATAGAAATAAGCTTAGTCATATTAATTAACCTTGATTACTTTTGATTTAAATTATTAAGTTATAAGAACTATATGCTTAAGTACCTAGCGAAAAAGTTTTTTTTTACATATTGGAGTTTTCTGAATTTCAATATTGCATTGTTTTCCAGTGACTCCAGTGATGTTATATTTTTTAATTAACTGGAATTTTTTTTTAATATTATTGTTGTTAAAACAAACGTTCTGTAATCTTCTAAAAAAAAGCATACATTGTTTCTTTTACTTCAATAAAATACTTAACTAAATGTTTAGAAACTGGTTATAAATTGGCGTCTCAGTGACCTTCATAAGTAAATTGGAAAACTTTGACATTGATTTTTTGTTTGAAATATCTTTATAATAATAAATAATCGAGAATTACTTTATGAATGACAATACAATTAAATTTAATCTGGGCTTCATAATAAATAATTATCATAGTAAATAATTTTAAAAAAAGAAAAAAAAAACTTTTATTATATTGTCCACAATTTAATACCCACTGCAGAATACATCACTCTCCTTATACATATAGATTATAATAAATACACAACTCGCTATATTACACGACGTATCATAAAAGCGTCATTTTATTATATTCTTATCGTAGTGTTATATTACTTAGAAAAAAAAAAACCAATGCAACTGATGCAAATGAAATTTATTATTATCGATGGAATCGTCTGGTCTTAATATATTTGTTTATTGCATTGTTATTCAGTTTTTCGGTGTTAAAAATGTAAAATAACTTAGTTGATTTAATTTAGCAAACTTTTTTGCATTGGAAAAATTATTTGCTGGTTTTTTTTAAGCTTTATTTTTTCCCATTATTGTTAATTAATATGGATCAACAAATTATCTACAGACTCTATAATAGAATTCAGTTTTTCAGAAAGTTCCCAAGACAAGAAACAAAATGAATTTTAATTAATTTTCTACTTAATGGTGGTGTAATAAATTTCACGACATTTAATCAGATTCGAAACATAAAGCGCAACTTAATTTAATATTTAAATTTAAAAAAGAAAAAAAAAAGAACATCGCCTTGTGTTTTAAATTAATTTGAGAGCTGTCTGCTGAACGAAACTTAATCGTTCTGTGTAAAAGAAGCAAATTAAGTGGAATGGATAGAAAGACAAACAAAGAGGAATGACAGATAGTATTGGGTGAATGAGAGGGATGCATGCGGTCAGGTTACTTCGTCCGATCTAGTATCAGATTAAAAGTTATTCAATTTTCCGGTCGCTCGCTCAAAGGACGAGTGTTTTATGTAGAACTAATTTAATTCCATCTTCATCTCGATACACTGACATTTTAATTTTCCATAAGCGTCGCTGCAGCCAGCCGGGTTCGCAACCAATTCGTCACCGATAACACAAATGGGTCCTGTCAACCCCCAACCCCACTGGGGCTGAATCACTCTCGGCACCCCAGCGATGACACTGAAACAACCTCATTTAGACCAACAATGCTTGTCTTCGGCTAAGTGGAAAAATAAACAATTCTAATGGTTCCCGTCCAATTTTTATTTATAAGTTCCCGGATATCTGTTTGCACTCCCCCTCCCCCTAAATACCATAGAAATATTGGTTCCAATTTTACTGTCCTACTTTAATAATAAGAATCACTTTTTTTTTCGTCCGTTTAAATATTTTTATAGCCATTAAGTAATCCTGATTATTATCCACAATAGTACACCTTCATATTCTAAATATAATTACTTATAATTGCTGTAAGACTAAATGATAGTAATATTTTGAACTTAAATTTAAATTTGTAAATTTCAGGATTGTCATATTAAATAAGTAAAAAAAAAATTTAAAATAAATTAATAATAGCTTCCTAAGTAACTGAAAAAAAAAAAGATCTGCAAAGCTATAACTATCAGAAATTGGAACTGTGTTTGTGCAATGATGATGATAATTTGTCATTTAACTTTGCACACACAAAACTTATCTTCTGTATAGACCTCATTTTTTCAAAAAGAAATTTAAAAAGAAAATTTTAAAAGACATTTCTTTAATAATATATGTAATTTAATTTGCTAAAATTGTTTAACAAAAATTAAATAATTATTCATATTATTAAAAATCTAGATCTAATAAAGAATTAAACAGATAATACGGTAATTAATTATTTGACTTAATATTTCCTTCAAATTCAAATTGTTCATAAATAATTTCAACAGATAATTTTAATTTTTTTAGGATCTGCTTTTTTTTTTTTCCTTTGAAATAGTAAATATTCTCAAATAAAAAACAATTCTTTCACCCGAGATATCATAAATAGAAATGTTCATTTCTCAAAGTAAATCTTAGATGGGAGAAAAGTTTGGATTTGTCAATGTGAGTTCACTCGAATCTCGTAACTCTTTTTGTACATAAGCTTAGCTAAATTCTCATAAACTGTAAGGAACGGAGAACTACTCTCCTAAATCTGTCCTGACACTAAGTTAACCAAACCGAATTTCTAAATTTCAAAATAAGAACTTTTGGGAGCAAACTTCAGTGGCTACAATCCTATTTCTCTGTAAAAAGAAGATAGGCCTAGAAATCGATTTCAGATTCCAATGTTTTTCTCCTTGTTTTGATCTTGGGAATTTATCTTAGGAAATCTTGTTTATTCAGACTGAG
>JAFIDM010009631.1:339753844-339795149 GCA_023159025.1 Thereuonema tuberculata
TAAGAAGAAAGTATAACTTGTTTGAAGCTCCTAGAAAGACATTGTGGGGATGATTAGAACAGATATCTTTTTAATGGCTCAAAGAAAAACTCTTTATCAGGAATAGAAGAACATTCCTAGTGAAAAGGAACTTAAGGATCAGTAAATGTTCTATTACAAAGTTCCCCAAGTGATATTTTTTTATTATTATTACTATTAAACAATACTAAATGCACACACTTTTGGACATAATATGAGATTATATCATAAAATATTCTAAATTATATATTAAAAACAATACAAAGCAAATAAGAAATATCGACTTCAATACTTATAATATACATTTTGGCAGGTATCTGATTTTAAACAATCAAAACTATGAATATAAACAATCAAAGTGAAAAAATTGTAATATTTTGTATTCAATAAACTGCTTAAATTAATATCACTTCTATTGTCTACAAAAAAAAGTCACTCAAAATTGAAATCTTCGATATTTAAAAATAGGGCAATCTGTAATTACATGTTTCTTCCCATCACAAGCACAGTAAGGATTAGTTGGAAGATGAAACCTAAAAAGGCAAGGCAAAAAGTTCCCATGCAGAGAAACAATCGGTGTTAAACTAGATCTTTCAAATAATATCCAATTTCGTTACAACATTAACGTATATAGTTTGTATTGAATCATTTTAGCAATTGGAACAATGAAAATTATTATTTTAATTTTAAATGATTATCTGACTGAAATATTAGCATGAATTAATATAAGTTACTATATTCTATTGTAGCTGTCGATTTCAGTGGCCATCAAATATATCCATGGCAATTTTTAATTGTTTAAAATTTCTTCTGTAAGACTTGTTAGATTTAAATGAACATTTAAATTGATATAAAAATTATTTTTGAACAATATATTTCCATATATTTTATTGAGAACACTAATTTTTCTGCTCTTAAAATCAGTTAGCGAAGATTTGGATAGTTTTCAATTTGAGCAACTCATTTACAAAGTGTTGCCAAGATTTTTCATTACCTAAATATTGAAAAAGTAAAACTGAAAATATAAGCTAAGAAAATCAAAATATCATTAACTAAAAACAAGATTTTTTTTTAGTTTTTGTTTAGTTTATTTTTTTAGTGGAAGCAAAACAGAATTAAACTGTAGCCTAATCTTATAAAAATATACTTAAGTGTAATTTTATTAATAAAGAAAATTCAGAAAGACAAAATTGTTAATAGAATTTTGAACCAACAATGAAGAAAAAAAAATTAAATTATTTCAAATTTTCTACGAATTTTCAAATAAGAGCAAATAATAATAATAACAATAAACAAGTTGAAAACTCATTTTTAGAAAATGAGGACAAGATCTTGTGGGACTTTAGAATACAAACTGACAGGCACCTGGATCATAATACGCCAGATGTAACAGTGATAACAAACAGAAATCAACTTATATAATTGGACAAGTTCGTCTGTCTGTCTGTCTGTCTGTCTGTCTGTCCGTCTGTCTGTAACTCGATATAATTAAGCTATTAAGTTAGATCCAAGGTTCTCAATGGTACCATTGAATCAAGGGTACTCAAATTGGATGAAATATTAGTTCATTTTGTCATTCCTTGTTGTTTCCATGAAATTTTAACTGAAATTCTAACAAAACAAAACATACGTTCAAAACCAAATAATTTTGTTACCACTGCACCGATTTTAATAAAATTTGGCATACTTACTCAGTTTTTTACGCTGATTTTGAAACTCAAAACCATTTTTGCCTTAGAAGCTTCGTTCACAACTTAGCGCATTATTTAGATTATACAAAAGTGAGTTTTAAATGCCTTTCGGCGTTATGAGTCAAAAATAATAATTATTTTTTAGATAAATTAAACTTTAGGTAAGGTTGGTATTTCGTTTTTCTTTTTGGGTGGAAAATGATCCTTTAGATTAAACTCTAAGAACCTATATTATAGGTGTACAGGTAAGAAGTACACCTAAATAGGTCTGATAAATATTAAAAAAAAAAAAAAAAATTCAAATCAAATCATCAATCGAATCAAATATATATATAAATTGGCTAAGTTCGTCTGTCTGTCTGTCTATAACTCGATATAATTAACCTATTAAGATAGATCCAACGGTTCTCAATGGTACCATTAAATCAATAGTACTCAAATTGGATGAAAATATTAGTTCAGTGTGTCATTCCATGTTGTTGCCATGAAAATTTATTCTTAGGAACTGACCTTGACAACTGAAATTCCAACAAAACATACGTTCAAAACTAAATAATTTTGTTACCACTGCATCCATTTTAATGAAATTTGGCGTACTTACTCAGTTGTATATGCTGATTTCGAAACTCAAAACCATTTTTGCCGTAGAAGCTTCGTTCACAAGTTAGCACTGTATTTAGATTACATTTACTTTATATTTGATAGTTGATAATAAAATGATTTTTCAGATTTTTTTTTTATGCCTGTCAGCTGACAGGCTTTGCTGCTAGTATTTAAATAATTGACATTGCAATCCCTGGAGATGCAAGAATTGAAGATAAAGAACTGGAAAAAATTATAAAATACAGGGATTTGGCAATTGAAACAACATGCCTTGGGATGAAACACATGACAGTGATCCCCATCATCACAGGGCCACTTGGAACAATATCGAAAAATTTTACGAAATATTTGAACCGATTGCAGTTGTCTGAAATAACACCATCAGGACTACAGAAAACAGCGCTGCTTAGAACATCGAACATATTGCACAGATTCCTGGTGGATACTTAGATTTCTGGCTTAAACTTGTATCAACTAAAAGCTCCAGTCAGTGATTTTTTAAGTGGTGTTTTTGTGTATCATATCTCTGACTGTGTTTCAAAATATTAGGATAATAATAATAATAATAATAATAATAATAAAATCCTCACATCCCTAACTCTCCTTGCACACTTCTTTACACTTGGCAATATGTGCTTTGGTCCTTGACCCGCCATGTTGTCTTTCCTGGGAAAACCCAAGGTCTGAAACTTTTACATAATGATAATAATAATAGTCTTTATTCAATTGTAAAAAAATCTCTAAAAAAGTTTTTAGAGAAGACACAGTATTGTATTTCAACGATATATATTAAAATGATTGTGCTTGTTTCTGTGAACCTATATATTTTTAAGTATAATAAGCATGATAACTGTAATCTATGATTGTAAAATATATTGTTATCAGGGCATTACCATATATCAGAATTAATTTTTAGGAAAATGAAGGTTTTTAACTAAAAAGTAAAAAAATACTCTAAGGATTAGAAAGACTACAGTTATTAATAAAAATAGAAGTTTCAAAGAATTTGAAGAAGTTTCAAAAATTAATAAATAATTCTAATAACAACATAAATTATCGCTTATTTATTATGCTATATATTATTATTAATGATATTAAGTACAATACCATTCATTCATCGTTATATTTTACGATGGTTTTTACTTTATTTCTGTATATTCTTATTTCATTTTCAATCAAAAACGTCATTTATTTCAAATTTTTTTCTGAAATAAGTAAAATTTTTCTTATCTTCTTTTTTGATTAGCCAATCATTTAGATTATAAATAATAAAGATAAAATATAAAGCAAATAAAACTTAGAAGAATTTTATTTGTTATGAATATATTTTTTTTTCTTTAATCAGGAAAACTGCATTTTTCTTATTACTGAAAATTAATGGTCCTTCAGTATTAGTGTTATTTTTGCAACCGTTGTACTGTTGTAAATTAAAGAAAACGATAAAATTAAAATGATAATGTGAATTAGATGGCCTACATTTGTTATTGCAGCAAATACTTGCCTTAATGCAAACAAGCAGATCTTTCTTTGTTTTTTGGACCCACATTTCAGTAACCAAATTGCTATTCTTTCTCTAACAAAGTATTAGCATTAACTCTAATAATCCTTGCAATCGAAACCAAATTACATAAAAGACAAAAAAAAGAGAGAGAGGAATGAGAGGGTTGGTGGGATCTCAACTTAGAGAAATGGATCATAAATTTGGTTAGCGTTCTTTTCATTTGGGATTTTGGGGGGGTCGGTTTTTCCCTTAGTGATGAGTAAGCAAATTCAGTGAATCGTTGTCTTTCAGAGGAAGTAATAAAAGTACAAGAGAAGCAATGGCAATCTAATGAAACTTAAAATATGATGATTTCACAGCAAAAACAAAAGACACTGCTTCGAATACAGGCCCAGTTAATGAGAAACGGTTTAGGTCGTCAAAGAGAGCGATTATTGTGTGCAGTGCAATTATTTTGCTCCACAGATGAAAATGTAAATCTTTCATTAATACTCTCTTTATGGAAACACTCATTTCTCAGATTACTTCATTGTCAACAAGAAAAAGAATTTTGAATAAACAAGAACTTTATTATCTTTATTATGTAGTAGCTTTTCAATTAATTGAAACTTCAATTAAATATGATCAGCTTTTACAGCTAACCAGAGTTTGATAAATTAGAATCAGTTTTATACTATTCCTAGTCAGAGGCGTAGCAAGGGAGGGGGGGCCCACCTAAGGAAAATTTCCTTTTTTTTTTTTTTTTTGGTTGTTGCTTAATAATGGAACTCCCGCCCCGGGCCCCCCAAGGCGTTGCTACGCCACTGTTCCTAGTTACAAGTAACTTTAATAAACCTTCCTATGATTTGTATCGTCAATACAATACTTCATCCTATAATCAACTCTGTATCAAATTTCCTTAATAAAGAGATCATTACGTTTTAAGATGTGAATAATCGACTATGAAGTGGATAAGAAATGATCAAAACTGTTGATATGAAGCTCCTTAGGGAAAAGTCAATAGAAACGTTTACGTTACACTATTTATGCTATTTATTATGAATGATGACTTATTTCCTATTATAATCGGTTTTATGGTCATTTTCTGATAAAATATTCTACTATCATCATTCTAATTTTGTAATTTTTTTTTATCCAACTTAATATTACAGGTTTTGTCTAATATTAGCATCTTTTAAAATTCATCGGAAATCAACAGAAATGAGAACCAAAGAAAAAAAAAACAACAACTTCGATTAAAATTTTGAATTGAAATAAGATTGTTCGTCTGGGATAAGCATAACTGCAAGCTGCTTATCTTAGGAAGCTATTATTTTAAAATCAGGTTTAAAACTTCGTAAACCTCCATTCGCATTCAAAACACTGCGAGCCCGATACCTTAAAAAATACATTAACTTTAAAATCTTTAAAAACTTTAAAATTTAGGTTATCCTGTGTTACTCATTATTTATTATGATAAAAATAAGAAAAAATAAATAAATCGAACAAACGGCAAAGCTTGTAAGAACACTTCCCATGCGGAAATTCGGAAATTGGCATGGTAAGTATCTTGTTATAAAATTAATTCTTTTCTCTTTTTTTTTTTTTTGTTAATACTTATTTAATAAATTTCTTAACCTCCGAGATTAAACGGCTCTATTTCTTGCTTTCTTTTTTTGCATTTTTATTTAAAAGTTATTAAAAATTATTCAACTGATTCACAACCTATCATCGACTGGCTTACTTTAAAAACACAAGTATACAAGCAAACGCAGAAATTTTGAAAAACTTGACGAAGAACTACAATAGAAGAGAATAATCTACGTAATATTCAAGAATTGTGTGTGAATTTTAAGTTTTTCAATTTAAAGAAAAACTTATTACTTGCTAAATAGGTGAGGGATCGGTAGATTTAAATTTTGGTAAAAAAAAAATGACTTCTAAATGTAATTTAATTTTTATTTTCGATATTAAAAATAAAAACAAAACTGAAACTGAAACTGACAAAATTAATAGTCGTTTCTAGGATTAAAATGATACTAGTTGACCCGTGCGAATAATTCGCAACAAAAATCATTTTTGAGAATAATAAACAACTCCAAAGCTGTCGTGCAAGTTTGTTAAACACATTGCCTTCTCCATTTTTATAAAAAGGTTTTTAAAATAAAGTTTTTTTAACAAAAACATTAATTTTAAACAATTTGGTTATTTTTCGTCATTAGCGGTGAACATAATCTTCAAAACGATATCTCAATCATTGATTTTGATGAAGTATTAAGAGAGATAAAAAAAAACCACCTTTGAGAAATAATATATGAGAAGTTGACAAATTTTTATAAATCTTTGATTGTTTTTTTATCTGTTCTTATTAAATAAACGATGAAATATCATTTAAAGTGCATTTTTATTCAAAAAAGGATCTATTTGAAGTTTCCGACGCTACAGCCTTATTTGAAATGTTGTTTCGCTTTCGAAAGATAAGTCGCGTCTGTTAAAGCGTGTCTACATTTTTATAAAAAAAAAATGTAAAATAAATTTTTTTAACAAAAACATTAATTTTAAACAATTTGTTTATTTTTCGTCATTAGTGGTGAACGTAATCTTCAAAATGATATATCAATCATTGATTTTGATGAAGTATTAAGGAAGCTATGGCGTACCGACACGAAAACACCTTTGAGAAATAATATATAAGGATTAAATAAAAAAAAATAATAATAACTGGAAATTTTTGTTTAAACCGTGTCAGTTTAAACCACAACAGCTTTGTTTGTTTGTTTGTTTGTTTGTTTCTGTTAATAGGAAAACGGATAACTGAAATGCCTTTGATTAATCTTGATTAATGAAATCACAATAGTATTCATTATGAGCTTCAATAATTTGTACTGCTTGAAAATATTGCTTAAACCAATGGTACTTATAAAGGAAATAAAGAGACACACGTTACTATTAACGATGTCGTAATAAGGTAATTCAGTAGAATCGCTCTTGTAATCAGTCTAGCGATTTCTTATGGTACTCGTTAACTAAGTAATTCATCAAACTTTAAACGAAAATCAGTTCTATTGCTCTAAAATTAAATCTTAAAAATTTCGAATTGTTTGTTAAATTTTATTCTTAAGTTTTTAATTAATAGAGATGTACATATTTAAAAATGACAATGTAACATGTACTTGGGTGAACTTAAAATTTATTTATTTTCTAATTCTGCATCTGAAGTTTCAATATTTAACTTTATTTTTTTGTCTCTTAAAACAAACCCTGCTTAATCGCACTAAGACTGAATAGGAAGAGGAATACAATGCGAGGGTGGTTGTCTGTCAGCCGTGGAGAAAGAGGAAAAGAACAGAGAGCGAGGGTGGGACATAAAAGAGTGACAGACTGAGTGAACGAACGCAGGGATGTAACAATAAACTCGTGGGGGAGGGAAGGTGGCGGTCGTTCTAATGGCGCGTGAGCCATCCCTCGCCGGAATCACGTGCCATACGGCCAGGCTTCTTCCGAAACACATCAAGGAAGGCTAAGACGCAGCCAGGCGTAGCGACGACCCTGCGAGGGAGGGGAGGAGGAGGTCTTATGTATATGAATGACTGTTACCAACAACAGTCCTGTGAACCTTAATAAAACAACGAATTGGATTATCGGCAATAGACTGGATTTGTCTAGGGATAATCCAATAGTCAACTCACGCTTTGTACAAACAAACAACGAGTCAAAGGTACAAATTACTTTGTTGTTCTTTTCGCCTAATGTTCCAAGAATAAAGTTCTTTTCAAAAAAAAAATGAGCAAGAAACAAATTCTGTTTCTGCCTTTCTCAGAAGAAACACAATGGCAGGAATAATATGGTAGTTCTTGGTTATTTCTCTTCAAAAGATACAGCGGAAATATCTAAAGAAAGAAAAAAAATAGTCATCTTTGCAAGTCCATCCACACTGGAATACAAAATACAGTAAAGAATCTTAAAACAAAAAAATTGAAAAAAATCAAAAGCTAGATACTTTATAATAATGTTTATTTTGATGATATTAATGGCTCTTTCTTTTCAGAAAAATGAATTCAATTATTAACTTTAATACTTGTAATATTTTTTTTTTTTTTATGTTTAAACTGAATTATAACAATCATGGGAGTCTTGTGAAACAATCACAATAAAATAAGCCAAACAGTTTAGCCAAAAAGAAAATCAGATAATAAATAAAAAATAAAAGGAAGGAAGGAATTTTATTTTTATTTGGTTGGACGGTAGGATCCATGTTTGTTGTGTTTTTTGTTTTTTTTGGCTGGATGGTTTACCTGGGTTATCTCTTCAAATAACATATAATCTCCTTTCACTCAAAATTCCTAGGCATACTAATGTGATTCGAACTCACAACTACATCCACACTTTAGCTTTTCAAGGATGCCATAAGAAAGACCTCTCTTTTTCATAACATTTGATCACAAACTTTAAACTTAAACTTATTAAATTTTTCAAGAATGAAGGCTTTGAATTCTGCCTATATTATTTTTTTCTCTTGAATTGACTCTGTAGTTCTATATTTAGATTTGCCACAATTTGCACCACAGGAGTTAAAAAAACCCGTCTCTTCTTAAGCAGTAGGGTAGATGTATTCATCATAAGTAGATGATGTATCCCCATTGGAGCCGACTCATCCTCCGTACGACATCCATTTCATTTAGTCGTGACTCACTGAAATCCTTCTACAAATAGGCATTTGCCCAAGGATTGATGCATTACGCTGATTTTTGTTTAACCTCAAAGGGAGGTCGTCATGTACATTATAAATCATGAGGGTGAGAAGTCAAGTATCAGTGTATTTCACTAAAAGATTTAAACCTTTTAGGAATGAAATGCTTTTATCAATAAAAAAATCATGCAGAAACAGAAAAAGTTATTTATTTATAATTGAAGCAAAGACGGTCCTAACCAAAGAGGATATCTTAAAGAGTGAAAATATTTAGTTTATTTTCTAAGGGCTTAGCCTAAGTTTACATTAGAAATAACTAAAAAACCTTTCTTGCAGAAATAACTTTTCGCCTTTGGTTAGTTCATAATAAAAATCTCTCAAATCTATCAGAAATGTAATAAGAGCTGAATTTTATTCTTTATAACTATTTCTTCTCTTCTTCTTGGTTAAACTTAACCTATTAGATTGATGTTGGATTTTTCTCTAATGTACAGCATTTACTTTTAAATTCTTCTTCTAACCATCACTGTACTTGCAGTTTAATTATTTAAAATTTGGTTATTTCTAAATCTATACTCTTCGTTTAGTCATAAGATACACAATAGTCCTAAAATGTCTTCTTTAATAACAACAACCATATTTCATTTCCTTTAACAGAAAACTTCTTCAGGTTGAATAACTGAGGACAAGAAATCTCTTTCTTCTTCAACTGAATTCGTTGTAATACATCTAACATTTTGGTTATTTCATTTTAATTTTTTGAAACTAAGAAAACTTAAAAATTAGTGAATAAGTGTAAAATTTTTAGAAATAATTACATCCATTGGCAACGGAAACACGTCAAAAAAACTTTAAATATGATCCAAACACTTAGTTTATACCAATAGTAAATCCATTGTGACTTTAATCAGAGTTATCCTTAGAAATGAATGCACGTGGTCTCTGTCCCAGGCGCATGCATTCGGAGCTCCTGTGCTAAATAACTACATTTCAAAAATTATATAAACTCAAAAATTCTAAATCTCAGCATTTTTTAAAAGAAAGAATAGGTTAAGACGAAAAATTAAAAAAGAAAAGGCATTTTTGAAGATAGGAATTGCAATATAGTCAGTATTAAGGTGAACCAATACTTCACGAATTGCTCAAACGATTTTTGCTTCGGGTCTCGCAATGATAACCCTGAATGTAACTGTGTGGTTAACACACGGTGAGTTCTTAATAAAGAAATGGCTATAATGTGATAAGTGTGGTAGAGTAGGCGTACCAACGTTCCAATACCTAGAGGTTGGTCTCCTTTTTCTCTTCTTACTTAAAGATTTTAGAAAATAAAGAAGCATTTAATTGAAGCCTATATTTACAATTAATGTTTTTTTTGCTTCAAAGAACAAACTGTTCAATTATTTTGATCATAGATAGATTACTGTGGCTTAAAACTGCATGTTAAACTTTTTTCTTTCTAATCCTTCTTTCTCGAAATATATATAAGAGATGTTATAAAAATTAGACCAATATTTTAATATAACATTCTAGCATTTACAATTGAAATGCAACCCAAATGCAACCTAAAATCTGTATAATATTTTGAACAATCTATTGTTATACAATAGATTTCAATTTATATACAGTAAATTGAAAATTAAACAAAAAGTTATTTAATAAATTATTTTAAGTTTGAGCACTATTACAATCTAGCTACCCTATTCTGTAGCTAAAAATTCACAACAAAAAATAATTGCCAGCTAAGAAATGCAATATTAAATTTTGCTTTTCTTCAATTACAGCTCACTAAATATCATCATGCTAGTAACCCCAACCACCGCTGTCTCTAAAACCCTTGATCTTCTTGACCTTAAAACCAATCCATTTGCAACTCAATACAATATATCTTAATCAACTCTCCTTTCCCTTCCATGAAATCTTTAACAACATGCTCCACTTCAAAAACTAGTCAAATTAACTTAAATTAGGACCTGCTGGTCCTATCCATGTTTTGTAACCACGTACCAAATTCTATTCGATTTCAACATGTTCATCTATTCTCTTTTCAGATACATTTAGTTGGATGTTTTTTGTCATTCTGTCTGAGTTCTCTGTGGCACTGAATTTCTCTGTCGATGGCAACTGTTTTTTTTTAGTTTCTGAATCTCGCTTCTACGTAATAAGAGTGATCTAATTAGGATTTGAGAATCTTTATTCTTTATTATTTATATAAATGTAAAGTCGGATTTCATTTTACATTCAATCCACTTTCTATCCAATTCCTTTGTAATAACATTTAATAGTCATTGGAAATAAAAGTGAGTTAAAACAAAGTTTTTCAATACAATGCGTGAGATAATAAGCATATCTTCGTGTATGATTAAGAGAAATCAAAAATAATTAAAATGAGCAGCTGAAATTCTAATGATAGATGGAAATTGGTACCATTTAGAACCATACTTGAGCAGCTCAGGACAATAACCTATTACACAATTCTCGTTAACTACTAACATTATTATGATAAAAAAAAACACGGCTGCTCAAAACTTGGTGCCCCAATTGTAAATCTCCTCTTTTGAAATTTGATTTTGTATATCGCCTTTCAATTTTCTTTTATTTGATTACTGTTGAAACATGAATATATTAAACAAGAATATCAACAGAACTACAAGGATTATTAGAAGGAGAAAGAATAGATTCGAATACAGGAAGTGGTTAAGAATACTGCAAAAGACAAGATAGAACAAAAAAAATCAAACACGAAATAAATGGTTTGACCAAGAATATAGAGATGCTATTGAAGAAAAACACAGAGCAAGAGAAAAACTGATTGAGAGGAAAATATTTAAGAGGATATTATGCAAAATATAAACAGTTAAGATTAAGAGCTAATAAAATATACAAAAGAAAAAAGAAAAAAAGATATGATAAAGAAGCACTAAATCAAACAAGTGAAATAAGAAAATTCTACTTGGCAATTGCTAAAGTGAGAAAAGGATTTCAATCTCAAGAGAGAAGAAGTAAAGATAAAAATGGAAATGTAAGCTTACTGAATGAAGAAAAACAAATTTTAGACAGATGGGCAGAACTATTGTTCGAGAGGCCAAAACCTACTAAGAGTTACAGAGCCCGTCAAGAACAAGAAGAATAGATACGGAATATGACTGGTTTTATTTGTCCAAATACAGACGCAAATATTTTATTTTAATACCATCAAAGAAATAAAAGATATATTTAAGCATTAAGCATATAAATAAATCGTAACTTTCAGTTGAAAGATTTGCTATTCAAATCACAAATCGTTCCATTCAGTGATGTAAAATGTGAAGAAATAAATATAAAATGGTTGCAAGATAGTATACCTTAGAATTTAAGCCTTTAGAAATTTGGAAAAAGAAGGTTGATTTTCTTAATTCATAATCTGCAGTTCCAACAAAACGGTTCTGATAAATCTATACTGAAAGTTTAAAGGATGTATCCTTCAGTGTGAGTTTAAAAGTGTTCCTTATGAAACAGTGAAAAATGAAACACTAAAAAAAAATGTCTGTTTTCATTATTCGAATCTTAGTTCATATTTAATCGTGTTATTAAGGCAAGGGATAAAGGACAAAAATTTGAAGTTTATTCTGTTGGAAGAATTGCAGTCATCTTTATACGGTCCTCAGATCCCAATTTGATATCTATAGCTCGACCGCGAGAGAAATTGAATCAAGCGGCAGCCGCCATTTTTCCAGTACGAGAACTTTCCTGTCCCCCAACAATATTTTTCTTGTCCTGATCAGTTGCTGTGAAACCGGTTTCATTATTACCTTCAGTCCTGGATTTAGGGTTATCAAAGAGCTAAGAGAAAGAACATTCATTTACGGTAAAATGAAATGAATAAATACGCATTCCTCCGCAATTTGAACTTTTTGCAGCCGTTTATATCTAAGTACAGGTAAATCTGCCTCTGGTTCCACTGCGCCTTTGTATTAAGTTTGCATTTTTTTAAAATTTCGTCTTTTCCGATATGAATAATGAAGTTTTAAATGCCTAAAAGAAAACTGACATCGTTTGGGTAAAAGTTGTTTTATGTTAAAATCGATTGACTTTCCTGTTTTTTAAGGGGTATTTGGTACTTGGTTCTCCGAAAATTTTGAATTTTCATGGAAATATTTTTAATTTTAAAATTTTCCCACATAATTCTTAATATTTTTTTCTGTTTGCTTTAGAATAGGGACATCTCATAGCAAGTTTAATTCAAAAATAATGAGAATCATAAAAGTTCACAATATGTCTCCCATAACTCTCAGCCTTGGCATCTCCCCGAAATAAAATTCTACATATGTTTTAGTCTGAATTACTGTAACATTTCTTTTTAAGACACATATCTATATAATTTTGTAAATTTCAAATTAAAAAGTGTTTCTTGGGAAAAGAATTTTTGATAATTTATTTTTAACAATAAGCTTCTGACAGTTTCAGAAAACTTTGTGAATTTTTTCCCCAAAAAAAACTGGAGTTTAGGCACAGTTTTATCCTCATTATAAAGATTCATTGAAATCTATTTGTTTACGGAAAGTTACTCTAGTCGTAGATATATTGGAAAATGTGCCTGAAAAGATAGAGTTAGAAATTCATATTTTTTTTTTTTTTTTTGACAAAAAAAATGGTATCTATGAAATCTGTGGTCCTCTTTACAATAATTGAAATAGTTGTTAGGGACAGTAATTTATTTTTAGTAGGCCTACTTTTAAACGAATATTTATGTTGTAAGTACTGTAGAGGTAGAAAATCCTGTAATTATTGCAAAAGAATATGATCAATTGTGTATTAATAATATAATAATTAATTAATATATTATTAATAATATTTGAGATATAAGTGATATTCAATTATTATAATATTAACAATTTAATATTACAACATTCCAATAGTTCATAAGTTTGAAATGTAATTGTGAAACCTAATGTTTTTATAGCTTTTTGCCATTAAATTAATATCTTTGTGCAAATAGTCAAGATCTTCTATTTTTTTAATACAAAGTGTGATTATTTTACTATATACAAACAAACCATACTTCTTCCTTAAATCTTCTCTTTTATAATAAATATTATTAAACATCATAACACCAGAAAATAAATGTCAAACTACATTTATTAACTGAAAAAACGAATTTTCATGGAGATAAAAAATTATAATAAAATTTATTATTGTAAAAAAGGCTTGAAAAAGAGGAGACGGTTAATTTTTTATCTCCTTGAAAATTCGTTTTTTTCAGTTAATAAATATAGTTTGACATTTATTTTCTGGTGTTATGATGTTTAATAATATGTGATTATTTTGTTTTCTATTGCAATTTGCAAGGATAATGTACACTAAAAATTTTCCTGATCTATAAAGAAATAAGTTTTATAGACTTGAATTTGAGCAACTGTGGTACTTTCTTTGGCATTTCCCATTTCGTCATTTTTTTTTAGATCAGACCAAATGCTTTTCCATCCTTCAACCTTTTGCTTCGAGGCTACTGGGGTCGTTTTCCGAACTCAAGGCTTTTAACTAATACTCTTTTCCTTCATGGCCATTTCAGCTTCGTATTTGATCACCACTTCAATCTTTAAATACGTCACCTCCTTTGGTCTTGAGACACATGAGAAGATGTTACTTTTCTTGTTGCATCTTCCTGTATTTTGTGCCAATCGGAAAAGTTTTATGTCAACAAAGTTTTTTTAGGGAAATAAAAATAATATAAAAAAACACGAATTTCTGTAAATTCCTAAAGAACAGAAGTTTAATCACGTTATCTGATATATCACGTCGATATTTAAAATTATCTTGAAGATTTCCTGAAGACGAATTTATATTCAACGTAGAAAGCCAGTTTTCCATATTTTACAATCGATATTTGTATTAAATCAAAAAGAGATATTTATTGTGATGAACCAAAAACAATTGTTTTAGTAATTAAAGGTTATTTTGCCTGGATTTATAATGATTTTAAATCTTGCAACTTTATTTTTAGTCCAATTTCACTGTAGAATCCTGAGATTCGTTTCATAAACACATAGATAGAAATCTATTTTCATGAAGAATTTTTGAAAATCAACTAACAGCTTTAAAAGCAACATTTTTTTTACGCTGTTCCTTTTTTGAATAGATTTGAGATATTTTTTTTTAAAATATAAAAGTCTGTAAAAAATCTGACAGCTGTTTAATGCTGGAGATGGTTAGTTAATATATACTTATTAAAAAATTTTGATCTTTTGGAAATCATTGGAAAGAGAAGAATTATATTATATAATTCACAGTTAGTTAATCGTTTTGGAAGTTTCCGTACATTAAGAGTTTCTTATATATTTAGTAAGATAATAAAGAAAGAACATTTCATATTCTTCAACTTTTGACTCATATTTTCAAATGTTTAAAAAGCAATTTTATATTAAAATGCCATGTTACCATTCAATTTATCATAGTAGCTGAAATTAGATAACTTATAATATTTTAAAATGACGGTTTTTTTTTTAAGTCACTTATTAGCAAAACCATGTAAATTTTTAGAAATAATCTATCTTATATTATCAGGATCGTACGTTTCTAACTCGGATGAATTAAGCCTATGAGCTTCACTTATCAGTTAACATTACTTATACGAAACTAATATTTAATAAATAGTCTTAATTCACTGCATTGGGTAGTTCAGTAATTTTTTAAAACTACTATATTTTAAACTGAAAAGTTAACATTATTTTTAGTTAATTTATACTACTGTATACAATCTATTTTAGTGACTATATAGAATATTACCAAAAGATTTACGACACCTAGCGGATAATAATATTACTAAACTTAGAATGCCTTTGTTATAATTTGCGATTACAATATAAGATTTATACGTAATAGATTCATTATTAAAGCACGCTCAGAAACACATTAGTTTATTGCATTGATACGAATTCAACTGAGACATGTAATCTTTCACCAGAGTAATAATCAAAACTTGTTCGTTGTTAATTAAAATATGAAACATAAAAATAGCTTCATGTGAATTTATTGGTGCATGCATGGGAGTGGTGGATCTCCAACAGCGCTGCAGGAAGAAGCTCGGAGAAGTGAGAGCATTTGGCGATGGAGCTGCAGGAGGTCGATTGGCGAACAGAGGCGGAGAGCAAGGCGGAGACTGAGAAGGCGGGTCTTGTCTTCAGTTGAATCATGGCACTTTTTATTTCCCACTAACACTTCCCGTTATCGATGATTCATTCCCGTTGATTCATCTTCGTATCCATATATCCGATCAATAAGAATTTCAAAATAATTAATAGACGGAATTCCATTATTATTCGACAGTGAAAAAAAAATTGCTTGCAATGTTCTTCCTCTATTACATTACATAGAATGTGTAGGGCGTCTTGTAAGACAGGAACGAATTAGATCTAATTGAGCCTTCAAGAGACGTTTTGAATAACAAGGAAACTCTAGCCAGAAGAAACCATTAGAGATTTCAACACAATTTCCAAAAAGCAATAAAAAAAAAAAAAAATCGAAACGTCAGCTTCTAAATGCTGTTAATTCAGATTTTTATTGGCACGAAGTTAAGTTCAAAGTCATATTTCTAAACTTTCACTTATTAAAGCTAAGTCTTAAAAAAGGCTGTAATTTCTTTCCATTGGTATCTTCTCTATGTTTGTAAAAAAATAAAGAATGTTAATAGTTTTTTATAAAAATCTTTAAATTCCTTAAACCAAATAAGATATATTCCAATTTATGAAGGAAGTTATGAAGTAATTTTTAAAGAGAAAACTACGTCAAATGGAAGCTTAAATTTAATGATATTAAATGGAAATTCCTTAATAAGTTTTTTTTTTCTTATATTATTCTTTTTCAATTGGCTACAATGTGCCTTAAGAAATTTGCTTTCGATAAATTATGAATTTTTTATTCAGCTTGAGTTTGTAGTTAAAGAATTTAATTCTTTCGTATACCTATTTATCTATCTATATTATCTTACTTTTCTATTAGGTTTACTCTCTCGATGCAATAAACTTTGTTACAACAATGATTTTCAATTATCCTTGTAAATACAATAGCTTAGAACTATTTCGGAAACAAGGGAAAAAAGTAAGTTTCGTGTTTCAAAGAAGGTATTTATTAGACAAGGCATAGGCTAGTACTTTTATTGATGTTAGTATGTAATTTTCTAAGATGTTATTATCACATACTTTGTTAGTGTTGACGAAAATAACATTAGAAATTCAGTTCTTTTCGCGTAGCTACAGCTGTGTCTTTTTTTTTTTTTCTTATTGGAAGTAAGAATACTTTTAAGAAAAAAAAATGATGGAATCTAGTAGTCATTTTATTATTAATCTAAAATTATTTGGAGATCCAATATACTCCAAATTTGCTTTATTTATCTTTATTTACTTTACAAAGTCGGAAGATATTCCTTAGAGTTACTGTCAGACTGTTTAGAGAATCCAAAAAAAGGAAGAGTTTTTGATACAACAAAAAAAAAGCAGAAATATTCTTATCTAAATTAATAATTAATCGAGATAATTTCGAACAGCTGATAGACATATGAAATAAATTTTCCTACTCAAATTCTTATTTTTAATTAAACTCGATATTATTTTCGATAACATAAAGATCATCTGGAAATGAAATTCGAACTTTGTTTGTTTCAATGAATTCTTGTTATAACAATTTACAGATATCCTGATCTCAGCCATGTTTCCCGCATTTCATGACGAAACAGGAAACACTAATTTGAAATCATATAATTCATTTGTTTTTCCCGTTTGCTTCTGAATTATTCAAATTTGAAAAGCGTTAAGGAGGTGAAGCATACTTTTCTAAGGCATAACTATTTTACAAGCTTCAGACGTCCCTCCGTTAACTCGTCGCATCTGATAGCTGATGAGCAACATTCTGTGGAGCGCAATTCCCCTTTGTCCTATGGGTTGAGACGGATGGCAGAGAATTGCATCGTTGTTATGTTAATGTTGTGTCATGCAAGGCTCGTTAGGTTTATTGCTGGTGTTTATCAGGAAATTAAAAGCTATTGGCGGAACTGGCGAGTAGCCCCCTGAGAGAGAGTTGGAAAGGGTTTGGACGGTGTCACTCATCGGCAGGAGCTGGCCGATGATTCGATTGAGCAGTGCGGATATTCGGTTCACGCTTCGTCAGCGCATTTATTTCAGAGCAGCGAAGACCGTAGATTACTTGTGAAAGCTACGATTAAAATGGAATTGGAAAAATGAATTATTTTAACCTCACTAATTTTAGGGAGAAACGGAATCAGAGACGTTCCTGCCGAAAAGTTAGATGAATGAACTTGACTTTGGCAGAAATAGACTGAATTATTCCTAATTAAATGCCAAGTATTTCCATTTTAAAATAGAAGCAGAAAATACTTCACTAAAAGTGGATAATAAGAATTTTTTAGTTTTTGATAACAATAAAAAAATACACATTCACAAAACACACAAATCGCTTATGTAATATTTATTTATTTATTTATTTATTTATTTATTTATTTATTTATTTATTTATTAATAATAAAACATTTATTATAACTGAAAAGGATAAACAATCACTGACCTAACATCATACATTTCAGTGCAACGTTTATTTGTAATGATCTTAGATAAATCAAATCAAAGTAAACCATCTTTATTTTGACTTACTTATAATAAACTTTCAGGTCGACGTCCTCGGCAGTCATGCCACCCACTTTCAATTAATCTAATCTAATCTACTTATAATAAATAGATTTTTTTGTTCCCTATATTTAGTTTAGTTTTACAAGCCTGACAGTTTCATTATTTTCTAATAACCGATGTCAAAATATACCATATTTCTTTACATTTACTGCAGTGTTATCCAACTAAAATTTTCCATTTGGAAAACAAACAGATCTGTTAAAATTGCCAAAGATTTTTGTTTTGTTTTGTTTTCGTTTTTTTTTTAATATTCACTATTAAGTCTCTTTTAACTTTCGTCAAAAGAAAAAAATTACAAGAACCTTTTTGAATACTGATGATTAAATTCTGACATTTCAGTGAAGTGTAACAGGACTGGTCTTCATTGTTCTATAATAGTAAATGAAACCCCAATAGAACAGTTATCTAGCTAAAGGTCAAGTGTAATTAATGACTTCCATTCCTAAAAGCGCTGCGATAAGATAAATAGATATCGGAGAGATACATGGAAAAAGCAATTACAGCACAGATGAGAGAGAGAGAGAATGAGAGAGATCGTTTATCAGTGACAGAGAGAATGGAGGATGAATCTGTGATTGTGGTCATAGATACATTTCTATTCTTTGACCTTAATAGTCTTTGTTGTAGAAAAGAACCATTTAAAAACGTTGAGTGACGTTTACATCATTTGCTTTTCGAAATTAGAGGACCTTCTATTAATTTTTTTCCTCCAAAATTTTAATATAATATGTGAAATAAAACATTTCATTAGCTTAAATATAGGATCAAACAAATCATAGAGATATTTACAAACTAAACAGGGGTTCTTAATCTGATAATTTCAGAGGGTCCATGAACTTGGATGGGATACAAAATTACATCTTTATTTTCACTAACATCCAGGGGTTATAGTAAAAGCTCATGGCTTATGTAGTCCCGATGACTCGAGTTGGAAAAGTAACCTTTACTATGGGCGGCGATTCTACAATTCCAATGGTTTTTCGTAAAAAAAAGGGACTGTGCTGGTTTATTTTGACGGTTTCGTTTGTAATCCTATATATTTTATTTTGTGCATTTAAAAATATTATTCTGAGAAGCAGTTTTTCATCAGACTACTTAAGGGTCCATGGCACAAAAAAGATTAAGAATCCCTAATATAAATGATTCCAAAATCAGATAAGAACTTGATCTTTTATCATTTCCATATATTAATTCTTCAGCCTGAATATTCCAGTATATGTTTTGGGATAATTAATTTTTACTCATGTTTCAAACGATCATTGAATTTTCACGGTTTATAAATGCAATCCAAAATTTTAATGAAATATATTTTATTTTAAAATGTTTAGCATTCAAGAGGCACAGATTATGATTGTTACGCTTTACCTGAATACATCAGAATTTCATATTTCTGATTTTTTTTGTAGATTTCTGTAAAGAAAAAATAAAAACATAATTAAACATGCAATTGATCAGAAATTTTCGTAATTATTTTTAAGCTAAAATACAGTATCTATCACATCTGTATTTTAAGAACAAAGACGGGTAGAAGAATGTAATAAACTGTATTTTGTTTCTTTACTTTCATATTTATCCACTGCTTACCCGTTTACTTTGTTGTTCACTAAGCTGTTATTTTTTTTTAAATAAAAAAAAGTGTAATATAGAAATACCCTGAACACGAGAGCATGAACACGAAAATACATCGAAAAAAATCATCTTCACTCTACCAATCAAAAAGCGACTGAAAAACAATTTTCGTTCTTATTTTATATTATATTAATTGGTGTCTCAATCCCATCCAACACAACAAAATTGTAAATCAAAGTAAATAACAGCATGAATAGGTAGAAATAGTCTATTCGACTGCATTAAATACAAAGAATTAATTCCCTTTAAAAAATTAAAAATACCTTACCTTATTTTGCTAACTCTGAATCACATATTTAATTCTTAGTCAGACTACATATTTAAAATCTTAATTCTGTACTGTAAGCTTTGCTGCAATGCTCCTCTGTATTGCAGGTAAGCATCGAAGGGGTGCTTTTAATGTTTTTATAAATCTCTTTAGTAATTTAAAAAAAAGTAAAAAATTTCTAAGATCCATTAACTATTATACTGTATAATGTAGTATCTTTTCTAGAGTTTTATTTTAGATAATTGCTTAAATTTTTTAAATGCTATTAATATTGCCATTTTATAAAATGTTCAGAAAAAAAAAACCATAATATTGGGCCTATTATTATGTAATGTAACTAACTTCATTTCTTGAAAAATAAATAATTAATTAAAAAGTAATTGGAAATTAAACAAAAGCAGTTCAGGATGACTTATTTTTAGAAATTTAATTTTGGTAACATTGGATATTTCACAACTAAATACGAATCCTATTTGATCTCAACTTTAAAGCTCAAACATTTTTTACTTTTTTTATAACTTAAAATAAATAATAGTATAGAATTTAAACTTTTTTATTATTTGCCAATAAAAATATAAAGATAGTAATTTTAAATGTAATGATTTTTTTAAATAATTTAATAATCTATAAAATGCTTTGTATTAAATTTTCAATTACAAAAAATACAATATATCAGATTTATAATCAAAGTGTTTTTAGTGGAAAATATTAATACTAACTAATATGCTTTAAATGTAAAGATTATATATTTTTTACAGATATAACTTAATCGTACACTGAAAATATTAAAAATGGTATGAAACATGTTAAACAAATATAAACTAGTGATGCCCAGGGAATCATTAAAGAAGTTTAAGACAAAGGCATCCAATTTGCTTTGTTTATCTATGGAACTTAGTAACTTGCTGTTCAGAAAACGAACTTTCATAATGTAATGTAATGTAATGTATTATAATGTGATGAGCGTGGGTGGCTTGACAGCCGAGCACCGCGACCTCAAAGATCTATTGTGCTATCCCACGGAAATAAGGACCGACGGAGAGAAAGACTGAGAAAGGATGGTGTGTGAAATGCAGGGGAAACGGGAGAACCCCGGGAAAACTGCCCAGCGCGGATCACCACCATCAACGAAACCCAGATGAGAACCGAACCTCGGTACTCAGAGGTGAGAGGCCAGTGTCTTAGCGACATCGCCAACCGCGCGGCCACTCGAACTTTCATAAAACATAACTCAGATGTCAAATAACGATAAACTCAAATAAACTCAAGAAGACTAACAATTGGCTAACTATTTAGTTGGTTTTTTTTTTTTGTTATTTACTACTGTGGATATATATATATATATATATATATTATTATTATTATTATTATTATTTTATCAATAGTAATTTTGTTTTTGTTTTTAGATTTTAGGTAGTTTGGTTGTGGTTTTTTGAATAAAAAAGAGCAAAGTCTTCGAATATTGCGTTTTTGTTTTCTAAAATTGTTTCTAAATTTTACCGCTGATGACGTGAAGATAAATTGGTCGTATCTTCACAGAAACAGTGATATGTTCTTTGTATTGGCGTTTTTCAAATTCCACATCACTGTCCGGCTTTATATATATACTAGCCGGGTACCGTCGCTTCGCTCCGGAACCCTTGCATATATATTAAAAAAAAAAAAAAACTTTATTTATTTAGCAAATTAATATTGAGATCGGAGAATACATGACTTCCCAGCCCGTTATGGCCTTCTCCACTTAACTCAGGTGTATTGCGGGTTGGCGCCACACACCTGGGGTTGCGCCACAGACATTTTTGCATGTATCTTGCAAATGCAGAAACGTTTGTGAATGACTGATATATCGTTCGATAGAACTTTCAAATACCAACATTTTCTCAATATAATGTTCTCTTCCAACTTTTATACTTTTCGTTTAAATTGAGGAAAAGTCAAAATTTGACACTTTAAAAGGCGCCATCTTGGAAACCAAAAAAGTTTTTCGAAAGATTTTTGTAGCACTTTGTTTGTCTTAAAAAGATCTACAGTTTATCCATTTGCATGACCAATGTATCTCTCATAGTTAAGCCACAAAATTGGAAAAACGTAAAGTCTTATGACAGACAGAATAACGCTTTTATAATATATAATATATATGCGTAATAATAATAATAAAGGTATGAATGTGAATATAAATTTATATTATCTATTTCTATTATTTCTATTATTGGCGTAAATTACTAAATTTTTATAAACACTATTTGACTTCTGTTAAAACTCCAATTACCAAATTGAGAAATTGCTTCGTTAAACTTACAATATAATTTCGTTAAATTTACAAGTCTTATAGTCAATATAGCATCTTGAATTTATATAAAATAATAGATTTACATAATTGAAAAAATATTATGCGGTTAGAATTCAATAAATATTACAATATACATTCATTGTAATGTAATACAAAACTAAAAAAAAACAAACTTATAATTGGTACGAAATAAGATAAGTAAAAGAATGAGAGAAATAGAGAATCTTTAAGATATACAAATACAAAATGTAGAGTTTCAAAGGATTTGAAAAAAAAAAAAAAACAGGAATCTAACCTAAGATAGGAATGCTTTTAAAGCATTTAGCTAAACTTTTCTGATTGATTATAATCAAATATAAAAAAAAAGAAAGCAGATGAAAAATTATAGATTTTCAATTTTGTGAATAATGACTTATTTTATGAATTTCTACAGTTCAGTATTTCACAGATTTCGCGGATTAATAGAGTTAATATCTTAATTATACAAAGACCTATATAACTAAATTAAATTTAAGTTGTATTATAACAACCATTCAAACTGTTAATGTGATTTTATCTCTGAAGCTGAAACGACAAAGCTTTAAACTGTAAGGCTTTCAATTGCATCGACAAATTCTACACGAAGTTAGATAGACGGTAAAACATATTTAAATTACCATGATAAATTTTAGAGATGAAGATTTATTATTTGCTGTTCCCTCTTAAAGGACGAATAATTTTCTTAGCAATTCGCCGAAGAAATAAACTATTATTAGTGTAGTTTAAGCTGATACGAAATACAATTATTTAGAGGATTTATTTAAAAAGAAGAGAAACAGGAATGCAGTCAAGGTGATGCAATTCTTCAGATTGTCGGGAACCAAGGAGCTCTTTTTTCTTTCTTTCTTCTCTGTTAATGACGCTTTTAACAATGCGATAAATCAGGATGTGCGCTGCCGTAATTCAAGGGGGGAAAAGACTTTGTTTTTCACGAAGGACAAGAAGCAATAGTGTCTTTCAGGAGGAAACCATAAATAGTCTCTTTCCTGAGTTTATCTTTTTAACTTTATTATTAAATAAGATGTTGTCTTCAGTATCAAGACTGCCTCAAAAGAAAACTTTTAATGGTTTTGCGACGCTAAAGCTCCAGGCTTTGCTCTTTAAATTATTTCAGGCTACGACTCAGATAAAGAAGAAAAAGAAAAAGAGATGAGAAGATTTACATCTACTCTTCAAATCAGATAGGAAACTTTAGTAAAGAATTTGAATAAAATTTTTGTCGGATAATTTATTTTAGTTTATAAAAAAAATATAAGTATTATAAAAGTGCTTTAAACATAATTTTAAAGTGAAATGTAAATAGTTCAGATCGTAATTAAAATATTACGTCACTAAGAGAACAGTTAAATATTGTCTGCGGAATTAACAGGAAACGATAATAATATAATAAGTAACTATGGAAACCGCAACGCCGCGGCCATGACAATGAGTAGTCGAATAGAATCTTCCGAGGCGAACGGAGCTAAACGCCTGAGTTCTTAAACTCCAATAGAATGGAAATATTAGCCATTCGAGCTAAGTAAAGTTAATATGAATAGTATTAAGCCATAAGCATAAAGTTAAACTAATAAGCATTAAAGTTTGAGTTTCGTTGAGCAATTCAATAACTGAATTGTGAGTGTGACCTATAGAATAGAAAATCGGTCAACAGTGAATTTCATCCCGGGAACCCAAGGAGGCCGAGATGAAATGTAGGTTTAAATCTGGCGGTTAATTCTGAGGTAGCATCGCAGATTTACATTACTTGAAGTAGCGTAATGTATCAACGAACTCAATAAACTGTAAGTTAAGAATTTCACTTGAATTTTCCATGGGCGGACCAAAGGATAAAATTTACAAAGAGGCTTATGGGAACATGCAAAAATAGCGGACCTTCGAATCAACAGAGTCACTAGGCATCGAGAATACCAATAGTTGAAAATAGTTAAAGTATCTTAGGTATCCAATAATATTAACGCATCTAACTAGGAACATTAAGAATTAATATTATTATTCATCGAATGTGTGAGATGAAGATAGGATAAATTGATAAAGAACTATTTGTCAGATGGAAAAGAACATTCGACTATAAAGACTTAGTGAATGATAAACTGATATTATGGCAGCATAATCTATTCAAGTAACAAATAAATATAGTAAAAAGGAATTTATTACGTGTGAATAAATCAACTAGGAAGGAATATTTTAAATGATAGATATTACAAGATAGATCATTGAAACGAAAGTGTAATGAATTAAATAGATGTGATTAATTCAATTGATCTAGACAGAACTAATAATCATACTAGATAAAAAGTTATATTATTAGTTGTATGAGAATAAATTTCGAATAGGAAATGTCATACTAGATAATTAGTCATAGTTATCATTAAATGATAAAGAGCCAAAATCACAATAGGTGAAAAGTCGATCAGTCAGGATTAAACTAATAACAACCGAACTGATAAACATCTTCTTAAATAACCACAAAGAAGATGTTTATTAATTTTATGGTATTTATAAGAAGATGTTACAACCGAACTGTATTTAATGAAGTTAAGAAGGTTATTCAAGAAAGGACAATAGTGTTTATCTATGGAAGATAAAAGAGAACTGATAGACTTTGAACTATGAACAATGTGTTAATAGAATTGTATTAAGAAGTTGTGTGTACAATGTTAAACGTTATAATATATTTTATATTAAATGTTTCCACTCTTCTTGAATTTATTTTAATGCTCAATCATATGCAAATTTCTTTTGCCCAACTCTGCTAACCCAGTAAGATATTTGTTTGGATTATAAAAGGGAGTATAAATTTGAGGTAATAATTACTAAACACTAATGAATAAATCCCAAAATTTCCAACAGTTTTAAAGAAGATGTAAGCATTTAATCAGGAGGCAAATCAGCTTTTAGTGTAGTTTGTTTATCGCTAGGAAAAAATATGCAACGAAAAGCCACTTAGGAAATGGAATTTGTTTTTTTTTTTCTGCAAAGGCACTTTAAATGCAAAGCTAGCATTTATATTTGTAATTAGCTGTAAGGAATTCATTAAAAATCTACGAAAAAAGGAAATTATTTTTTAAAAACAGCAAATTATTCCTGTGGTAAGACAAAACAAAACATTTCAGCATTTGTTTAAAAAAATATTCTTTTATGGGAAAGATAAAACTCTTCGTTTTTACAGAAATGTAAATTAGAGTAGTAAAATGCTGACGCCAAGTAATTACTATAAAGAGTCACCCGACCTAAAATGGAGTAATTTGAGTGACCTCAAATTGCCTCAACAAGGAAGAACGCTCTTGAAACTATTAAAGAAACAGAATTTTTTTTTAAAAAAAATGCAGCAAATCATAAAAAAAAAGAAGTGGTTAAGAGTAGGACAGAAAAAATAGAAAATCTGTTTATTTTTTTTTTATTATTTTCATAAAAAACAAATCTACCAACACTGATATTGTCTCACCACTTTATTATAGTTATACCTTCTAAGCCTCGAACAAAAGCTTATTTAAAGTTGAACTGCGTGCCTAGATCGTCTTTTGTTATTTTTTGTTTTTTTTTTGGACGGTGTCGAAAAGAAATACAACGAGAAGCTAAAATTCAAGCAAATAATTTACCGTATCTCTGTTACAGATTTCTCTTTGCTCTTAGGGCCTATCAATCTTCCTCATTCTATAAAACTGTATTCCAAATTTGTCAACCTTACTCTAATTTTATTCTTAACTTTGTCTTTTTATTTTTTATTTTATTTCATTATAATACTTCACATTTTGTAATAACAACTCCTAACTTAGTCATTAATTTGCTGTCTTTTCTTCAAAGTATTTTGTCTAAATTACAATTTCTTTCACAAGAATCTTTATATTCCGCAGAAAAGGTTTCAATCGAAATTAATAAATTTGAACAAAACCAAATACCATCTATATAAAAGCTCGATAAAATATCGTATAAAAATTCTTCTAAACTATAAATAGGATTTTTAACATTGGTTTAACTGAAATTAGGCTTATGACAAGAACTTAAAAGTACCTCTTATCATTAGAAAATCATTAGAAAATAACTTATTTCTAGAGCTTTATTTTCTTATATTTCTAATTAGAATAATATTGAATGCTTTGGACATATCCAAGCAATTAAATGAGAGAATCTGATCATCGTAAAACATTTCCGAGATGAATTTCTTATCAAAATTGAGAGGTTAATGAAGAAACTATTTAATTTAACTTTATGCATGCTTTAAATATGATAGATCCCAATTATGGATTGTGATGAGGCAATTCAGACTGACTTTGAAAGATTTTTCAAAGAAAAACATATTAATAGCGATTAAAGATTTAATGAGGATTCACTATTCCTGACAAAATTAAAAATTTGAAGAAATTTTTGACGAAAAAATATAACATAAGACTAAGAAAAAAAAAATCTAAGCAAAGGTTAGGTATTTGTGATCTTTTTATATCTAGGACGAAATTAAAAATGGAACAGGAAATAATTCTAAAGAATTCTTTGAAATCGAAATATATTCTCCGAGGAAAACATTGGCTTTGTAGTAGGTGGTGATGATGCCACGACGAACGACTTCTGCTTGGCCGAGGGGTCTCTTGAAGCAGTTTGTTTTGCTTTGTTTGGAGAGAGGAGCCTGTGGGGGAGGGGGTGGACGTTTCCTTCCTTCCTTTGCTGCTGCCATTACGAGTAGCGAAGCGTGAGGGGTTCCCACTAGCCTTTGTTTGTTAGACTGGCGGATTTATAGTGATATCTGCACCGACGAAATGCCAACGTACAAAACACACTACAAAATGAAATGCATGAGGCCCTGTCGCTTCGATCGCACACCCGAGTTTCTTTTCTCCGAAGCAAAAGAAGGTTCTCCGTGAAAAATCTATCTTGAAAGAAAGCCTTGAGTCTACCGCTTAGCTCCTTCTTGAATGTAAATCACGCAGGATTTTTTTTTTCTTATTTTTTTCTATTATACTTTGACTTTAAAAACAATACGTATTGACTTAAAAGAATTGAATAAACAAAACTTAGTGATGAAACCTAGATTTGAATTAATTTTTCATTTTTATTAAGGAAATTAAGCTATTCACTGAAAACAAAAGATTGTTTTTCTTAAACATTGAATTTACATTAAATTTAAAAAAATCTTAAATATCTTGTTTTAGAATTAGGAAAGAATGTAATTTTAGAAAAGATGTAAAAAGGAAAGAATGCTGCCGACTTTTTAACATAGTCAGATTATGATGATTGTTTTATAAAGGTCATAAATATTTCGTTTTCAAGTTTTATAAATTTGCACTAACTTTTTTGTTCTTTGCTTTTTCTTTCTGAATTCTTATTCATTTCTTATTTCTCAAAAACGAAAGTCACAATATCAAAAATGAAAACGGCATCTTTTTTTTTAACTCTGTTTTACTGTTGTTTTATTTCTTAATCTAAAAGTTCTCTTTATATTCGTGACGTTCAATCGATTCTAGAAGCTCGTTTGAGTCTGAGACTTGCATTAGTCTCAGTTGAGTGAACTAATCATCAACTGCATCATCAAGAATTCAAGACCAACTAGAACAGAAAAAAAACTTTTTTTTTTCACTTACTCTAATGATTTGGAAATCGTTGCCGGTAAGAAATTGAGATTCTTAGCTTAAATGGATGCTGAGGCAACATTGAAGCCAACAAAATATAATCAAATGTAAAAGACAGCGTTCAATTATTTTCGTTCGCTTCCTAACATTACAGAACTTCTTTAAAGCACAATATTAAATATAAATTGTTAATAACAAAAGATAAAAATCAATAGGATATTGCGATAAAATTATACATATCTTATATACAATCGATACGTAGCACCAAAAAGAATAAATGTAAAAAGAAAATCTAACTGAGTGTTCCATTTAAACCAGAGAGAGATAAAAGGAAAATTGAAAATTAAAGTAGGATGGTAGGATGAAGGGAATTTTCTATCTGCTTCCGTTAGTGTTGTAAGGAAAGATTTGCAAGATAAAAATTATTTCATATGTTTGTTTTTGTGGTTAGAGTTCGAAATCAGATTTGACGAATCTATTAAGTTGTTCCAAGGAGATTGCATGGAATGTTTTTATATTTAAGAAGCAACTTTGATGATCTTCACCAAATAATACTATTTAGTGTTAGGTTATCTTTAGATTTAATAGAAATGTGTTGATTGTTTGTATAATCTACTATCTTTAGTCTTAAATTACCTTTAATTTAGGAATCAAGTTTCCAATTACAGAAATGAAGCAGAGAACAACTACAGCAGGTAAAGAAAAGGAGAAGTTTTGCTAAAGATCAGAATTATATACTGGAAAGTCATTATTCTATGAAATAAATAAGGAATAAATATCTAAGGTCCACGAAATAATGATAATGATCATTAAATAAAACAGAAACTTCCATTCTCTCTCGAATCTTGTAGTTCTTGAAATAAATTGAAAGTTCTTTGGCTTCATTTTAAAACTGATATCTCTTTGAATGCAAAAATCGAGGTTGCCTCAGATTGAACTACAATAAATTTCCCTGCCACTGTCAATAGAAATTAACTAAGGCGGTAGGCGTTTCTTAATTTACTTTTCTTTTTTATTGAAATAATTTATTTTCTGGATTCCACGCGTTTTTATTATCTCTGATGCCAAATTGTTACGGAAGTACGATAAGTTGTGAAAAAAAAATGATCTTTATTTTCTTCTTCCATGTGTTGGAATATATCTATTTATCCAGGGAACTAGAAGATCTATTTATTAACTGTGATAAACATCTTTTATTTATCCGAAGCCCGAAACAAACAATACATCAAAAACTATTAAATAGTTAAGCATTAATAAATACATGAGCAACAGTCATTTTACACATTTATGTTTCCTTCACGAAACGAAATGGAGGTATTGATAGTCTAAAATTGATTTTGATAAATTTGGTATGTTTTTCTGTAAGTTTTCATAAGATCTGCAAATTGACTCTCGGTTTGAAGTTTTTGTAATGGATAGATTTTATTTCATATTTGTTTCCCCAGTGCACGTGAAAAGACAAAATCACTTGTACACGTAAGATTTACATTCTAATTTTTTAATAATTACAAATGTCATTTGATTTATTTACTTTTTCCTTGAACATAATGATATCTTAGAAAATACTATGTTAGAATTTTTCTTTTGGGGATTTGAGGCTCTTGTTCCTTGGTAAGGAAGGTGTTGCCTCTGTCTAGGATCTAACAGAGCTATCAGAGTAGAGGCGTCTTTCTCCAGTCTCGCTGGCGCCAGTACCACCCTCTGCCACAATCTAATGCTTCTTAATTCAATAAATATGGATCTTTCCAGAAAGAGGAAAGGACGAGAGGGTACGTCAATACTTTTTTTTTTTGCTGTGCCTGAGCTTCTTTCCCCTCGTAGTCGCTTTCCGTCCCCTTCTATCCCTGCGTCAATCTTTCCTGAGCTTTCTTATATTTGCCCATTACTCACTGTCATGTTTTTTTCCTCCCAGATTCTTCATATGATACATTTTCGCAACGCCCTGCTTCAGATGGCGCTGAAGCTGCAGATATTTTCAAGAGACAATGCAATTGTAGTTGTAGAAATTTGACTTCTTCGTTATTTCATATTCACTAAATTACTTATCTTTCCCCCATTAGTTCCCGATGTCCGAATGACTGAATTTAAAAGAAAACGTTAAGAAATAACTTTTATGTATAATTAATTTCACTTTTTCCTAATTAATATCAAATTATCGCAAATATTTCATTTTCAAGACGTATGAAATTGGAAATAACATTGATTCGCAGATAAGTTATAATTAATGGGACCAATAAAAAAAATCCTTTGGTAAAAGTTATATCTTTAAGAAAATAAAAGAACGTACAATTTTTTGATGGCAAAAAAAAAAATGTATGATAATAGATGATAAGTTCTCGCCATACAGATGTTCTCCTTGAGACTGTGATTTTCTATAATTAGGCAAATGAATTAGGTTTGGGAAATATTAAAAACAAAGACTAAAAAAATGACAAGTTAAAAACTACTTTAAAACTCTACTTTGTTGTATAACATTTTATTTTTTCAATACTGGAAATTACGAAAAAAATTATGTGGAAAGTAACTTTGATTCATCTTGAATTTATGTAATCTTCATAAATAAATATAGACGTTTACAGACTTTGGAAAGAGGGAAAATTATACTTCTCCTAATTTGGGAAAGAGGAAAAAGGGTTATTTATCCCCAATATTCCGTCCCTTTGTAAAACAATAAAAAAAAAAGGAAAAGGATAAAAAAAAAAAAGAAAAAAAACTTAGCACTGCTATAATTTAAGAAACAAAAAGGGAAATTTCTTCTTTGTTTTCTTCTTTCGTGATTTTTATTCCATATTTCTCATTAACACGAATCAAAAGGGTATTTGCTTTACTATTTCTAATGAAATAAAAACCGAACTTCATCAAGCATTTTTTCAATTGACCTAAGTAATATTTTGAAAATTACTTCCTTATTCCCGTGGATGTATCCACAAACCGTATTCTTTAATGGAATTCTGAAGTTCTATCTGACAATTCTATCTAAAATCTAATAATTTTTAAACCACCAGCTATGGAAAATGATTTATTTTTTTAAGGAGCAAATTATTTAGATTAGGTCTAAAGAATATTTTACACACATACAGTATTTATAAAGTATTTATTCTCAAAATTCTCCCTTTTTTTCTTAAAATTTCCTGAAAGAAAATGAGATGATTGAATCTCATGTAGTACCGCAGTGAATACCAACTTGAAAAGAAAACAAGAGCCGAAAATAACTTTTATAAATAACTAATAAACATCATTTTCTTTTTATTTTGCCCTTTTTTTATACACATATATATAAATTATATATATTATTTCTTCCCTATAGAAACTTCACTACAAACCTGATCATTGGCACCTTCATTTCATACATCTTCACTCTGTTTTGTTTTAAAGACACAACCAAAGGCAAACTATTAAAGCGCGAGCAATGTGGGTGAATTACTAAAAAGGATTAATATGAAACATCCAAAGAAATTCATTATTTCGCTTCCAATGATTTTCTATGGGAAATTTTGTGACTAAATTTCTCAACGGGAACCCGTAGCCTACAGAAAATTTCAAATTTCTCTTTTGGGAGGAGGAAGGCTACATTTGAACCAACACACACAAATTCACTGGTTTTATGGGCTTCAAAGTCCGGAATAAGAAGGCTTAAAACCAATCAAATAATAATCTTATTTTTGGCAACTAGAGGTTTTTTTTTAATGAATTGATAAATAAAATAAAATATCAAGTTTAATATTGTTCCGTTATAAAAAATTTCAGTTTTACATTTTTCTTTTCTCAAGAGCTTTTATTTGTAAGGTTAGATCGTGAACAGAACGATAAAGTTATGACAGAACCCTGACGCCATTCTAAATTAAATATTAATAATTTCAGTATGTTCTTCTCTAATTCTGCAACTACGATAGATCTTACGTTTAATCAAATGAATATGTTAATATTATCAAATATCAAATGTTCAAATCAGATGAAGACGGGTTATCGCAGTGAACGCTGCATTTGTATTCAGAATAACGGAATCTACTTTAACAATCCTAACTTTCCTTCTATTTCTGCCTTATTTCTCTCAGTGTAGATACAGCAACTTGATTTATTTCCAAGACGCATCCTCTGCTTCCGACGACGTTGTTTCTGATTGGCGGAGGCAGATATACGTCATGGAATCGTCCGATCTCTGCCATCAACTCGGATTGGCCAGAAATAAGAAATATTACATCCCCCTTATTGGTCGAAAGTCAGACACAAACTTTTCTCAAATTCGTCGTCAAGGCAACGGTGGTGCCGCCCACTGAAGAAAAACGAGCTTCCGAATCGAAAGCCGCGATTACAGCGCCAACAAAGTTTTCCAATTAGCTCCCAAAATTAATTAAACCTAATCTAGTCTTGGAAGATTTACATTTGCAGATGAAGCGGTTTGCTCGTTACGGGATTGTTTTCTTTCTTAAAAATCTTAATTTGATTTTCAGTGGCTACAACTGAAACCGAGATTAAACTAAAAAAAGAACTAATTTTTAAAATAATCGATAAATTTCAGAAGCTTAATTTAAAATTCATTATTATCCCCCTGATTCAAAAGAAGAAAGTTATATATCCACAATCAAAAAAACCAATCCCATAAACAATTGAGTAAGAGAAAGAGATTTAATTTAAGGCGTAATATTTTGTTACAGATAGTAGCAAACAACATTGAACAAGATATCTAGCGACGTCCAACGATCAAGCAGTGTATTTAATTTTCTCTCTATAACAGTTAGTGTATGATTCTACTATGCTATTATAAGCAAGCCCATCATGTGACTTCGAATGCTCAATATTAATTGTATATGCATTATGGTTGATATCAGTAGACTGTTCAGTAGCTCAGTTATCGATATCAATAACAATCTAAAATGCCAAACAAAAATGAAATGTAAATGTAACGATTTCTGAGCATGTTTAGTGAAGGAGGAAGAACGAATCTCTTGTTTTTCTGTAAAATGATAGATATTTAAAAAAACTAAAACAATTCAATTCTCTATGAAGCTGATTTCATTTTCAAATCTTCAAGAAAGGGAATCTAAAAACAATTTACTTTTAACAATTTACATATTATTATTATTATTGTAGATATTCCTTATTCATTTTCTGAAATGAATCTACAATTTTAATTTGTAGTGAGAATTTAACTTAGACGTACTTTCTTCGTTAAAGTCTCTGTCTTACAAAAAATAATAAAATAAGTATTATTATTAATGTTAATATTAATCTGATGTTGCTTTTGATTGATATTTTAAGCTAATTCGGCAATTTCATTGTAACTCCATTAATTCAATATTTTACGAAATGTTGGCTTCCCAGCAGAGCTTCTTTGCTCTGAGGGAAAGCCTATCAATTCCTCCCATATTATTTAGCTTCACTTTTATAATGATTTCATTTATTGATTATATTTTGAGGCTCCCAGTGTTTTTTAAGGGTTTCCTACAAAAAAAATGCAAGTTTGGGAAATGGAAGAATATCAAGAAGTTAGTCATTGCAGTCTTTTTTTTTTATCAGCTTTTAGAAAACAACGACCAACAACAATCATTCATAAAATATATTATAATTTTTCTTTTTTCTCCGTTTATCATTTCTAATTGTTATTTTACTATAATTCTTTGTCAAAATGTAACGTCTTTCTGGGAAATCTATCGAGCGGTTTTTATTGTAATTCTTGATATTTTTAATCTCCTTATTAATTCACAAATACGTTTATTACTTAAATGTCACAGTAATACAACTTTTAAAATTATTTTCAAGCGAAATTAAAATGATCAATTTAAATCAGAAATTAATAAAAGAGAATAATAACAAAGTACAAATTACATTGAAAACATATAATAAATTTCATACTATATCATTAACAGTAAGCATTAACATGTTTCTAATGTATATCAGATGTTCAAATTTCAACAAAGAATTACCGTAAAAAACAATTGGAAATATTAAAAATAGAAAGATGAAGAGGTTTTTTTTTTTTTTTTTTTTTTCAATTGCCTTACATAGGATATTTACACGTAAAATAATTTAGTTTACCCCGCGGACGAATTAAAACGTGAATCTACTAAGTGAAAAACATATAAACCCATCTAAAGGATTCTCTGTCTAATATGGAAAATGTCAAAGTTTTGGCAAAGGAATTTGGTTTCGTCATATTTGCATTCTGGAGAGGTGGTTTTTTTTCTCAAGTTTCGGTGACAACAAATTAACAATTTCTAAAAAATATGTTTAATATAGAAATTTTAATATCCCCAAAAAATAATTTATGAATTTCTAATATTTGCTAATAATATCTGTACACTATATAAGTTAGGTCTACTTATATCTTATATTATTAGCTATTTTCTAACTTCCTCGCTTTTCCCACATTTCCTTAATTATTTTCATCCTATTATCTTTTTCATTTCATTAATCCATTAACTGACTTTGTATTATTAATATGCTTCTACTTCGACCATTCGTAGCTTCTGACAAATCTGAAATGCAAACAAATGAAAAATATTAGCGATGAATAATATTTTAATAATGTAAATTAATAATACTATGACTAAAATGGACTTCTTAGTAACAAAAGGCGACTGTTCTTGCTCAATGAAGAGTTATTTTGATTATTTAATATTTTCATTAAACAACTTTATTAAACCTTAGGCTGAAATGCCAATAGAATGAGTGAGTTGAAAAAGGTACATATTCCACAAATTTAAACTTTGGGAAAACTAAAAAAAAACTGTTTTTTAAGAAAACTAATTTTTTTACAAAAAAAAATTCTATTATCGATTTATACCTTTAAGTGAAGTGAATTCATTGTGCTTTGTAAATATATAGATATATAACTTTTTATAGCATAAAACTATGAAAATATATCTCAGTGTAGTTTGTCAATTTTGTGGAATATGTACCTTTTTCAACTCACTCATTCAATTGATAATTTTAGAGTTGGAGATTATTGTTATAGATTAGCTTTCCTACAGGAGAAGCTATATTTTTTATTGGGCACTGTTTTCCAAGCAATTATCTGGTACAAGATCAAAGTAAGAAAAAAAAAATAAAGTTATATTCTTCACTTTAATATTACAAATAATAAATTAAACAAAAACACAATATCTCCATCAAATAGTTTATTTAAAAAAACTGTGCGAATTTTCGGGATGATAATATTGACGCCATCCCTTCTTCAAGCGAAATGAACAATAA
Organism: Thereuonema tuberculata; assembly: GCA_023159025.1. NCBI lineage: Eukaryota > Metazoa > Arthropoda > Chilopoda > Scutigeromorpha > Scutigeridae > Thereuonema > Thereuonema tuberculata. Next base: position 339,788,982 of record JAFIDM010009631.1, read on the forward strand.
AATAATTCTTCGGAATAGCCAAAAATACAAAATAGTAATAAACATGAAAACACGTTGGATTATTTTAATAGATATGAAGGTGCTAAAGTGGATCCTTCTACGATAATGTTAGTTAAGGATTTAATTAAAAAAGATGTTAAAAAAGTTGTAAATATTGACGAATTTCATTATTGAAATGTTTTTTTGATTATTGTATTGTTGGTTAAATTAATTGATTCAAAATATGTGAGTTATCTTATTGTAAACAAGAATTGATTTATCTAATGTGTTATTATATTGTTAGTTTATTTGGATTTATTGTTAAATATTTGTTTTTCAAAAATTGTGAAGTAATGAAAGAGCATATTTGCTGTTTCATATTGTAAAAACAATTGTGAATTGTTTCAACGTGTTTTCATGTTTATTACTATTTTGTATTTTTGGCTATTCCGAAGAATTATTTTATTGTTCATTTCGCTTGAAGAAGGGATGGCGTCAATATTATCATCCCGAAAATTCGCACAGTTTTTTTAAATAAACTATTTGATGGAGATATTGTGTTTTTGTTTAATATAGTAAGATGAAAAGGAAGAAGTTGATAGAAGAATTTGGAAATTTTGTATATAAATTAAACATCTAAAGCAGTGGTCGGCAACCTTTTGTTGTAAGAGGGCCAAATATGTTATGTGGGGATTACTGCGGGCCGCACTTGGGCCAAATCTTATTTAAACAACCAAAAAAAAACGGAAAATCTTAATTTAACAACCAAAAAAAAACCGAAAAATCTTAATTTAACAACCAAAAAAAAAAAAAATCTTCCAACACGCCTCGCGGGCCGCGGGTTGCCGACCGCTAATCTAAAGTGTTGTAATTCTATCATCAATACATTCTGAACGTTTCATTTCCAGAAAACCACAACATTTGCTAAGAAAATCTTTTAACTTTGGAAATGATACTTTAAAAAGTTTGAGTACAAAAAGAACTGTTTACATTGCTTTTATTTGCTTATCATTATTTTTTTTCTATCTATAGACTATCATAAATATTTTATAATAAATTTGAATAATGCAAATGAAAAAAGGCTTTAAAACTAACAATGGTAAGAAAATATTTATTCATTTGTCTCCCATTCATTTAAAATTCAATTCATTAGTTGATATCAATATTAAGAAGAAAAAATGAATTGTAATCTTACTTACAGAAATGCTTGAATAAATTACGAATATAAAATTTTATCATTTATTCAAATTCAACCATTTTCTTTTGAAGATTTTTTCATAAGAATGAGAAGTATTTTATATTTTAGTGTCTTTCTTCATCGAGGCTACCTCGGCTGAAACGATAATGATTGCAGATATGATAAATGACAAAGTGGATTAAGGTTTTTCGTTCGAGTACAAATGGAATTTTTAAGCAGCTAGATATTCCTACAAATTTCTATTCCTCGATTAGTCATTGTGCTTTGTTTTTATGAGCTATGTATCAAAATTTATTTTCGGGATTGGAGAGATTTGGTTTGTGCAGCGAAAATAGAAATGGACATAGAGAAAGAAGAACATCCCGGAAATTCATTAGTTTCGATCAGGGAGCATCGTAATCATAAAAACCATCGAAGAGAAGTATCACCAAAGCAATGGCTTCCTCCACCAAGGTCGAAACGATCTGCAACCCTCAAAGGAACACTGCACTCGGCCTCCTGCTGCTCACAAAAGAATATGGCGACCACCTAAGCTAAGAAACTTTCAACAACAGTGGATTTTCAAAGGAATAATGAAATAAAAGGAAAATGCCATTTATCGTAATTTAAGCAACAATAGAAAATTAATTCTTAAGATGACCTGTGTCCTACTTAATTTTTTTTTCTAACATTACATTATTCCTGGAAAGGCGAGATGCCTAAGACAGTGGTCACTGCTGTCACTTGTTATTCTCATCCAGCCACCAACTGGTGACTACATACTTGCATTTTGATGTAATAGAAGTGCAATTAATACTGCTCTATTACATTACGCTTACATTACCACGGTTTATATGGAAAAACTCAAATTGTAAGTTCCGGGCATTCGGAAGATGGAGCTAAACTCCCGTATGTTTTATTTTCCGATATTCCAGTCGTCTGCAACTTTTATACATTTTAAATAGTCTTGTGATTAAAAATGTCAAAAACTTTTAATTTTTAAAATGCATTTTAATTTATAATTGGTAGTTTTAGTAATAATAATTCGCTAAGTTGGACAAAAAATATTAGTTATTGTTTTTCATATTTTAGAAAAGCTACACAAAATTTAGAATTGAAAATTATGAGATAATTCAGAAAGGCCTTTATTTATTCTTGATTTCTACAACTGTTATTATAATTTCAGAAGAGAGTCTAAAAAATTCACAAAGTTGAAATTATCAATGAAAGGAAATTTAACGTGCCCGATGATTCAAAAAATTCTTTCTTGTAGCATTGTGCCTTCGTTTGCTTACTCAATTCTTTGAAATTATCAACATTATGAAAACATATTTAACGTGAAAAATACACTATTATAGAAAATACATTGAAAGCGTCAAGATTTCCATAGCCAGTTGCTTCTTTATCTGTGGATGAGGTTGTATATTATTTCTTAGATAATGTATGATAATGATAATATAACATTACTTTCCTCTTATCTTCATGCTTTCCTCTTATTCTTTTTTATTTTGATTAATTTGTTTGTTTTAGTCTTTGTTTATAAATACGCTTCTTTTATTAATGTTTTATACTTCATATCCTATGTTTTAATATTGTTGTTCTTTTATTTGCCATGAAAATTCATTAACTTCCTTTATTTCTTATTGTTTCTCTGCATAGTATTGTTGATTGCATGTTTTTTATGCATATTATCAAATGTCTCATGTATTGTTATAGTTTAAATTCGTACTTTAAATTATTTATATTATTCTTGCTCTTGACAAAGGAATTTTTCTTAATACAACTTCAGATTTGTTGTGTGTGTGTGTGTGTTTTTTTTCTTACTTGCAGTATCAACATTATTTTTTAAATAAATATTTATAAAATAAATAAAATTCTTACTTAGACAATTTTTATTTTATTTCTTCATTATATTTTAACTGTTAATGTAAAAACTTGTCGGAAGATTGTTCTTTGTATCTTATGTTCTTTGATTTTTCTTATCACATATTTCGATTATTTTAAAACTATTATTTATTAATCAAAATCAAAAATCCCAAAATTGAAATACAATGCTTTTACATTTATTATTTAAAATTTAAGGTTTCTTCGTAGTAAGTTGTAGATACTTGAATAATGGAAGAAAAACACACACACACACACACACACGAGAGGTTTAGCTCCACTTTGTGTTTTTTTTCTGATTCTACAGTTGAGGAGCTTAGTTTCAAAACCCGCCACCTCCAAAAATTAATTTTCGGAAAATAGGAGTTTGTTTATGCATTTGAATTGGACATGGCAGGCTTTGAAACTGCACTCGTATCGAAATCGTATCGCAATACATTGTTTTTGAAGTTAAACTGTAAGCAAACGGCGGGTTTTGATTTGAACTTAGCAAAAACTCCATTGGCTCGGAATTTGCAATTTCTGGAGATGGCGGGTTTTGAAACTAAGCTCCTCAGTTGGTGAAATGCAGTGATAGGAATATATCATTTCAAATAGCAAATACATTGTTTATGTTTTCTCATCACAGTTAAGAAATGAAAAGAAGTGAAACTAAAAATGTTAGCGATCAACCAAAATTTAAGGATCCTTAGCATCCTTTTATATTCAATAACTTGTAAATGTTAACTCTTTGCTAACTTTTTCCATTTTTCTTAAATTTATTAAAATAATAAGATCTAAGATCCCTTGGCTTCCAAATTACTTTTTTATTTAATTTCTATTATTCAATCAAATCTCATTACTCTAAATCTCATTAGTTTCTTCCATTTTTTAGTAACTTTTACTGTCCACTTTTGAAAAAAAACACAAAGGAAAATACACGAAAAATCCTAGCATTAATGGTGGTGTAGTCATCATCAGCCAAAAATAAGAGCGAACATTAGAGCATTCAATCCGTCGCAAAACACATTGTAGGTTCATAACATCAGAGTGTTCAGGCTAATATTAGAAATAATTCTATTGTTCGATAAATCAAGAATAGGATGCCTTACAAGTTCTCATTAAATATATTGGAATCAGCTTAATGGAGGCAGAATTACTGAGAGTTAATTCTTTGAATTCAATTATTAACACGGTGGATTTAAACTTTTTACAAGAAAGTTCTTTTTGATAGTAATAGAAAGTTAAGAGTTAATAGAATTAGAATTCTTTAAAGAAAGTTTACATTAGCGGATAATGAAAAATACATCATAAAAGCCGATGGAGGGATATTATAAGGATATCTTTATATTTACAAACTAAATTATTTTCCATAATTTCATAGTAAAGAAAAATTTTTCATAATATACAATAAAAAAAATATCAGTAAGTATTAAAAAAAGAATTTATGAAACATAAGCATATTAGAGTCAAAAATAGCGGTTCATATTTAGAAACAGTAGTTCGGGCAGAAAAAAAAAGAAAATTATAAAAATTAAAAATAAATTTAAGAAGGTAGAAAGTACATAAATATTCATTATGGATAAAACAAAATCCTGAAATCCCGGATTTTGTAGTTTTCATTCTTAAGCATTGTGACGTTGAAATTATTCACAATCGTGTTACTCTAACATCTCCGCTCGCATGGCCCTGATGTAGCAGTGAGAAATAAAAAAATAAGGAACCGAATTTCCTTTCTCCAAGAATTACAGGCCTGTGCGATCTCCTCCTAGTTTCTATCGCAATTGTAGTTTTTCGACGCTTTATCTCCGTATTGGACTCGATGGCTATATCTGTCTACTTTTGTATTGAGTAAGATTTTTATTCTAGTTATAGTTAATAGTTATAAATGACTTATAAAATATTAGCCAGAACATTACGCAATTGATGCCAATAATATCAAACCTACTAATTCAGAAGCAAAACAAAATGTTTGCCTAGTGAAAAGCAAACGTCTTCCCGAACATATTAAGGTTGGTATTTATGATTTGATTGTGCTTGCAAAAGAGAAGAAAATATTCTTACATATTTTCTCAGAAAAAGCGTTTTATGGGTATATTTTATACAAAAAAAAAGATAGAAAATGTTTGTCTTAAAAAAAAAAGCCCAAAGAAATAGTAAGTTGCTTATGTATTTGTTTTGTACAACGCTGAATAACTGTAACTCTCAAACGGTGCATTTCAGGAAATAAAAAAAAAACAAACAAACAAGAAGTTTGAGAAATTTAATACCGTACCTAATTTCCTTCAAATGTAATTTCTTAAAATTGCTATTTTTTTTTTATTCATTTATTTTTTAATTTATAAAAGCGACAAAAACGAAAACCTACATTTGTTTTCAAGTTCTAATAATCGCTAAATACAAACAGTTTCGAACTGCTTGCATTTTCTGAAAAAAAAAATACTGTATGTATATACAGTCGGACCTCTATTTAACGAAGTCGCTAAATCCCGAAAAAAAGTTCGTTATATGGAAAATTCGTTAAATAGAGGTTCACCTTTTATTATTCAATATTATTAAAAAAAGTAATAATTTTAATAACATAAAGCATATATTACCACACATGTACATAAATTTTACTAATAAAGACTGTTAATTTTGTCTGAGTTTTTTTTTTTTTTTTTTTGAAAAAGTGTTTTCGCTCATAATACGTCTCGCATCTTTGCAATGCACCAAAAACCCCTTCAGTATTTTCTTCAAATTCTAATCCTCGTCGGATTGTTTCAAGTGATTTTAGCATTTCATCAAACGAAGGTTTTTTGATTTCTACATCATGATCATTTCCATTTTCATCATCTTCATATACATCGCAATTCATAGTTATATTGTTTTTATTTTTCACACTGGCCAAAATATCCGATTCAGTTAGTGTTTCCGAGGTCTCAACTTCAAAATCAAGTGAAAGATAATCATCAATCAGCACATCATGATTAATTTCTTTTTTCCCTCAGCTGTATCCACATTTCTTTCATTTCCTCTAAGGGAATATTAATAATAAAAACATTTCAAGCAGAAAAAAAAAATAAGATACCACGAAAAAGTTCGTTAAATAGAAAATGCACTTCGCTATTTGGAGGTTATTTTACGAAGAAATTAGCAAAATGTTCTTG
>JAFIDM010009631.1:339795549-339896425 GCA_023159025.1 Thereuonema tuberculata
AAATAAATGTAATGTTTAGCATTTATTTTCTGGTGTAGGGGAAGATGATTAATAGTACACATTACAGTAGAAAAGATTTGAAGAAGAAATATGGAGTGTTTATTTATAAAACAGAATTTTTGTTTTATTTAGCGGTGTTAATTGTAAATTAATAGATTCGATAATAGCCTATATTTATTTTTTCCTTTTACTCAAAAAACATTAAAACGATTGAAAACGAGTGGGAATATACAGTATATGTGTGTGTGTAAATTAAAAATTGAATTTAAATTTTGGGGAAGAAAAGCACGAGCTTCACTATTATAATAGTGTCTAATAAAGAGGAATATAATTTATTTATTTTTGTGTAAACCTGTGCCACTTCTGAATCCAAAGCCGTTAACAGCTTTCTTAAAATTAACAGTAAATGCGTAAGAACAGGCACTTAAGAGTTCTCTTTGGTGGCTTGCAAGCTGAGCAGTCATGACTACATTTACTCCAGGGCTATATAATCTTGGTTCACTACAGTTGCTAGGTTGTTGGAGAATTTCTTGATTATAAGCAATAACATATTGCCAACGAGAAGAGAATAATTGCACATTATCTTGTTTTTCTTTCTGTGAAACAATGAAAATTATTGGAAATAGACCCAACATTAACAGTAGTTTCTTCCATGTTCTGGTTTTCTGAATCATTGCACTGCCATAAGAATTATCTTCAATAGTCAAAAAGGAATAGTAGATTCTAATCTTTACTAATGTAACTAATTAGTTAATACAAATCATTGAAAATTTTGTAAAAAATATTAATAATGTATAATTTACTCACCATCATTATTTCTGAAGAGCACAACATACATAAGAGTACATATTCTTTTTATTTGTTTTTGTTTATAGAATATCGACGATTAATTTCATAATTGACTGAACTTTATTAATTTAATGAGGAATTTTATTCTTTGAATTATTTAATGGCATTTTTTATAACGTTTATTGATGACCCGTTTGTTTTTCGAGAATGAATTTAAGAAATACATATTTTCTTCAATTACCAAGGATACTATTCCAAAAATAAAATAAAACAGAAATTTTTCAAATCAATTTTGAGCATCAAAAAAAAAAAAAAATTGTAATGTAATTGGATCTTTGAATAAATATTGACATTTATATATTTTTGTTATTGGTATATTTGTTATTTTGTAGTAAATTCTTTTTAAATTAGAATTGTTTAGCATTGCTTGTTATCTTAGAATCCTATCTTAATACTTTATCGTTCCTACTTTTGGCAATTATCTGGCCCCATAATTTGAAAGGAGAATGGGCAGATCTGCCCTACCCGTATAGCGTTAAGATATATACATAAGGAAAGATCTCCATCAACAGAACATTTTTTATTATTACGACTTGTCTCAATTATTAGTTCGTTCGGAGTTATATAATTCTAGATGTGACGTTTGATTGATTGTGGTGAATGTGGGTGGCAGGGAAGCCAACCACCTACAGATGGGGAGTGCTTGGCTGTACGTGGTTGGCTTCTCTGCCACCCACATTCAATCAATCACACTGTTAATAATAATTATTATATGTAATTAATAATTAATATTATCATTTATTTTAAGTATATAATAATTATTTATGTGTAATAAATGAAAATAATATTTACCGTTACTGAAAATAATTATTAAATGATAATTAATTAATACGTCCGGGAAGTAAGATGTCAACGAGATAAGTCATATCTAGACGTATATAACTCCGAACGGACTAATAATTGAGACGAGTCGTAATAATATATGTTTCTATGTAAGATCTTTCTGTAGGCATATATCTTATCACTAAACAGGGTGGGGCAACTTCCCATAGACTTTTGTCCGTTGTCCTTTAGAAATGAAAGCTTGGCTGGCAATTCATGGTTTCTCCAATTAAAGGAATAAGTCTATTTCAATTATGAATAAGCTTTTGAAGAAATTACATTTTTTATGCAGCTGGTTCATTTGAAATTTTACAAAAAGTAAGCAAATTATTACTTCTATTGATGATTCTCACAAAACTTGACAAATTAAGTTCCTGCTAGTTATTTCGCAATGTGTAATTAAATTATTATTTGTATTATTTTAACCATGTGGCTACTTATCTGTATTTCATAACATTGTCCATATATTTGAAATACGGACAATAATTTACTTTACAATCATTGAAAATAAATTTATTCTGGAATCTCCCTAACAGTGGTTGTTGAGAGTCTCTTCTATTTTACAATATTTAAAAGATAGGAATTAAAATAAATACTTAACATGGAAATGAAAAATATTATTAACTCATCTCTTTAGCTGAGAGAAGTTCAGTTGTCAAAGTTCACAGTAGCAAAGTAATATATAAATGTGGTCTCTAAATCGACTAAAATAAACATCATTCTTAAGCAAATATTTGTGGTTTACATTATTAAGGTATCATTGTATTGCAGAATTTGATGTTTTAATATTGTAAAGTGTAACAAAGAGTTAGCGTTCTCCTGTTTGATTACTTGTCTATATTAATTTTAAATTTGGCAGCTTGACAAAGAAAAAGCGTTGATTCTTTCCGAAAATTCGCTATATATCTTTAATAAATAATTATATAGCAAAAAGATGGCGTGGAATTATTTTTCTTAAACCTTAACAAATTGAGAATTTTGATAAAATTAAGAAAAAAAAAGAAGTGTTCAAAACGTTTTAAAAAATATTATAAAGTATTTATTATTTAATTCTGTTTAATAACCTCTGCTTGTAAGTAAACAAATTTCAAAAATATATATTTAAATATACACTATTTTTTTTCAACAACTAAGATTCTGAAAATCGAATACAAAAGTATTATGATATTTGCTTGAAGTAATTGTTTAAGAAAAATCACTTATAGTATTTTTTTGTTGTTTTTTGTTTTTATTGCTCAATGACTATGTTTCCGTGTGGCCCAAAGTAAGATTTCACCCATTGCAGACGATTCCGGAAGTGACTAACGAAAATGTAAATTTATTAGTCTAATTCTTTCGCCAAAATGAAAAGTCAAAGCCACGTTGGGGGTTTTTATTGGTTCCATCATCTCATCTTTGAATAAGATTTCCAAAGTTCGTTTTTAGTTCCCACAATGGTCTACATTGCGAACGGTAACGTTCTTCACAATAGGTCGCCATGGCGACTCTCCATCATACCAGAATTCATTATGGGGATAATAAATTTCATCATTCTTTTCTTCCAAACATTAATCAATCCTAACCTGTCCAAGAAAGGAACTTCATCAGCTTCTAGCTACAGCAGACCAAATGGTCCGCCTCCACCTCGTCCTCCAGGCAGAAGATTTAGTGGATTTGGACCAGTGGGCAATGGACCGGCTGCACCACCAATGGGAGGAGGATGAGGAAGGTAGTGGCCTAAAGTAAGATCATCATCTTACTTTGGGCCACACGGAAACATAGTCATTGAGCAATAAAAACAAAAATCAACAAAAAAATACTATAAGTGATTTTTCTTAAACAATTACTTCAAGCAAATATACACTATGTGATCAAAAACATCCGGACACCTATCCAAAAGCTGTAGTCAGGCTTTCCCTCTGACACACTTCCCCCAGTAGTGGACATTAGTATGGGGTGAGATCACCTTTTGCCTTTATCACAGCCGTGAATCTGCCAGGAAGACATTCCACTTTGTCTGAAAGTTTCTGGAGGAATGCCAGCCCATGCTTCCTGAAGAACTGCAGCCAGAGCAGGTCGTGATGTGGGACGTTGAGGTTTGGAACAAAGCCGACTTTCTAATTTCTCCCATAGGCATTCGCTCGAGTTCAGGTCGGGACTCTGGGCAGGCCAGTCCATTTCTGGAGCCTTACTGTCCACAAACTATTCCCTCACAGATCTCGCTTTATGACACGGAGCGTTGTCATGCTGACAGAGGCAAAGATCATCACCGAAGCAGTTATCTACTGTAGACAGTAACTGGTCAAAATGTCTTTGTATCCTTCTGCATTTACATTGTTGTGCAGTGGTACAAGAGGGCAGAGTCCACTCCATGAAAAACAACCCTCCTCTAACTTCACTGTTGACACTACACATTGTTTGCCGTGCATTAGCCACACCCAAACCCTTCCTATCAGACCGCTACATGGTTCAGCACAATTCATCAGTCTACATCACACGTTTCATCATCACTCTTTACACCACTTCAGGCAGCGCTTAGCATTCACAGGGGAAATGTGTGGTTTCTGAGCAGATGCTCAACTATAAAATCCCATTCTCCTGACCTCCTAACAGTGCTGGCTAAAATGTGAGCACTATTGTGAAACTCACGGGTGATTGTTTCAATCAATGGCTGGCTATTTGAACAAACTACCTTCTTCAATATTTGACAGTCTTGGTATGTCAGTATAGGCAGTCATGATTATTTTATGTTGTGCCTTTCAGTTTCCACTTCATAGTCACACCGCAACTTTCAGTAACTTTTGAAGGGTTGAAATGTCCCCGACAGACTTATTACTCAAATGGCAACCATTGACCTGTCCATGTTCAAAGTCACCGAGATCTGCTGATCCATCCATTTGCTGTTACTTCATATCAATAACAACACATGACTCCCTGCCTCCTTTTATATTGGTATGAGACGTTGCCGTGCCACAATTGCAGAGGAGAGCCCAGATATATTTTTGATCACTTAGTGTGTAATATCAATGCCCGAGTGCACCAAACTAGAATTAACTTTGATGGCTGCATTGTGGACGTAGCTAAAATTAGTGGGGGGTGGCTTTGTTTTAAAATTGTGTGAAAGGAAACAAACATTAGAAAAAGAAAATTTATTCAGATTCTTGATAAATTTCTTTTTATACATGTTTGTTTCCTTTCACACAATTTTAAAACAAAGGCTAAAATTTTAAAACAAAGGCACCCCCCACTAATTTTAGCTACGTCCACAATGCAGCCATCAAACTTAATTCTAGTTTGGTGTACTCGGGCACAAGAGATTTAAAATACCAGGATAATCAGACTAAATTAATGATGTTATTTTCTAAATACATGATACAGAAAATATATGTTTATTTTGTAGTAATTTTTAAGTTAGTAAATTAAAACAAATATGCTGATAAATTTAAATTCAATCCTTAGGGGAAAACTAGTTACTTTTTTTATATGATCATACATTTTAAAAGTATGACAATGATATCTTTCATTTTCACGAGGAAAACTTTATGGTTGTATTTCCTGTTGCTTGTCCATCCTTGATACTTTTATTTCAAAAATCTTAAATTATATTCATGAAACATTTAAAAGAATTAGCATTTAGGCTTCATTTTCTTTCAAATATCAATCCAAATTTTGTAGTAAGTTATTTCCTGCAATTATTGTTATTATTCTAAACTTCTTCAAAAATGTATCTCAGCAATTGCTTTTGCTTATTGGATTTCTGTTTCTAGAATAGTTTTCTTATAGCTGAGATTGAATACTTGCTATGGACAGCAATTTGCCAGTAATAATGATTTTTATCTGTTTCTACTTATGTTTAAAATCAGGCTTTTTTTTTTTCCTTTAAAAGCTGTAAAAAATTTATTTTCATACAATTTTTTTTCAACTGTAAAGCTAAAATATAAAGTAATCAGGTAAAAGCTATACAATTTTTTTTCTTTACGTTGATTTTAACAAAAACTAAATTTTCCAATATCTGAAACATTTACATTTCGAAATAAAATTAAATTGTATGGAGAAAATCTCGCACTGGTTTTATTATTATTTGTTTCTAATGTAATAAATTGTTTGGAAGATATGAATGAAATCTTTATCTTTCAACTAATCAAAATTATATTAAACTTATGTCAAGCATATTTTTTTGAGGAGGTCTTAATTCAATTCATAAATTATATATAAAATCAGTATCTCATTCCTCTTTGATATTAGTCAAATATGACATTTCCCATAGGCATATAAGTTTGTCTGTTTATCATTTCATTTCATTTCAAACTACAAAAGACGGAAATTTTGTAGAGTTAATGGTCAACAGTTTGATAACACTAAATTTCAGCTCGCTGCAAACGGGATGTTCATTTGGGGAGGGAGTTAAGTCCCAATTTTTAGTATTTATGGTACACCTTTATATTATTGTGATGAAACAGTTATACTTGTACCAAGGAATATGCCAAGAAAAATAAAGTTAATAACAGAATTATTTGGAGAAATTCTACGGGTTTAAAAAATTAAAAACTTTCAGAGAATTCTGAAATAGGACTTCTTCACCCCTCCTTCCCTCCTATACCAGATTGCAGCTGGAACCATTGTTTAAGTCTGCATTGTAATAAGATTTTAGATGAAGACAAACTTTTGCATTGTTCTCTATGAACGAAACTTCAAAAATGCAACCAACCAGAATAGATAAATCAAAGTTTAAACCATATCAAATGTTTTTTTTTTTCTCTGCCAATTCCTGGTTTACGGAGTGTTGATTCACTTTTATTCAGTAGATTTTAATCAAGTCACAGACTTAGCAGAACCCTTTTCTCCACCACCGGTTGTGTTCAATGGGATGCCCCTGCATTCTGGCAATGGCTCTGCATTGCAGTTTCTATTGAAGAAAGCTGTGCTGGAAGTAGACGCGGGGGATCTTGATCCACTCCTCTTTGCATGCTTTCCAAAGCCCTTCTACTGTTTTCGGTCGTCATGTTCCCAGAGCCCGTTTAAGTAATCTGAACCCGCTGAAGTCCATTGGAGATGCATCGGGGGATTTTACAGGAATCATACTGTATGAGATTGCTCGTATTCCGGTTTTAGTTGCCACATTGGCCACGTACAGCTGGATCGCTCTAGCTGTAAGGCTCGACGCTTTGTCCCGATGAATCCACACTTTCCTTTTGTCGCTACCGTATAATGCGGGAATATCGTCACAATACAAGGGTTCCAGCACATGCTCTGGGTAAAAGGCAGCATTAATCTAGACCTTTGCAGATACCTTCCTCAGCGGCAACTTTCCTCTGTAGCTGTAATCCGCAGCAATCATGAATCCTCTCGAAATGTTTTCTTTGCATTCATAGTACCACTCGGATCGTTTTTGGCATCAAAAGGGCGATAAAATATTACCCTTGGTTTCTTGGTATCACAAAGGTAGATCCATGCCTCGTCCATAGTAGTGATGTACTTCCATTTTTCTCCCAATCAGTGGTGCTTATAAAGCTTTCGGCTGTTGGTCTTCTTTTCAGCAATGTGTCGAGGAAGTAGGTGATGAACTCGAGCTTTATGATGCTTTTCTAATTGCAAATTACATCTAATTATCTGTGCAACCATTGGCTGAGAAACTCCTACAGCCTGGGCAACTGCCCTTTGGGTGCTAGGACTCTCACCGACAATCATAGCCTTCACTTTCTTAAAAACGTTAGGAATTGCTGCCGGTCGTGGGTGTTGTTTTCAGACCCGTGGCTTACCCCGCTCTTGGCTGATGGACTTCATTTGGCTTTCTGCTAATACCTGGTTGACGGTGGACTTGCAAACAAGAAAATTTCGGCGTTTCCACATGTCTACAATTTTTGAAGCAGCATATTTAGCATCGGAAAGGGCAACTATGTACCCCTCCCACCAATTTGGGATTTTTGCTGGCATATTTAGAATGCAACACAATTCCAGCTACCAGATAATAAACTACAGGTTTATGACCTCTGATTCGAACACAACAACGTTGCGTCACATGCACGGGAGAGATAGCGCACACCCTTGAAATCGACTGAATAAATGTGAATCAACCCTCCATATATATATATATATATATATATACATTAATAAAAATAAATTAAGTCATTTTGTGCAGATAATACCACAAAGTTCAACAGAAAAAGGAAATGTGTTCTTTATAATTACATCTGAGAAAATGTACAAGAAAATAAACTAAGAAATGTTATTGCAAAATAGAATATTTTAAAATTAATGCTGCATTAGAGATAATACTTACTGTTGTTTTTAATTTTCCAATCTTTTTAAACAACAATTAATTTGCTATAAAAGTCGTTTATAAAAAAATGAATAAATATTATTATTTAATTCTTCCCTTCATTATTATTATTATTATATTTAAAGTTTCTTTAAGGATGTAAAAAGGCCTCTGAAAAGACTGATAAATACAGAAAATGTAACCAAGCTCTTCCAGGTATTCAAATGTAGCTCTAACCTTTTACCTAAATTGAAAGAAATATAGTTTAGATCAGTGGTTCCCAACCTTTTTCAGCTGGCAACCCACCTTTCCTTATCGGAATACCTCCACATATATAGGAATAGAAGAATATAGAATAAAACCATATTTGTATCGTATCCCTTCCTTATATATGATCGATTTTCGATTTTTCTGATGGTTTATTCGATTGTTTCTGATAGTTTTAAGATCAAGTCGCGACCCACTGGTTGCTGGTTTAGATGATTTCTGGTTCTGGAACAGCTACATTACATTTAGTGAGGCCAAACATGCAATCACAAATTAAATAAATTTTCATCTCAGTAATTTTAGTTATTTAAATTTACAAATTAGACATAGAAGACCAAACAAGATCTCATTCAAGATTCTCGTACTAGATTTATTAATTAATAAAGCAAAAAAATTCTGATTTTTTTAATTAAATTATATTGTTGGAAAGGGACTTTTTTCAAGGAAAATAAAACAACTGACACAAGCATGTTCAAGAAATTTTGCATTAACATTCATTTTAAGAAGCAATTATGTACCAGGTAATGTTTCTTGATGTAATATCAGTTCTTCTTCATTAATGATGTCTTCAATGCATCTCTCAATTTTTTCTGCTGGTTGATCAGTAATTAAAGCTGTTAACTTGCTTAAGCTCATTAATGTCTTTTTTCTCCCCAGAATATCTTTCTCATTCTTTGCAAGTTCGAGGAGTGTTTCTTGTGCTTCACTGTAATTCTTAGCATTTAAATCATGAAGCCAACTGAGCATTTGATGCTGTTCCAAAAATTGGCCTAACTTTTCATTGTGAGGAATAGGCTGGGAAAGTAATTAACCTCTTTTTAAATTGTACCATATATCTCTGCAATCTTTCCTGGTTTTCTGTTTCTTCACACAATTATGTACCACTAGAAGCTTAATGATCAAGGGATCTTGATAAATGAACTTCTCTGAATAATTCAATCCTTTGTTAATTCACAAAAAGACAATACTGTAATATGTATATGTGTATATGGTTTTCTGCTTCAACTTATGAGTCAATTCTAGAAGGGTATTCAGTAATGATTGCATGACAGTGCCACGACAATAGTTGATGAGGACAGTTGAGATTTAAAACTGTGCAATGAAATTTTACTGATATACTGAAATTATTACATTTTATTATCACAAAGTTCAATAATTATAATTTTATGAATTTTAAAGGAAATTTAAAATTTTTAAATTGCAGCTTGAAAAATTCACCTGAATAAACAGCAGTTTACTGTATATTTGCTTTTTTTTTTTTTCTTATTTTCAAAATACTTTTGCTGTTTACACCAGAATATGAAGTGAAAATAGCACATAGATGTACGTTAAAAAATAGTCCACAAATTTTCAGAATGCTCCATTTCCAGGTAATTAAAAAAAATATTAGGAAAATAGAAACAGTCCTACTTATGCAAACGATGGTGATTATCTACTATCCCACTGTGAAAAAAATACAGGCTTTTTGCATCAAAGCTGTTTGCAACATTAATTTGTGATTTAACTTTACTAAATTCTGTAAACATTAATCTGTGTATTAAATCATTTTGTCATTATATAGTTACCCTCGTCTTTTAAATATATGAGGGTTTATCTAAAATATTTGGCACAGGTGTTGTCTATTGTAAACACTGGGGAAGATCAACCTATGGATTGTCTCCCCTATTATGAAATTAGGAGATGAGTAAATTTAAGAAAATTGAGGAAACTTATTTGTAAATGGGTTCAACTGCAGTATACGGTAATCGAAACTAAAACTAAGTAAACCTTCACTTCGCGTACGAACCCTAAGGCACATTTTCAACCAAATACAGTTAGAATTAGGTTAGCTCAAATTAACTCCCATAAGGCACATTTGCATTAGGTTAGGTTAGATTAGGTTCGCTTAGCTGCAGGATGTATGTCTTGGAAAATAACCCCGCGAATTCCACCCATTGCAAGTTCAACGATAACTCGTGTCCGCCATTTTCGTTTACCGTAAAATGCAGTTTTACCTGTAAATGTTTATCACAATAAATTTTCTTTATTGAAAATGCTCAAGATTGAAGAAGCCCAGTCCCAAAATGAAAATTATTGGAGACCCAAAACACTTGGGTCCCCAGAGTTGGGATTTGTGGACTGTCTCAGTATTTTGCAGTGGTTAAAGATCCTGCTTCAACAATCAAATTGATAGCAGCCACCTAAAATCACTCTGCAATTTACATTTTCAGTATTTATTGCCAAGATGTGTGTGCTAACTGCTTTAATTTACCATTTACAGTACTAAATTCACTCGTATTCTGTAGGCTATTTTCCTGTTTAACAACTCTAGTATCCTTCACTCAAATTGATATTAGTGCTTCAAAATTCCTTAGAACCTTGTATGAACCCAAGCAGAATCACCTTATCAGAGGCTCATTAAAAAAAAATTTAAAATTAAGACAGAATTATTGCACTTGAAAGTGTAAAAACATCAATGTATGTTTGATACCAAGCAGTTAATATAAATCCTAGAAATCAAAATTATTAAGATTAATGTGTTCATCTAAACGTCCAAATCCTTTTGGATTCTCTTTTACTTGGCATTTCTTTTAACCGGATAATTTTTCAATCATAGTATTAATTCCAATACTTTGCTAATTATCATAATTGGCAGTTTACTTGGAGGCAACATAAAAAATGATATGTTTATATCTGTAAGGTATAAATAAACAGAGAAATATATTTTTGTCAAAAAACTTCTAAATGCTTATATCGTCATAAAAGGTTATCTTTACTGATCTTGATAATTTGTTCAGTTTCAACTTTCTATTCTTACAAAAAAGCAGAATAAATGATTTTTATAAATGAGAGGACATAATGTGTAAGGAACAACCAATTAACATAATATTTCATTTCATTAATAAATATTAATTCCAGTAATTTACAACTACATTCTTGAAACTACTTATACATTAAATTTTAAATCAAAAGCCTGAATTAAAATTTCTCAAATTTATAGTTAATTTAAATCAATAATTAAATCTTATATACTGTTTCGTAAATTATGTTACTGTAATTCAATAAGCATAGAAAAGAAACTCACCATCAATTCATTAATTAAATGACATCTTTATAATAAAAAATCTTTTTAATTAAAAAACTAAACAGAAACAGTGCAGGAAAATAAATAATAATAAAAATAAGCTTTTTACTTATCAAAGAAAATTTGTTCATCTTAAAAATGAAATTTATTATTTCAACATAAATGTTGACGAATCTGGATACATACTTGGTTACATTAATTTAAGATTCACTAAAAACTCTTGCCAAACATATCGCAATTATTTAAAAAAAAAAAACATATTCTCTTTGCTGATCTATTCAGGGTGCAATTATATCTATAATCTAACAACAGTGAGAGTGACACCAATCTGTCAAAAATGTAAAATTCGACCACTGGCTCAATTTGGTTGTATCCTTCATTTCCATAGAACTCAAGGAAGTTATCTTAAAAACAGATTATCTTGGATTCTAAATCTACATGTTGCATTTACGGCCACTGTGGAAGTGATGGAAAAATTACCAAATCGTTGTTTTCTAGACAGTTGCTGGAAGAAATATGGTGGCAAAAGCTTCGTAAGAATCAAGATCAGATTTTTAAATCTTCTCCTGAATATGCCATCTTTTCCTTGATTTCTAAGCAACTGAGATAATCTCACTCCTACACTTACTTGGCTAATTGTCTTCCCATTCTGAGGAAAACCATATCCTGAATTTGTCTTGTTTAGTATGGATTTAGAGATAACATTTAGAGATAAATACAGTGATACATAAAATACTAAAAAATAAGTCTGATAAATTGTTTGATATCAATTTCTTTCATTTAAAGAAAAAGCAATATAATCTTTACTTTGGGAAAAGGATAAAAACATACTAATTTATTCCCCATATATCTGGATCGTATTCCCGTTTCAACACTGATAGAAATTTTGTCTGTAGTCAAACAAAAGTTAATAATTCGTCAGAATATTATTTTAGAAAAGAAGGCATAAAAATGCACACAAATTAAAGGTTCACTGAGCTATTTTTGAAAATTTTGTACTGGAAACCCAAGACGGACCGTTTCGAGATTCCTATCTCTCATCGGCTGAGTTCGAAATGGTCCGTCTTCAGTTCCCGGTACAAAATCTTCAAAAAATAGCTCAGCGAACATTTACTTTGTGTGCATTTTTATGCCTTCTTTTCTAATTATATTGTCCTTAATGCACATTAAATTTGTCTATTATGAGAATATTATTTTAAAATTATTATGGTAGGGTGCAAAATTTATCTTAATCATTGACCATTACTCAATTTCTGAAAATATTATTGGCTTTTTAATCCATCTTATATGTGTAAGGGTGAACTTGAAAATCCTACTTGGTTAAATTAATTTTTTCTTTTTCTGTTTAAATGAAATGTAATTGAAAAATTAGTAAATTGTTATGTTAACTCAATAGTAGCAACAAATTTTATTAACACTGAAACTAGATCAATTTCAACATAAAAGGTTTTTCTAGCTAAATTAAGCAAAAGGTTATATATTAAGTAGTCCACTATATTAAAGAAATTGCTTATTAACTTTATAAACAACAATTGATATTCTTATAAAAATTTATATTTTCATTATTGACTTCACTAATATTTAAATCTTGCAAATATGCTAAATACATCACAGTTTATTAACAGTAATTGGCAGTGGACATACTTGTATTATTAGTTACTTGCTCAGAATCAATTACATAATAGTCCAAAGAATTAATTATCATCATTAAGGAATAAAAACTAAAACCTATAATTTCCAGTATCCCACTGGCATGATTTTTAGCGACCCCTAGGTTACAGCTTGCCTATAAAACTTAGGGGACCGCTCTTGCTTTTATGCTTGCTGGATAACACACTCTGTAGTGGCCAAATGTTTCGAGATATTAGAATGAAACCTTCATCATTGTGTTCAGCATCAAAAAGTAGGTGACCATGTCCAAAAAAATCAGACTTCTAGGACCACTCCCTGACCGGATTTTGGGGGGGTCAAAAGTGGTCGCTTCTAATAAAGAGGAAAACGACGTTAGACATCCCCCCAATATCGACCCTTCTGAACACATTTTGTTTATAAAATTGTGTTTATTACGGGGCTGCTTTGCTTTTGACACTGTCTAAAAGCATTAATTTATCTTGTTTGTTTTGTAGAGATTTGGTTTTTCAATTTTTAATATCCCTTTTTAATTTTCTCCTTTTTTCAAAATTTTCAAAAGTTACTGAATGAAATCACGATTGCTGTATGAAATTTCAAATGATTTCTAAATTTTAGAATTTCTTGTCAGCAGTGTTTAGATAAATAAAACCTGTTTTTTTTTTAAATAATAACTATTCTCATTAAAAATTTTCAATTTTACTATTTGAAAGTAAAAATTGATGATTTTAAAGACTATTTTATGGTAATCCATAAAAAAAAGGATTAATTATTTAAAAAAAAATACTACATTGTATATTTAAATTAAGAAAGCTTTTAAAATTCGTTTTTTAGCATTCATAATTCTAAAAAAACTAAATGCAAAAAATACGACAATTTGTTAAAACAAAAATAGAATAAATACGTAAGTTACATTAAACAAACGTTTTACTAATTTTGTGCTGTTAAATGTCAATTACTTTTCTTCTTTTTTTTTTTTTAATTTTTCAAAACAGAGCTGTAAAATATTCTGTAAGCTTTCAGATATTCTAATTTGATAAATCAAAAACATTATTAAAATTATAAAAATAGGAAATAAAACTTAACGTTAATCAAAAAATACTACAATATTGTGTATTACAATTACGAAAATGTATTAGAATAACGTTAGACTGTGTAATGTAAAATAAGACGTTGGTATTGCTTTTCATTTCTTTTCTTTAATTATCAATGGTAGATATTTTTTTCATAATTTCTAACATCACTATGAAAAATTGAATGATGCATTTAGTTTTCATGTACAAGAGTTATGGAAGTATTTTATGCCTTATCTTATATTAATATATAAAGCTGAAGAGTTTGTATGTTTGAAAGCGCTAATCTCAGGAACTACCAGTCCGATTTGAAAAATTCTTTTTGCATTAGATAGCCCGTTTACTGAGGAAGGTTATAGGCTATATAACATCACGCTCATACCAATAGGAGTGGAACAGTAAACATAAACGTCAACCAACGGGTGTGGCAGCAGCGACGAGGCGGCTTGGCCGCACGACGAGAACCGAACATTACCGAGAAGGGCCAAATTTAGCACGGGTGACACTGCGGGGCACAGCTCGTAGTTAATATGAATCAAGTATAGTTTAATTTCATATTACTAACATAATGATAATTTTAAGTAATAATTCATTCATTTCAAATTACTGACTACACAAAAGCTAACAAAATTTAGTAAGACTGCGCCTGATTAAGCTGTTGCCAAAACCAGTCATTGATAAATTATGCACAGAAATATACAATACATTTTTACAAGACAAATCTTTTAAAAATTAGTGACAGAATATTTTGTATTTTGAAATTTGTGACACACACATTACAATTTATTGCACATAATTTACAAATAACAGTTAACAGATATTAAAATTTCTGCCAAGAACAACTCTGAGCAATTATAAAGAAAATTTTATGTATATACATACATTGTCTATGTAATTTTTAATGATACTATTTCAATTTCATATATTATTACAAAATATACAACCTTAAATCATGTCTCTAATCAAAGTATATCACCATTTTACAAACGGCTGGAGTTCTTCATAAACACTCCATCTTTTTATGGTTTCATAACCCAATATTATCATAAAGGAAAAACTAATTGACTGAACAATTCGTGCAGATAAACCTTTTGTGAAAATACCAAGACGTTCTTCTGCCCAAAGCATTCTGAAGGCTCCTACAATGGAATCCAGCCGCTGGACCTGTAAAACAAGAAAGTAATGTTCATGTGTTGTTTTAAATATTGTAAGTATAATATAAAATTACTAAATGCCTAAGAAAAGCAATGTCCCCTCCCTCTACTATTTCCACAGCTTCGTAGATTAATTTAATCATATTATTTGTATAAATTGCACCAATGAATTTGAAAAGAATACGAGAGAATTTCATATAGTACTTTCAAACAATATTGCTAAAGGCATGTCACTTCAGGAAACATCATTGCTAAAGAATGAACATTCCTTATAATAAGTCCAGTGAATTTGACCAAGTACACTTATTCTTCATGTAATATATATATTTAAAGCTCAAAAAAAGGTTATGAGTAAAAACTATTAAAAAAAATTATTACAAAAGTTCGAATTGATTAAAAAAAAAAAAAAAAAAACTCAGGATAATAAAAAAATACCTTCAAAATGTGTTAACCAGAGAAAGCTTTGTATAGTTCATATATGATGTTACAAAATTAAATAAAATAAGTTATAATATTAATGTAAGTAGTGTAAGACATGCATTTTTTACACTCATGTAAATTTTCTGTTAATGTATAGAATATTTTTGAACATTAGTTTGGTAAACTTGAGTATCAATGCACTATGGATATTTTATAAATTCTTAACTTCTATAATAATAATAAAAAAAACTCAAAATTAGGTATCAACCCACGGCACAAAGCTAAAGTTAGGATTCGCACCTTGAGTTGTCATCGGGAAGAGACTGGGACGGACCGTTTCGTCCTCATTAGGACTCCTCAGCCAGCCAAACTCCCCTGATGACAACTCAGAAAGTGAGCAAGGTGTTAGTATCCCGGTTCTCGCACCCGAGAATGGGACCTCCCACCGAAGAAATCCTAACCAAAAATTAAACAAGATATAAAATACAAAAGTTCCTTGACCTGCCTTCCGGCAAGCACAAAAGGAATTTAACGGCTGCATAAATTAATTTAACGATGACAACTCAAGGTGTGAATCCTAACTTTAGCTTTGTGCCGTGGATTGATACCTAATTTTGAATTATTCCGGCACGTTAAACTTCTTTTATTTATAAAAGAAAACTGTTAAAAATACATTTAAAATTAATTAATATGAACTAAATTATTATATCAATAATTGAGTAAATTACTTAAATAATTTGAACATTTGTATGAAATATATCCAAATTAACTTAAGCTTCTTGAGTTTGGGCTACGAAGCAAATTATAGCAATTTGGCTGTTTAGTAAATGGACACATCAGAAATTGAAAAAGAACAGAATGTTCATAGAATTGAATTAAATATCTAAGTTTAGACTGATACAGCTATAAAAATACTTCTTTCCTTGGAGCTTCATTATTAATTGAAATACATCCTGTAATACTAAAATACCTTGAAAGAATAATTTCAAGTTCCTATAACTCAGCAGGAGATGCTCTGAATCAAGATATGCAATGGTTAAATTAGAAGAACAATTCTGCTGCAGTCATTATCAGTATAAGTAACAATGCCTCGGTCATTATGCTACAACAATCACTGTTTTCCTTATAAGAAGGTTCTTCTGAATTTCAGCAGCAAGTACCAGAAAGAAAATGATGCTTATATACAGTGACAAGCTAACATATTAGCCAATCACATTACCAGTAAGCAGATTTGAAAAGGTTGGAATATTAGCCTCTGAGAAGAGTGACTTTCTTGTGCAGTATTTGGGCTTCACTGTGCATACATGAGGACAGCAGATCTTGGGATACGAGCTCTCCCTTACCTAAAACTTTCCGCGCTGGGCAGGTTTTCTCGGGGTTCTCCCGTTTCCCCTGCACTTCTCCCAGGGGAGAAGTCTTTCTCTCCATCTGTCCTTATTTCCGTGGGAAAGTACAATAGACCTACGATCGCAGTGCTTGGCTTCTCTGCCACCCACATTCACTACATAACATACCTACAACTTAATGTTTTTATCACATGAAAACATCTGGTAATGACAAAAAAACAATGCATCCTGTCATAAAGTACTGCTATTAATATCTCAGTTATTTTGTGAGAAACTTTTTTCTATAATGAGCAAGTTTTAGTGAAAAAAAACCCCAACATGTTGTGTGATGCATGGGAGTCACAGAGCTTTATCTACCCTTAGAGAACTCAATGAAATAACTCCGAAGTGTGAAAAGATGCCAATTTGATTTTTCCTGTTTAAGCTTTGATATAAGGGAAATATAAAAAAAAAATATATCAAAGATTATGCTTTTGCCATGTTCATCCAAGTGTTGTGATGTACATAGTGATATTACTATGAATTGTTTTCCAACCATAAGTTATTTTTGGCATTTTTTAAAATGAAAGCTATATGGTTCTCTGGTTATTATAAAGAATGATAAAAATAATTAGTATTAAAGCTAATCACCATAGAGATCCAGAAATAGATATTCTAGTTTAGATAATTTTCAGAACACTGGAAAATTTTTGAAAAAAATAATGTTTTTCACTTTTTTTACAATAGATATATTCATGATTCTTTTGCAGTTTAAAAAAAAACAAAACAAGTTAATTGTATTTTTGAATAACACAAACAGCATTAAAATATCACAATAAGTACTGTATTGTTAATTTTTTATTTTTTTTTATCTACTTTCTGTTTTTTTATTATATGAAAACTTCCAAACAAAAATGTTACATTTTATTCCATCAAGAAGACTGTTAATCAATTGAGAAAAAACAAAACAAAAACAAAACAACACTTTTGTTTTTATTATTTCAAAATGGCCCTTAAGTCAATGACTGTTATTGTCTGAAAGTCTGCACTGTCTTATTATCAGATGATAAATCTATAAATCTCTACATCTATTAATTGCAGCTGCATCTTTAACTGCCTCTTCACTAAGCTGCATTTTGGAGAGTTGATATAATTTTTTTTTTTACTTGCCTATTCACTTAATCTTCATATAGTTAATGGAACTCAGCTAAATCTCTCCCTGTAGTTAAGGAAGACAGCATTTTATTGTTAGTAGCAACTACTTATATCATGTATATGGTAAGAGCCATAAAATAGTGATGGAGCTAAAATACAGCAGCAATATCTTTGACAAAAATTGGGTATGATTTAAAGGCAACAAAGAACATTGCAATACAAAACTTTCACATGAAATATTCACTTCTTACAGTTACATTTACTGCAATTATTAGTCAGAAATTCAATTCTGTCTTCAATGCTTTACATATCCCTTTTCATGTGTATCACAAGAGAAACCACTTTCCATTTAAATTTTACTCAATCAAGAGTTAAACAATAAACTTCATTAAATAAAATAATAAACTGAGTTTTGCATAGCAGTTGTATTTTGCAAGAAGAAAAAAACAAAGCTCCTACGAGTATGTCTCTATAGATGATAAAAGACAAACAAACTTAGACAAAAACTATTTATCTAATCCTGCAGTTTGTTTACTGCTGAAATGGTACCTTTTATACAAAAAAAAAAAAAAAAAAAAAAGTATGATACTCAATGCAATACTGTTATTTTTTTTCTTTCTTTTTCTATGACTTTTATTTTAATTTAGGTCAACAGTGATTGCAATAAAGAAAGAAAGAAAGAAAGAAAATGGGATAAAACAACTCAAATGAAATAGGATAATTGGACATTGGAGGGCTTTCAGAATGAAAAAGCATCAGCAATAATATGCTTTTGTTTATCAAACTGAAAACCTACCAAAAAGCTGACAAATGAAGCATGTCAAGATTTCTTTTTTTTAATCAGTTAAAATAATCACTATGTATGATTAGTACTGTATGAATATATGCATTCTTAACTGTGTCTATTTAGAAAGCAGAAGACTGCTATTCGTTATTTCTTCATGAGTTGTTTGTAAAAACGAATCTCATGGACAGAATGTTATTATTAACTGCTACAAGACAGAATGTTAATGTTTTTAGCTTTTGAATTTGTTTTTACATAATCACTACTTACTTGTAAACGTGCCCTGACTACGTCTAAAGGGTTAGTCAGCAGACTAGTGGTAATGCCACTCATTGGGGCAGCAGAACATTGAATAACCAAGAGAGGAGTCCAAACAGGAAGAATTGATATTAACTGATCTAGAAAATCAACAAAAGAGCTATTAGTAACAAGAACCATGCTATTATTTTTTTTCATACTATTTTTTATACCCAATATAAATCATTCAATAATATTAACAATATAGACAAAAAAGATTTAACATGCCTAAATTAACATAATAAAGACAAATAAGGAAGGCACATGGGAAGAAGAAAGCTTTCACATCCTGCACCATCACCGATAGGAATCTGGGACAGCCGTCTCGTTCTCTTATGACCACCAGCCAGATAAACATTTCACACCTCTCTGCGCCATCATACTGGGCTTATCTGGCTGGTGGCTCCTAAGAGGATAAGATGATTATTCCAGATTCCCGTTGATGATGGTGCAGGGTGCAAAAGCTTTCTTGTTCCTATGTGCCTTCCTTATTTGTCTTTTTTATAATACAGTAGAACCTCGATTAACCGAAGTGGTCGGGACCGAACCTCCGTCTGTAAATCGAAAATTCCGGATAAAAGAGAGCACTTAAAAATGGCCATCAGGAGACCACAAAAATTTTAACACTGGATTTTAAACATGTACACGTGTACAAAATAACTAAATGTGATGTTTGTAATTACATTACTATAGTTATAAACAATAAAATTGTTCAGTAGATGTCACAGAAGTCAGAAAAGGCAATGTAAATATTTATATGACATACGATACATACTTTACATTGGCTTAAACAGAAGTTTGCTCTGCCATAAGCATGACTGACGTCGTTTAGCCGCTCTGTCCCGAAGTTGTTTCAGTAGCATAAGTTCTGTAGAATCAGAGTCAGTCTGTTGCTCCAACCACATCAGTCCTTTAGCAAAACATTCAAAAGCATCGGAGTTGCTTATTTTAAAAGTTTCGATCACATCATCTTCATCACTTTCGCTGTTATCGTTATCGCTATTGGGTTTTCATACTTGGGCGATGATTTTGAAGTGATATTGCTTATTTATATAAAAAAAAAAAAAAAAAAAAACTTAAGGAAACCGATGTCGGTTAAACAAGGTTCTGGTTAAAAGAGTTTCGTATAATCGACGTTCTACTGTAATAATATTTTCCCCCACAGCAAATTAAATAGTATTTACATACACATTGACCAAGATTAAAAAATGTTCTAAATTTATGAAGTATTTATTTCAAATAAAAAGAAAATAATTATTGATAAAAATATGTTTTCTTACCTGCATAAAAGTGATAAAACGACCACCAAAAGGCACTATTGGGAACAAAAGTGCACAACGAGGCCACATATCCTCTGTAAAAGCCTCTAACGCCATCTCTTCTGTAAATTTCTCTTGTAATATGAAGCACAATTTGAAATTTATTTTTGGAGTCAATGCAAATGTTTAAAGGATTTACCGAATGGTTATGTTTAGAAGCCTTTTTCTCTAAATGCCCTAAAATCATCATATGCTGAGAAATCACATCAAAGGGTACAATAATTGTCTGTCCTACTAACGATGCACAACCACCACCTATTAGTCCCTTGATTTTGCTATCTGTTACTCCAGCATGAATGGTAAGTAAATGTCTAACATTTTCATAGGTGGTAATGTAAAATACCCCAGAAAATATTTGCATTGTGTTCACCCAAAAGCCTTTGTACAATCCAGATGGACCTTCGTATTTCAAAATTTTTCTATATGCATCAAATGTTCCTTTGTACAGGGTATTTCGTTTTTGAATTTGAATACGAGTCTTGATGACAGTGAATGGGTATAAAAAGCAACGAACTGTAAATGAGCTAAGCATACTTAGAGGGAAAAATTTGGTCTTGTCCATCATATCCCACTCAATGGTTCGAATGTAAGGAGTGTTCTGGGGATCCATTGTCATTATAAATCTAATTTCAGCTAAATGTATCAATCATTCTTCCAATTTTATTTATTTTTTGTTTTTTTGATGCTCAAAATGTTTAAGCCAAAAACTGTATACTCATTTTATTTGCTCTCATTTTATTTTAATATCTTCTTTAACCTGAAAATAAAACAAACTTTCCATTACAAAGAAAATTATAATTTTTCTTCATTCTAAATTTAATCAATTGTAAGAAATCTTTCATAATCATATTACTCATAAAATTAAGTCCAAAGTTTTATCTTTTCTTATTTTAAGATTATCATAATCTGATCTTCCTATACACATTCCAATTATTATTTTTTTCAAGATACTTTCAAGATTAAATCTACTCTAATAAGGATTTCATAAATCTTTTAAAATATACAGAAATAAACTTCTGCTAAATACTTTCTCATTGAAAATGAATCAAAAGAAATAAGATTTTAGAAGGAAGCTGATGTTTTCTAAGTTAAATTACCCACGATTACCTCTCTTTCACTTGAAGCTTGTTTAAACAGCATATATTATTTTTAATAATTGAAATAATTTATGCATTACATCTTTGGAGAGAAACCTCATTTTCACACATATTAAAATAAATAAGTTTCTCTCAAAAAGTATAAGGCTCAAATAGTTGATGAATAAAAGTAATTAGTAACTAATTTTCTGGCTAATCTATATTACCAAAATCTTTTATTTCTCTGTCTGTCTGTCCGGCACAATTTCCTGAGCGAATGGAAAATAGAAATAATTTTTACAATGAAACGTCCGCAACAGGAATCGAACCTACAACCTTCTGATCTGAAGTCAGATGTCTTATTCATTAGGCCAAGGTGACTACTACTCACTTTATATTGTTTTTTGACTTATGTGTCTTTTCCTTTCCCCCAATCAATATTGAATGAATTCAACCTTTTTTTTTTAATCTCAAGATTTTTTATTTATTTCTGATCTGTCTGTTTATTTTTAATTCGAAAATGACAATTAGAACTATAATTGCCGAAATGTTGGAATATTTTAAATATAATATTCTTACTTAATCAAATTCTATGTGATATTGAAAAACAAGCGCATGTACAGGGGAGATGTTTGAATAAAAAAAAGAGTCAAGAAAGAAAGAAGCACTATTTCTATTAGATAGAATACTGAAAAATCACTATTTGTAACTCAAAAACCATCACTGTTTGTAATTCAAAAACCACTGAAAGGTATCAATTATATTAAAAAAAAAAGTTTCAAGAAAGACAGAAGCACTATTTCTATTAGACAGAATACTGAAAAATCACTATTTGTAACTCGAAAACAACTGAAAAGTATCATTTGTAATAAAAAAAGTGTTTCACGAAAGAAAGAAGCACTATTTCTAATAGGTAGAATACCGAAAATTCACTATTTGTAACTCAAAAACCATCACTATTTCTAACTCAAAAACCACTGAAAAGTATCAATAGGAATAAAAAAAAAAGAGAGTCAAGAAAGAAAGAAGCACTATTTCTATTAGGTAGAATACTGAAAAATCACTATTTGTAACTTAAAAACCAATACTATTTGTAACTCAAAAACCACTGAAAAGTATATCTATATTACTAAAATCTTTTATTTGTCTGTCTGGTGCAATTGTTGTAATTTGTGAAAATAGAAATAATTTCTACAAGTTCGCTACGGGAATCAAACATGCAACCTTCTGCTCCAAAGTTAGACATCTTAGCCATTAGACCACGAGGACTACATTCTAATCTCTATAAAAATAAAAATATATCATAGATATATGATTCACATGCTGGTTCTAAAAGCAGTCGTGGATTGAGAGAATATAGACATCAAAAATTAAATTAAAAAAAAACAAAAACTTTTAAAAAAGTTTACTTGATGTGTGTGTTTTTTGTTTTGTTTTTTTTTAATAAATAAAAAGTTGTTTTCTGTTACATAAGCAAGGCTTTTGGAGCGAAGCGACGGGTAGCCGACTAGTTATTTGCAAAATTTTTTAACCACAAATAAAATTGGTTAATTACCAAAATAAAATAAATCTGAAAATTACAAATTAAAGGTATTTAATTAGTTTTATCCTTTAAGATTGTGACTGAGACCCTCATTTACTGAGTCTCTACAACAATACTTAAATAGTAATGCATATTTACAACTAATTCCAGATCATAATACAACAAAGTAGCTTGTAAAAATCTGAAATAAACTATTATCAAAACCTACAGAATGTAACTAAGTTATATAAAAATCTAATGTAAATTAGCATAATAAATAAGCCTTATCAAAAGTTCTTAATTTTAATCTACGTAAGTCAATGTAATTAGGTTGGTTGGTTGGTGTTTATGGCGCAAAAGCAGCTGCGGCTATGTAATTAGGTGTAGTTAATATAATAACAAGTATGGAATTTGCACTATTGCGTTTTACTTATTGTACTATAAAGTTTATATTCTGAAATTTGATTTAATTCAACTATTCTTATTTGACATACAATGCTCATAACTTCTTCCAGAAAACATCAAAAAATGCTCAGTAACTCAAAACATGCATTTCAATGAAGTGGAAATATTTTGATTACATAAGGTTGGTGAAAGTACAAGTTAACACCAAATTTTTTTGTCTTGCATGTATCAGAAATTGGGTACTAGGAAAATTGATCTTAATACAGAGAATTTACTTAAAAGAACACAAATGTAAGTCATTCCAAACCAGATCTCAAAATCAAATACATTACAATAACCACATGCTTCAGATCATCCAAATATCACCATCCAAACCACTGTTTTGATTACTTATCAGAGATTTTTTGATTAATATTATCCTTACTATTAATTATATACCTGGATAGTATAAATAGACTTTTATCCAATTATTAAGGCAGACATTTGCTATTCATTTTATCTTTTGATTAAGATTTAGTCATGCTAGTCTACATGCCTTTAAATTGTAGGTAATATTTTTTGACAGTTTCACAAGAGAAACATTGAGTCATTCTAAAAGCATAAATGTAGCTTTTCTGTTTTTCAATTGTGTGAAATGTAGGTTATTTTTTCATTTTAAAATTAAAATCATAACAGTTCAATAATTAGAAGTTGCAGATTAAGCTATATGCTATAAAGCTAAATAAAGAAGCACTAAAAAAAGAAAATAAAGAATAAGAATAACAGGGCACAACAAATGTAAAACAGTTATTATATAAAATAATATAAAAATCAAAAGTAAAATTCCGAAAATTATAAAAAGGTGGCAAAAGCCCACATAGATGAATAAATATTAAGACAGATGAGATGGATATAAGATCATTATCATTTAAAAGTAAGGAAATATGAAACACTGAATTTAAAAAGAGGATAACAATGACAGATGCTGCTGATCAAAAGCATGACATTCAACTAAAATATGATAAATGGTCAAAACAATGTTGCATGTAGCACATATGGAAGACTGATCCATAAACAGCAAATACTAATGACTTAATTAATGTCTGATGCGGAGATGTGTTAGAAGAACAAGTTCTTGTCAAACACATTCTATTTTCAGAACAGTCATTTATTTGGTTCTAGTGGCAATGTGCAATTTATTTTTCTAAGCCTTAACTTTCAAAATAAATCCTTATCGAAAAAGAGAAAAATAAATGAGTATATGTCCTAAGCCATCGTTCCACAGCTTTTTCTACGACTTTACTTGGGTTTCTGCTACAATGTCATGTATTTGACATCGCTATTATGCTGATGAAATTATAATACCATAATTTACAATTATCAAAGGTCAAAAGTGTCATGCATTCTGAGTCACCAAACCAGATGTGACGCTGAATTAGCTTTAGCAGCTCAGTAACATGCTTTTAAATTGTAGATATTTTTGGCAATTTCAGTGTTCACAAGAGAAATGTTAAAAATCTTTTAAAAGTATTATGTAGCTTTTCTGTTTTCATTATTTGTGTGAAAATAGAATCTTCATTTTTAAATTTAGACTATAATTTCAATAAAGCTTAAAAATTGAAACAACAATGTACCATATATGGAATTCGATGCAAGAACAGTAATGGCAACAATGCATGCCTATACGTTGGGCAGTCGAAAAGGTGCCTGAAAACGCGCCTAAATGAACACGAAAATGCGGTAAAGAAAGGTAACACCCTTTACCACACTCCTCGTTATTGCATGATGATGGGACATGAGTTAGATCTAAAAAATCCTATCATCCTCGGAATTCAAAAGGACTCATATGCTCGCAGGTTCTTTGAATCGGGAATGATTAAAATCTTACAAAGTTACAACCAGGATCTACTACTATGAATATCCTGCAATATGGGATTTAACCTGATATTATTTATAATGATCCACAATGGCCTGTTAATATCGTTTTGAGTTATTTTTCTTTTTTTCCCTTGTTTTATTTATATTTTTTTTTTTTTTGTTTGTTTGTTTGTTCCCATTTTTCATTTCACTGTTTGGCTTTGCTCCTGGTAAAAATATGGGCCGTCCAACATAGGCTGCAGACAACTCCTTTCCGATCTTAGTTCCATTGCTTAACACCAGAGGGGGCTTAGCTCCCAGAATCCCTCCCGCTTCTCTTTACTCGCAATTACGAAGCCGTTCAAGGAGGATTACTTTAACAAGGGTGGGGGGGATACTTGATAAGGAACCCCACAACAGACAGGGGTTCGAAACGTACGTCATACTATTTTATTTTTTTATCTTTGTATATGTGCTTTTATGGTCGGCATTTAGTTAATTTTAAACTGCACGTAAAAACTGTTTATAATTTTATTATATATTAGACTATAATATTTCTATGATTAGTAGTTGCTGATTAACCTTTTAGCAACAAAGCTAAAACAACTGTAAATTAAAATCAGCAACTGACTTGCTTCTGCTTATGTATACTACAATTACTTTCCTAATCTACTTAAAGCTAAAGACTAAACATTTACTGATTTATTGACATATTAACATAATTAGCCCTTCATCAAGACAAAAGCTTTTGAGAATGGGAATTTCTTGGAATTCATATTAAAAAGAATAAAGGAAGAATATTCAATCATTATTGAAAACCATATCAATTTGAAATGAAGTTGAAGTTGTAATGCACACTTACTCAGTATATTATTTAATAGTGCTTATGTTTAATTATGGAGGCTTATGGTATGCCAGGAGCAATACATGATTCTGGAACAAGCTGAGAAAGAGAAATGAGAGAAGCTAAAAAGAAAAGAAGTATTCAAACCAGCTCAATAATCAAATGGAGATCCAAACTGATTATTTAGAATAAAAAAAAATAATCAACATATTAATAGGCGAAAACTGTATGGATGTATATTTGTTTGTCATCAAAGCGGAGAGTGTTGGAGAAATAACCAATCACAGCGCAGCGTTGGAACAAGTCAGTCGTGACGTCACGTCCATTTGTAGAAATGGCATCTCTACTAATTCACCCATAAAGCTCGACGGAGCGTGATTACACAATTATTAGCAGCGTATTGAGATTTTCTTTCACATGTGAATGAAGTTTATACTGAAATGCATGAAATTCATGCATCAGAATTTATCAGAGAGTTTGTAAAACCTCGGTTTTTACATAATTTCACAGCATCGGCTATGTTCCCATGGAATTCTGGGATAGCCGTTCGCTCACTATTGAACAAAGTGAAGATATAATAGGGGAACACGTGCCGTCATTCTTGCCCGAGGAGGATTATTGTTATTGGCTGTTGGACATTCCTTGTTGTTATTGTTGAAAATAACTGGTAAATCAATTTTTTATTTTTTTTTATTTTAACAAAATTTGGCTTAGTTGCGAAAACATTAAAGTCAAATCTCCGAAACAAATCTCCAAGGAAAACTTTATGAACGATTAAAATTGAACAATAATAATGTTTATACACAAAACATCATGTATAAAGAGATTTTTAAGAATTAAATAATTCATCAATCTACATGTTGACATTTAGCATTAAAATTTTCAGTTCTTTATATTCATCAATCAATTATCAAGAAATGTTCAACAAGGAAAAGCACGAAATTATAACTATCATGCTGAAAATGTGACGGAGACATTAGAATGATAGCTTATTTGAAGGTCTCGGTAATAAATGACAAAATCTATAAATAGAATTTGTATTGAATGTACAAATTTCGGCTACAAATAGATCGAATGCAGCAGGGTTTATACATTTTATTCTGTGAAAAATTTCACGGTATTTCAAAAATGTGGAATTTGTTTTACTTCCATGGAATATTTCGCGGGTTGCAACTAGCATAAATGAAGTCCCCAAAGATCCAGAAACTATGAATTTTTAATTTGATGGGGAAATGGCATATAAAGTTATTTGAAAATAACTTTCTAAAATATGTTAAAGAACTTAATTTTAAATATACCGTATTTAATGGACTATAAGCTGGACCTTAATTTTTAAGCAATTTTTTTAAAAAAGAACATTTTTACCATTTTTATCATTAGATTGCAAAGCCAGACTAAAAAAAAAAACCTATAGCATCAACCAACTCCACCTTAAAGTCTGTTAAGTTCCACTGTAGAGCTAGCTTATGAGCGTGTATTTGAATCATTTTTGTATTAATTGCAATGCCATTTTGACAGTGTCCTTGAATCCATTTCAATACGTTATCTTCTAGTTTTGGCCATTTTGCATTCAGTCCTCTATTTGCACATTTGCATCGAATATATGGCCAATTTTAAGCCGGGCGGGAATTTTAAATCAAACACTGGACATTTTTATATTAATTTTGAGTATAAGATGCACCTGAATTTTGGAGGCAATTTTTCAAAGAAAAAAATGTGTCTTACAGTCCGTAAAATACGGTATATCTGAATTAACATTTCAACTTTAATTTTATTTAATTAAGTGATACTGTAAAATAGAACAGATTACATTAAATTCACCACCTCCTGGTCTGCAATAAATTAGATGAGCAGAAGCAGAGAAGAAAAGATTTTCATGAACTCTATTGGGAAGAAGATCGAAGATGGTTGAGCCAGTTTGAGCCATTGTACAACAGCAACATTAAATTCAAGTATATTGTAGCTTGACATGATTTTGCCAGCCATACATCTACTACAATTATTGGTTACATATTGGTTTCCATTAAGAAAAACAAGGAAAAACCACAATAAGTGAAATGGTGAGTTTTTCATTGTGTATTTTTTCTTTTGAGGCACCACTGCATTCCGATTGTCATACTAGCCTCAGTACGGAGACCTTGTTATTTGCTGCAACTTCTCCTGGCTGATGATCGCCAACAAGCGTGAAACAGCTGTTCCAGGATGTCATTTGTGAATAATTTGGTCTCATCCATTGTTGTTTTTGAACATTTCAAATGTGCAGTTTGAAGTCTTAAGCTTAAAAAAATTCATTGAGGCCGCTCTCGCTGGCACATGGATTCTCACTTATTTTTTTATTGGTGAGTTTTTCATTGTGTATTTTTTCTTTTGAGGCGCTTCCGATGTAACACCTAATCAATTGGAATGAAAGTTGGTGAAAAACTGTAGCATGTTGTACATTAGCTAATGACTCAAAAACATTTCATGTGAAACACTGATTTCCTCCAACAATGAACACATATGGAATGTAAAGTCAAAAATAAGGTGTCAAAATTAAATAGACAAAAGTACTTCAACATTGGGTGTCATCATCCTCAACTTAATACAAGCCTCAGAGGCGATGTTTCATACTACTGATGATGGTATTTAGAACCTCAGTAGATAGAATGGGCACTGTTCTTTTAAAACTCTTCTAAGCCTAATCCAGCTCTTTGGAAAGAAAGGGGGGGGGGGGTTGAAGACAACAACACGTCTCCCAAGAGCAGCCCACATATGCTTGATAGGATTAAGTTCTGGAAGCCTGGCTGGCCAATCCTTATATACAATGATCTCCTTTTGAATATTGATCTATCAGTCTAGCTTGGTCTGGATGTGTGTTATTGTTTTATAGAAGAAATGTAGTTCAATTGCACCTGCATAAGGGTGAACATAGAGGTCCAGGACATCATCCCTACATTACTAGCAATCATGTTACCTTTAATGAAGTTTCTGTGAGTGCACCTAATGAGATGCCATCCCCAATAATCATGCTACCTCAATCGCAAGTGTTTCTTTCATTGATATTAGGGGAATTACAATAGTCCCTTGTTCTCTCCAGATCAGAACATGCATGGAATCACTCTACGGGTCCAGGACATTTCAACGCCAGCTAGTTCATTGCTGGCCGATTCAGCGCCGCTCCGCTGTTTATATTTGATTATATTAAGGATTATATTGAGGATTATGATAATGTTCCATTTCGGTCTTAAGATGTGAACTTGAAAAAAAAAAAACTTCCTTCATCTCGCTATTTAAATTATTAGGAATTTATCTTAAATCTTTCTTTTAAAAAAATGAATTTTAACAAATAAACAAAACCTTTGTTTTAGATTACAATCTGCTTATTGCACGACTGTTAAATAAAAAAAAAAAAAACTATTCTACCTTAACTATATTCATCGCATATGTATCTGTATTAGAACTTTTTTTTTTACAATAAACTTGCCTTCTTGATGAAAAATTCTTACAGAATAAATATTATCTAAAACTCATAAATAATATATAAACAAATACAGTCAAACTTGGATGATTTGAAGTTGAAGGGACAAAAGAAAAAGTTCGAAATATCCAAAAATTCGAATCAACTTATATAATTGGCTAAGTTCGTCTGTCTGTCCGTCCGTAACTCGATATAATTTTGTTACCACTGCACCGATTTTAATGAAATTTGGCATACTTACTCAGTTTTTTACGCTGATTTTGAAACTCAAAACCATTTTTGCCGTAGAAGCTTCGTTCACAAGTTAGCGCAGTATTTAGATTATACGAAGGTGAGTTTGGTTGCCACAATCATTAATAGGAAACAATATGACATCTACATTATTTAATATTGTAATGGAACAATGCATTATTATTAAATTACTTGAAGAAAGATAATTAAAAAATCTACAAATTGTCAGAGAATTAAAGCACAATAAGCTGTCTGTAATTCGAATAATTAAGCTATTAAGATAGATCCAACGGTTTTCAATGATACCATTGAATCAAGGGTACTCAAATTGGATGAAAATATTAGTTCATTGTGTCATTCCATGTTGTTTCCATGAAATTTTATTCTTGGGAACTGCCCTCGACAAATGAAATTCTAACAAAACATATGTTCAAAACCAAATAATTTTGTTACCACTGCATCCATTTTAATGAAATTTGGCATACTTACTCAGTTGTTTACGCTGATTTCGAAACTCAAACCAATTTTGTCGTAGAAGCTTCGTTTACAAGTTAGCGCAGTATTTAAATTACATTTACTTTATATTTGATAATTGATAATAAAATGATTTTTCAGATTTTTTTATGCCTGTCGTCCAACAGGCTTTGCTGCTAGTTACATATATTCTCTCAAACAGAAGAGATACATAAAAAAGATTAACTCCACGATCAAAGATACACACAAACTTTATTTAAGAATACTGCTACATTTTTTTTTTTCATTAAATCAAACATTTTTTACTAGCTTAATTATTCATCACTTTAAAAAAAAAAAAGGCAGTTATTTTTAATTGCTTCATTGAATGCAATCTTTGAGTCATAGCATATGATTCCAACTTATCAATTGATACAAAAATACATTCCAATCCTCGCTTTTGTTTTCCTTAGAAAATCCGTTAAAATAAATAATGTATGTAATTAAATCAAAATTAACGTGCAGACCAAGTTAAAACTTCAAAGAAAAGAATACAAAACTGCACAATAACTAAACAACCACAAAAAACAAAAATCACTGAGCTTATTTTGGATATTTGGTTGGGAATCGGATACGGTAACTGTTTCGGGTTTCTACACCCTCTTCAGTCCGATCCTGCCCAGCTCAGTGAAAGGGACAATACACCAAACGGACAAACAATTAAAACAATGACCCCTCAGTTCAAATACATCAAAAAATTTAAATCAATAACAATAGAGGGTAAAAACAAATCCACGCTAGCAACTCGCTTAGCTTAGTAAGAATTTGTTATAATAAAATGTTAGTAATTAAGTCAAAATTAACGTGAGGACCAAGTTAAAACTTCAAAGAAAAGAATACAAAACCGCACAATAACTAAACAACAACAAAAAACAAAAATCACTGAGCTTATTTTGGATATTTGGTTGGGAATCGGATACGGTAACCGTTTCGGGTTTCTACACCCTCTTCAGTCCGATCAATAATGTCCGATAAATAATGTATCTTAGCTGAGAAAAGTTTCAGGAACAATTATTACCGTAATATTTTAAGGACAATCGTACGAAAAATTCGAATTATCCACGATTTTTTACCATTATTTTAATACAGAATTCTAGGGACCGAGCAAAAAATTCGAATTATCCAAGTTTCACTGTATTTTCAAGTGATCTAAAATCAAATATTTAAAGTATATATAAATTTACTTTTTTTTATGTAAATATTTTTTTATATACATAAAAAAAAAATTGGAAATGAAATAATGATTAGTGAACAATGTTATGAAATAATGATTAGTGAACAATGTTATCTAATAATGAATCCTGATAATTTTATATAGTAATGATGCATGATAATGAATAGCATTATATATGTTACGAAATTATTGTTTGATTAATGAATAATAATATTATGTAGCATCGTGGCCAGCAATAATGAACTGAGCCATGGTCAGCGATAAAATGGCGGTGCTGAAACGGCGGCGCTGAATCGTCCCATCTCCCACTCTACAAAGCAAATTTTTGGACTCATCTGTGAATAGTAATAACCTCCATTAGTTTTCAGTGCAAATGACATGAAGTCTTGCACATTTCAAACCTAAGTTCATCAGTTAAATGATATCTCAAAGCCATTATAATAATCTGGAAACTCAAACTCCTTCACAATCCCAATATGAATTGAAGAACACCTCCCAAATATCCTCTTTTAAGTCGAGGCTCATTTACATCAACTGATGACAGCACCACTCATTTGCATATGACATCCTAACTCACTACTGCAATAGTGATTTTTCTAGGGTTTTTTTTTCCATAATTAATGTAAATCAATATATATATATATACACACACCCATACATATTAATATAAAATTGAAATCAAGAAAATTGTTGGTTTTATGATTAAACATTCATATCTACTAGATCTCCTTATTTCCCAAGAAAGATTCTTGAGGGAATATCCATAAGTAGATAGTGAATGGATACAGGTACTTTAGGCAGACAATATCTAAATTCATTTGGAAACTAAACTGAGATCCAAGCAATTAGGCTAGATTCCAGGTTGCATCTCTTTCACACACACAAAATATAACTGTCATCAACAAAATATGTTAAAATCTGTACATATGGAAAGATACTGAATGGTTGTTAATTTTTTAATTCACTGCATTGTTTATATAGTATCGTAAACTTTAATACACCAGGTGGCCATAATTAAACAGGAGATGTTTGGATCGCAATAAGTAAAAAACTATTGGGCCAAAAAAGGCCAAATTTGGTGTATATACTATTCAGACCATGGGATTACGATTCACAGAAAACAAAATTTAGTTCCAAATGTTGCCATCAGGGGAGAAACTGACTCTGTACACTGATAGCCGCTAAAGCCCTGTATTACCAAAGTAGCGACAGACTTTTCCGCGGCATTTGCCGACAACGCTGCTCTGCTATTGGTCAGCATACGATCACATGACCACAAACCGCCATTTTGGAGTCTCGCTACTTTGAAGTTTGAACGCCGCTGTGTAGAGTTGTGTGGGCACCTATTCTCTGTTTCTTCAAAGTTTGGAAAATTTTAAAATTTACCAGAACATTTCTGTGCATTTAATTGTTCCAATTAATTGGTGCTTGGCCATCAATGGCATTATTTAGAATGCCACAATGCAATCGAAATCGTTCTCGGCGTGAGATATGGTTCCAACGAATTTCAAAAAGTTGTTTCTCCGACATAAATAAAAAATTAAAAGCATGCAATAATAATAATGTCATCACGTGGTTTAAAATAAAAATAAAAACTAAAAGCATTAAATAAAAATAATAATAAAAAAATGATCTATAAAACCAATCATAAAATAACAATAGAACAATAATTTAAATAAAATAAACATATAAAAAATAAAAAACAATCCCAAATATAAATAATAAAAAATTCCTGGCGGGAAAACCAAAACAATTGTTTGTTTTTCTTTCTAGTTTTTATTTTACTTACGATTTAATTTTCAATTATTGTTCTATTTGTTTTATTTAATTTTATGTTTTTTATCATTTACTTATTTTTTATTTTTTTTATTTTATGCTTTCAGTTTTTATATTTATTTTAAACTTATTTGATGACAATATTTCAGTATTTATTGTTAGTACTTAAACAATTTTTTACGGTGTTTTAACATGAATTTCAAAATATACATAAATATACATATAACCATAAATAAATATAAAAATATACATATTTACACAATAATGGAGCCTTTCGAACCTACCCGGAGATGTACATGATGATAGGTTCAAAAGGCTCCATTATTGTGTAAATATGTATATTTTTATATGGTTGTGTGCATATTTATATATATTTTGATATTTATTGTTAGTAGAGAATTATTTTAGAACCTTGGAAAATAATATTCTAAATACAAAATATAAGGTTGTAAGGAAAAAATAAATTATTTTGTTTGTAAATTTCATACAATACAACTTCAATGAGTAATTTTCTTTTTCAAAATTCTCCATCTGATTGGCAAAGAAAATTATGTTGTAAATTTTATAAATCTTAGTTTTTACTATGCATGCAAGTCCTGCTGTTTGCTTTATATGTAATTTTATTTTGATATAATGTTATATTTTGCTGCTCAGTTTATCAAATATTTTTAGTTCTTGGAGTCTATAACTTCTTTTTCTTTTTTAATTATAGCATTGTGATACGGCCCTTTTCTGTATTTCATGATAATTTTTTATTATATGTATATAAAATAGGAAATTTCTGTACATTCCTTATATTATAATTATTGTACAAAATTATATTAAACTTTATATTTTCACATATACAGTTTTGTTTTAGAAAAAAACACAAAACTTTAACGTAAAGCTATTTTTTGAAGAATGAAATTATAAAGTAAAAAAATAAAAAATAATAATCATTTTCAGTAATTTGTTAAAATACGATTAACCCCATCTGAAATGGATTTTAAACGTAAAAGCTGTTCTTCGAAACGACATGGTTTAA
Source organism: Thereuonema tuberculata (assembly GCA_023159025.1). Taxonomy (NCBI): domain Eukaryota; kingdom Metazoa; phylum Arthropoda; class Chilopoda; order Scutigeromorpha; family Scutigeridae; genus Thereuonema; species Thereuonema tuberculata. Next base: position 339,829,804 of record JAFIDM010009631.1, read on the forward strand.
AAAAAAAGTAATAACTTAAAAAAGAAAAAATAATAATAAAAAACATTGAAAAAGGCAAATTTTGTTCATAATTGGTCTTTATATCACAAGATACTAATTTACTACTGGAAAGTAAACAGTTAAATTTGTAAGAGTTAGCGCTCACAACACAGCAGCAACAGAGCGGGAGACTCCAAAATGGCATCTGTCGCTACTTTGGTAATATAGGGCTTTAATAGCCGCCCAGTGATAGACAACAGATGTCATCAGGTACGTGGATATAAGCCTCAACATGAGTGGCATCGATCAGTTTGACCTGCTTGACAGTGTTGAGAACGTTACTATACCCAATGCTGTGTTCATGTGATCAGGAATTGCTCATAAAGTTTTTATTAACAAAATAACAGTAATGCGTTCTTTGCACTACAGTTATTCCGAACAACGAAGGGCCTACGGAAAGGTCCGATGACTATTACCAATTTCCAAAACATGATCTCACGTTTTGAAAATACCGAATCTTTACAAGTGCAACTAGGACAAGGAAGCAAACTGGTATCAATTGACAAACTTGAAACTGTTGCAATGTGAATCGTGGAAGCAAATGCTGCACACGGATCTAGCAGTGCTCGAGTAGTATCCAGGCAACTGGATATACTGTATTCAACTGTATGGAAATGCATGCGCAAAGCACTTAAGTTTTATTTTACAGGATCAGCCAAGTCCAACAATTGGTTCAAGGCGATGCATCAATGAACCTACATTCCTCTCACCTGTTCCTAGCTCGGATGGAAGTGGACGATGCATAGAGTTGGAACATTCTATGGAGTGATGAGGCACATTTTTATCTCAGTGGCACTCTCAATACACACAACTGTCGGATTTGGGCTACTGAGAACCCTCATGCTATTGAGCAGATGCCTTAGCATCCACTGAAGGTCACAGTGTGGTGTGACTTTGCTGCCTCCTTCATAATTGGTTCATACTTTTTTGAAGAACTGCAACCAACAGGATCAGTAACATGTTCTGTCATTGCAGTGCGATATCAACAAATGCTGCAAAATTTTGTTATTCCAGAACTTCAACAGCATGGATGTCTTGGCATGACTGTGTTTATGCAGGATGGAGTGTCCCCTCACATAGGATTGACAATGTAGCAAGTCCTACATCAGCATTTTACCGACAATCACATAATTAGTCGACATTATCGAAGACAGGCCTGCACATTCGCCTGATCTTGCACCATGTGACTTTTGGTTGTGGGGTTACTTGAAAGCATTGGTTTGCTAAGGACACATTGATAGTTTGGCAACATTGAAGGACCAAATACTGCTTCATGTGAGACAAATCTCTGGAGATTTACTGCGGTCAGCAGTAGAATCTATGATCCATAGAATACAGATTTTGGACGTGCAAGGACAACATATTGAACTGTATGTATAACTGACTAACAATAAAACCTATTGTCAATTGTATGCTTTTGTTTTCTTTTCTACATCTGATTAGCTTAACATACAATGCCAGTTCCCCCCCCCCCTGCTGGCACCATTCGGAACTAAAAAAAAATGTTTCTGCAAAATCGTAATCCCATGGTCTGAACAATATATACACCAAATTTAGCCATTATTGGCCCAACAGTTTTTTGCCTATCGCACTCCTAAATTACGGCCACCCTGTAGATCTATGTTACAAAAGATGATAGAATGGTAAATATCTTGTCAATGTAATTACTGTTGTCTTTACATCGTACTGCTTTCTGTACTGAGCAAAACATGAAAACATCACATTGGGAAAGTTTTATCCAGGATATATGGCTGATGTTTTGTGCAAAAATTAATAGTTATCCAAATGATATAAGATAATACAAAGGTAAATCAAAGTAATAATAGTGCTTAGTGGAAGGAATTCAATATGCAAAGAGTTGTTCTCATCAAAGAAAAAGAACACAATGGCCCAAAATTCTTTTTAGAAATAATAAATCTAAATGTTGTGAGATGATGGTTGAGAGATAGACGTTCTACTGAAAGATATCTTGCTTTGATTCTGATAGGAAATGATATCAGTATGATTTATTATAAATCATTTATTTGAAAGTAGGACAAAAAGAAATCATAACAATACACTATAAAGGTTCTTTACTTTCGTAATAACATCTGGAAAACTATAGCAGCACATCCCTTTATTGCAAGTATTTTTAATTAGAGTATTTGCCCGTCATACATTATGATGGATAGAAAATTTAAAATGAATGCACTGCTAGGAACATAAATGAATTTATTTATTGGAAGGCTTGATGCAGGCATTACTGGGAACTGACAGCTTTTCAACTTGAATGGCAAACTAACATCACTCGGTTGAAAATTGATCCTGTGAAAAGTGATGATAATCACCTCTGTTGCTTTCCAAAAGAACTTCTGCCGTGATTAAATTGTGATGACAATTTAACATTCCTTAACGACCAATCATGTGCCACTACAGAGTCCTTTCTTTGGATTGAGATTGTGAAGGAGCATCACAATTGATCCTTTCTTCAGGCTCAGCTGAATAGATGGCATGCCGGAAAATGTGAGTGTGAAGAAACTCTGCAGAATAGTTTCGTTCATCACTTTGATCATCTGACACTACTACATCTGCTGCTGGGCAGCTTTCTGATCTCTTGCGTTTCACACAGAGGAAAACACACAGAATTGGAAACTATATATCAATATATAATTGGATGCTTACACAGCTGCTTCCTATTAATAACCCTTCTATAGCTGCAAAACTGATGATGCAATATTTTTCCTTTGTTAGTTGTACAGTATGCATTTGTGACATCATTCCTACAACAATTTGAATATGCGATATCCTTTCCACATGAACATTCTGATGCATATTTACATAAATAAACAAACTTACCTGGTTATTCTCTTTGATTCCATAGTAAGAACTTATCAGCAAAATTTTAAATAGCAGAAGAACATACAAATAAGAAATGAAGGGCAGAGAAAAAATCCTACCGAAAGAAAGTAAATAGAATTAAAAAAAAAAAGCTAAAACAAAAAACTCTTACTTCCCTTCAGGATTTCTAAATACTTAAAAGAAAAAAATTCCTAAATATATCAAAAATGTTCTTATTTATGCTCATAATTATGTTATCTATTATATTTGCTTTAAAACTCAGAAAGGTTAAAATGTGAACAGTAACAGCTTTTAGCTTGAATCAGAAAAAAAAAATATTTGTATTTACTTTAAAATGAAATGCAACTGGGGAAAAATATATGATATATCATGGAAATCCAGATCCTAATAACAATAATCTCTGTAAAATCTCTTTCTCTTTTACTGAAATTCTACTATGCAATATCAGGAGTTGGTTTAAGAAATTAACTCATTACCTAAAATCGACTGCAATTATGTCCTTATTTGGCTATTTCTCTCATAATCAAAGTGGATGAACCAATTGCAATTTCCAGCATCAGAGATAAACGAACTGAAAAAAAGGGTATGTTAATGCAAGTATTCTGATTGGGAATATTTTCAATGTAAAATTTTTCAATTTTTATCAAAATTCCTTTATTCAAATAACTCTTACAAAAACAAAATATTTCCATGTTGAAAGAACAAAGGAAGAAATCACAATGAAAAAGACAAAAAGGATAGAGACAGGAAGGCAGAAAAGGAATGATATACAAATTTACTTTATAGCAACACAACAAAAGGCAAAAGAAGAGAAAAATTATAAGGATTGTATGATAACTGTGGATGTACTATCCAACAGAAACTGTCATAGAATATGTCCTGGAAAGACTTTACTACAAGAATCAGTTCAGAATGTGCTCCAAAAAAAAAAAGTTCTAACTAGTGGTACATGCAAAATGGATAAATAAATGCAAAATGAAATGAATATTCTTTCTAATCCAACTAGAATGGAAAGCCTTGGAAAATTTGCCAGTTTGAGTATCTAGAATTAGTAATGATTCTGGAATTAGCTGAATTAAAATACAACCAATCTGGCAGAAAAGAAAAACTTGCCAAAAGATTGGCAGAATGCGATGGAGGAAGACAACAAAAAAATGTGAATATATAAGGAAGAAGAAAAGAAAAGAATTTTTCTGGCTACGATTAAAATAAATAAGTGTGAAATAAAATGAATGGATAGCTGCAATAAAAAAAAATGTGAATCAAATCAACATAAGACGTCGTTTCTTGGCATAGTACTCATAATATTAAGATGGAAAAACAGATTGTAAAATTGGCAGCTATGACTAAGACCATTATTGGTAAATTGCCTGAAACCATTATATTTAGTGAAATGATAAAAGATATTTGTTATTTGCAAGTTGGCAAATTCATTATATAAAGGATTATGAGGAATATTAGACACTGATAGATACTGTTAAGGTAAGCAATTCAAAGTTGTCAGGAGTGAAAGGATTGAAATTATATAGGAAGATAGACATGGTTTGACAAATTATACTTACAAAGAAGTTCTTTACCTATAAATCATATGAGAAAAATAGGACTTAATAAAAAACCCACCAACATGTTCAATCAAAAGGTCAAACAAAACTACCCATTCTTCTGATTTAATAAAATAATTTCTTAGACCATATTAGATCATGTGAGACAGGAGATGTGCTAGCAACAGGTGCCTTAGATCTGGAATAATAAGGAAGTTTGATAATTTGATTTAGCAATACTGTTGTGCTGGAAGCTATTATTTTAATATGTATTTAGGATACATTTACATTTTGATATCGTAAGGAAATACTTCAATTTCATATGTGCTAAGCTTCAATGAATAATAAAAATCTTCCTTTAAATAAGTTATCTTTAGCTAAATCAATGAAGAAATCAAAAGCTTTTCTATGAATAAAAGGGTTAAATATAAGAACCCTTATATGTAAGAACAGAAGAGTTACATTTATATCAATATAAATGTAACTGTAAAAATTAATTTTTCAAATTTGTGATTTATCATGTTATTTTAATAATAATATTGAACAAGTACTAACTTTTATATGAAATCTAATCCAGTGTCAGCAACTACAAAAAAAAAAAAAAAGGAATTAAGTTTACTTATCTAAGTCTCTAAAACACATTACAAAACAAAATTCAAATTGAATGGGTGAGTTGAAAAATGTACATATTCCACAAATGTAAACTCTTGGAAAACTAAAAAAAAAAACCTTTTTTAAGAAAACTAATTTTTTTACAAAAAAATTTTCTATTATCGATTTATACCTTTAAGTGAAGTTAATTCATTGTGCTTTGTAAATATATAGATATACAACTTTTTATAGCATAAAACTATGAAAATATATATCAGTTTAGTTTGTCAATTTTGTGGATTATGTACCTTTTTCAACTCACTCATTCAATTGTAATGTACACATTAAAGATTCAAACTTTTCAGAACAATTTCAACTGATATATGAACATTATTATTAAGTGAAATTATTGTCTTTTTTTTTCCCCCCGATTTGAATGTTCAGGGTACAACCTACAGTCAGATTAAATTTATTTTCATTATTAATACCTTATATTATTTATATTACTGTGATGCTACAATATTAACTGCATTCAATAAGATTTTTCTCTTTACATCTATATGGAGTTTCAAAAGTACAATCTTTATTGTAATGCTGCTTTGCAAAACACTGCACTAGACAAGCAGGTAGTGAATAATACTTTCATTCTGTTATGTACATACAAACTTTAATTTATAAGGCCTTATGTAGTTTTTCATTTAATAATCTAGAATAACTGGATAACGAAAAGAAATGCTTGGTACCTATTTAATATTCAATTAAAAATTCATTTAATCAGCAGGGATAGTGGTAGGCCTTTTTGTGCTCCCTGTAAGATACAAACCAGCCAAAAAAAAAAACTAAAAATACTGGACAACTATCCACTGGCTTTCCCTTGTCTTGTATACCTCAATTATTGTAATGAGCCAGCCTTTATTTGATAGTTATAAGATATTTAGTAATATTTTTTTATGTTTTATAATAATTTGTAATTTTTTCCTTATATAATCCTTGCAAATCTTTTTTTTTCCTCAATTTTTACCCTTCTTTGTAAATTTGTAATACTCATAATAAAATGTAATATACTATCTTGAAAACAAAGATTAATTCTTTACTACTGATCCAAAGCTCATTTCTATTTATCCTTGTGTTTGTGATACATGCACTTTGAAAATGTGCCAAAATAGCATGACCTGTAGGGGAAAGCAGTTCGACCTGAATGTGTTAAAAACAGTAACTTTAGCCACCGAGGCACTTGTCACAATGTACAAGGTGTTCATAATGAAAGTTCACATTTCAAAAGGCTTTAACTTGAGAATCAATCAGCGGAACGACTTCGTATTTCACATGAGGAAGTCCATGGCAATGGAATTTTGTTTGAAATTTTTTTGTTGGTGAAAAAAAAAAAAATTTGCTTCCAAAGGTGGCTATTGGGTGATGTATGGCACCGCAATAATGTAGTGGATACACGTGCACATGTTTTCATGTAGAACAGTGCATCACAAATCGTCACTCTTGTCCAGCAGTTGCTTCAGGCTACTTTTATGCAGTTGCCATTTTTGTACAATGTGGCCAACAATTTTGCCAGATCTCAATCCCTGCACTTGTGGCTGCGGGGTTATCTCAAAGTTCATGAACACCTAGCCAACTTAAGGGATCTGAAGACCAGCATTACACGCCATGTTCACAACATTTTGAGTGACACTCTATGTGCTGTGGTTCAGTATAAGATATTGCAATTTCAGTGTGTTGCCGATACCGGGGGAAACCATATCCTTATGTAACACACAACAAATCATGTGTGCCACTACAGTATTGCAGCACCATACACTGCCCTAGCAGCCACCTTCGGACACAAGATTTTTTTCCAAACATAAATTCCATTGCACATACGTCCTCACGTGAAATATGAAGTCGCACCGCTGACTGGTTTTCCAGTTACAGCCTTTCGAAATGTGAACCTTAATTATGAACACCTTGTATAAAGAGTTTGGTCCATTCCAGATGCACAGAAAGAATATCCCAGCTGCTTTGGCAGTGAAGTTCTGGAGTTGTCTCAGAACAAATAATGATGCAGACTAGAGTTGTGTTTTTCCATGCTGCTACTTCATGATTAACTAATGTATATTAACATTTATGCCCACTGAAAATGTAAAAAATCCTTTTGGGGTAAGCAATTTCCAACTATCACTGCACCTCATGTTGTGCACATAATTCAAATCATATGACAATGAGCGCTAAAGCACTCTACCCAAAATTAGCAACATGTGAGTTTTTAAATAAGTCGTAAGTTTGATTAACAGAACTTGTAGGTAATTTTCTGTTCAACTCTTGTATTTAAAAGGTGTCAGAATACAAAAGGTTTCCCTTCTCAATCAATTTGTAAGAAAATTAAAAGAAATAAAAATCTTGTGCAATATCAAAGTTTAAGAAAATTTCAGTTATAGCTTCTAATTTTTAAAAAAATCTATATTGTTAAGTTTTAATTAAATAGCAAATTTCAGTTACATATATGCACCCTTAGTAAGGTAACAGATTCCATCTTTCAAATAAATTATGCCCATCCCCATAACTTAATATGAGAGCTCAGGACTTTAACATGATTAGTTGCATTTAACAGATTAACAGCAAGAACAGTTTTATGTCATATTTCTATAACTATTTTAGTTAAGTTAAACTAAGTCACTAAATATCTTCATACCATTAAATTGCTTTGAAAAATGTTTTCTGGTAAAGCATGTAATTTCCTGACTATTCATTATAATAAGGTCAGTTACACAGTTTTATCCATTATTTTTAAGCTATGTGCATTTAATTAATCACTATTTTGTTGAATTCTCTATGGTCTGTTATATTAGTTCGCTTAAGCAGTGAATTTGGTTGGTTGGTTAGGTTTTATGATGGAAAAGCAATAAAGGTAATGAGCTGTGCCAACAAAGGCAAAATAGTAGTGAATTTGATTTAAAGGCATGGCAACTTTTGGACTAATTCACTAAGCTCTCTACATTGTTGATTGATTTACCATTTAAGATGAAAGTCCATTTGGAATGCTTTGAAGAGAAGCAATTTTTTAAAGGCCAATATTTCCCCCAATTTAAGATCTTCAAGTCTGTTTAATAGGTTTTTTTGAGTATCAAAAAACATTTTAACTACTTTAGCTCAGTTTAGTGATAAAAACACCAATTTGTGAAATCTGCAATGAAGGATTGTGTCTTACAAGTGATAAGGTTTTGTCTCTCTATCTCTCTTCTTTTGTTAAATTAAAATTCATGTTTTAATGTTTGAGAATATTTTAATATTTATCTTGTTGAAATAAACTGATGAGAATTTTGAACATTATGTAGCAACACAAAGTTAAATATGAGTTGTGACCATGATGTTGTATTCAAATTACAGATATATTACAACTAATAACTGGCTGAAAAAACCGAACATACAACTGTTCAATATGTCTCAGAAAGTATATAATATAGACTGTGCAAAATGCAAGAAAACACTTAAAGAAGAAGAAGGCAGATGTTTAGGATGTGGAGACGAATTCCACATAAAATGCATGAACATTCCAGCGGAAGCAAATATCCCAATGTCCACAAGAAAAAGGAATTGGAGATGCGATAAATGTAAGAATATCACCATTAGATCAAAAGTAACCAAAGAAATAAATCAGAAAGATGAAAACAAAACTACTCCACTCCAACAAAGTGAAATGAACGTAACCCAAGAAGTGAAACCTACCTGGCAAAATGAAATGGACTCAACCCAAGGAATAGACCAATTAATCAATGAGGTAAGAGAAATCAAATCAGAAATCCAAGAAATTAAAAGCAGTCTAAACTACATAAATGAACACTACGAAGAAATTTTAAAAAAACTATCAACAATAGACAGTAAGCAAATACAAAATGAGAAAAGACTTTTGAAACTTGAAGAAAAGGAAAATAATACATTGGAGAAAATTAAAAACCTTGAATCAGAAATAGACAATTGTGAAGAAAAATTAAGACAAAATAATCTAGAACTAAATGGAGTTGCCCAAATGAAAAACTCCATACTATTATAGAAAAAAATGCTGACAAGATAGGACTAAAAGATCAACTACAAAATATAAAAGTAATGCATCGAGTACAAACATATAACCAGAACAAAATAAAAAGTACAATTATAAAATTTTCAACATTAAAATATAGAATAATCTGGATGGAAAAAATGAAAGAAAAGAAAATCCTAAGAAATAATGAAATTTATAATAATGATGAAACCAGCAAAATCTACTTTAATGAGAATTTAAAGAAAAGAAAAAAAAAAAACTTGTTTTGGAAAGTAAGAGTATTAGCAAAAGAAAAGAATTATAAATTCACATGGACAAAATTCCATAAGATATTAGTAAGAAAGGATGAAAATTCACACATTATTAAAATAATGACTGAAGAAGACCTCAAAAAAATAAACTATTAAAAGAGTGGAAAAAAAAAAAAAAAAAAAGAATCCAATTAGATGTTTGGAACAACAAATCAGAAAAATTTAAACATATATAACAACTTTGAAGAATGGTATATAAATAGGAAAAAAAATCAGTCTTCTGAAAAAATATTATACCTAAACATAAGAAGCATGAACAAAAAAACTTTGATTATCTTATTTGTCATATACAAAAATCCCAAAATGAAATAAACATAATAATTTTAGTTGAAACAAACATAAATGAAAATGAAATAAAGTATTTTACTTTGAAAGATTACAATATGATATATAACCTCAGAAAAAATAGAAGAGGTGGTGGAATAGTAAAGTATTATAAAAATGAATATATATTAACAAACTTCCAAATCAACACAATAACATTTGAAAATATTACATGTATATTAAAATATAAAGATATTAATATAAATGAAACTAATAATAGCACAGATTCTAAAAAGTTATTAATAGTCTATAAACCTCCACTAACCAATAAAAATCAGTTTCTCCAAGAACTAGAAAAAACAATAGACTATAATCAAAACAACTTAGAAAAAAACAGATAACTTCATAATCATTGGTGATATGAATATTAATATTTTAGAAAGAAAACCAACTCACTTATATTGAAATATCTAGAAATGTTTAATATATATGGCTTAGAAAATATAATCAATGCTCCAACTAGAGAAATACAAACAACAAAATCTAGTACCTGCACATGCTTAGATCACTGCTTCACTAATATAAGAACCAAACATACTCAAAGTAATATTATACAAACTGAAATATCAGATCACTATGTAATAATATTAGAATTGTACAATGAACAAGTATGTAAAAATAATCAAAATTTGAATAAATTTAGAAAGCAAAACAATATAACAAATGAAGAATTATTTATTAAAAAATCAGAAAACTTACTTAATGATATAAGAAATAAAAAAATAATAGACCCAAATAAAATAATAAATAAATTTGTAAAGATAATTAATACATCTAAAAAACCCTTAAATAATAAAGAGCAACACAATAAAGGAAACCCGGAAGACAATTATAAAATTATAAAAAATGATAGAAAAAATTATAAACATGAATGGATAACAGATGAAATCTACGACCACATCAAAGAAAAAGACAAATTATACAAAAAACACAAAAATAATAAAACAAATAAAAAATATAAAGAAAATTATAAAAAAAAAAAGCAATTGGTTGAAAAACCTAATACAAAAAACCAAGCAAAAATTTTACCAAAATAAATTACAAAAATATAACAATGATAATAAAAAGACTTGGATACCATAAATAATATCATAAAAAAAAAGAAAATAAAAATATAGATAAAAATAAAATTTGTAAATTAAAAGAAAAATTTAATTACAAACAAACGGATGAACTATTTGGTAAAACATTCAGTAAAATTAAAAATACATGTAACTGTAGCATTACAAATAATAATGAAGACACTGAAACATTAATAAATACAATAGGATTTTATATACCCGATATCGAGGACATAATAAAAATTATCAAATCAATGAAAAATAAAAATACTGTTGGTATCGATAATATTGCTATAAAGGATATAAAGAACTATATCGATATATTTGCAACAATAATACACGAACTTTTAAAAATCATGTATGATTATGGAATATACCCAAATATTTGGAAAACAGCAAAAATAACTCCTGTATATAAAAAAGGAACAATCTATGAAATCAAAAATTATAGACCAATTTCTGTTCTTTCCAATATGTCCAAAATTATAGAGACTTATTTAACCAACTCAATACATAACTTTCTATCAAAATGTAATATATTAAAAAAAGAACAATTTGTATATCAAAAAATTTAAGTACTCAAACTATTTCAAGATTTTCAAAATACCATTAATACTGCCCTAAACAAAGGACAGTATATCCATATTATTTTTATTGACTACGAAAAAGCATTTGATAGTATAAATCATGAGATATTAGTACAAAAATTGTTTAATATCGGTAGAAGAGGAAAAATGATAGAAATATTAAAAAATTATTTAAAAAACAGAAAAATAAGAATTAATTTAAATTCAAAACTAGGTAAAACATATAAATTAAAAACAGGTATCCCTCAAGGTTCAAATTTAGGACCGCTCTTATTTATTATATATTTAAACACATTATATAGTACAATATCTACATAGAAAATTTATGCTTACGCTGATGATATCATTTTAATAAATATAAATGAAAATTGTAAAACTGCAGAAAAAAAACATACATAAAGACTTTAATAAATTAATTGTATGGACACATAATAATAAAATGAAAATAAACAGTCAAAAAACAAAACTAATGATAATCAGAACAAAAAATAAATTTTTACATACAAATCCATTCATAAAATATCATAATCATAATTGTTTGATGAACAATAACATAAATATCAACAGATGCAACTGTGAAACTGTAGAAATAATTAATACAAATAGATATTTAGGTTTACTAATTAATGATCAATTCACTTGGAAAACTCATTATTTATATATATTAAATAAACTCAACTCCCTAATATTTATGTTTATACAAAATATATTTTCTGTAAAACATAAAATACTACTACATAAAACTTTTATTGACTCATTAATAAATTATGGATTATGTTGCTGGATACATCTAAACAATACAGACATTAATAATATAAATAGAATATTAAATAAAATAATAAACTATATAAATATAGTTTTTCAAATATTCTCAAGTGACATTAGAAAACGCAGATTAAAATTCTATGGACACATCAAAAGAATGAACCCAGAAAGACTTACTAGATGGATAGTTGAATTCTACGAACAAAGGAGTAAATCGAAAACTGATCCAATGAAGTGGATTGGTGAAATCAAAACTGACCTTAAACTGGCCGGAATTACACCAGAGGATATTCCAAACCGGGTAGCTTTCAGGTCCAAAATTTACAAGTGGCAAGTTGACCAGGAGGAGAGACCTAAGAAGAAGACTGGAACCACATGGTCTCGAGAGAGAAAAGAAGCCCACAGCAGAAGAATGAAGGAAGTATGGGCAAAAGAAAGGAAAAACATGCCTCTTGAGTACTTTGCGTAGTCCCAATGGGCTCATTCGCAAATATATATATATATATAAAAGATTATGGTACTTAAACAAAAAATAAAAAAATAAATATAAGAATTAAATACAAAATTCTAATGCCTAGAGAAAAAATAATGTATTCTTTAATAATAAATTTTTTTTACAAAATAAGGGAACAGTATAGAAAAAGTAACTTCGAAAATAACTCTAGAAATAACCTAATACAGATTTTTTATTATGAAAATCCAAAAAATAACTTTGGTCTAAGAAACAAAAATAGAATATTATTAAAACTTTTTACACAAATAGAAGATAGTCTAAAACAAAATGAATTTAATAAAATAAGTGTATTAAAAAATGAAATATTACAAAAAATAATGGGTGAATAAATAAACTGGAACATTTAGAAACATATCTTATTATTTAGAAACCCATATCTACAAAAAAAAAAGAAAGACACTATGTTTTTGAATTGAAATGTTTTTAATGTAACATTAAAGAACTGTAGAACTGTTGGAAATGATACTCCTTAATTTAAGTTAATTCTGTTCTCTGGATGGTATGTTTTTAATATAACGTTAAAGAAATTTAGAAATGTTATTATTTAATAAAACTAGAATTAATATTTTTTGATTTTAGAAATTTTTTTTTTTAATTTTTTTTGAAAAAAGAAAAGAAGCAATTCTATTTAGTTGAATTGTACTATTATTAAAGAAATGTCGAAATATTATTATTGATTACAATCAAAAATGATATTTCTTAATTAATTATTTAATATTGAATACTGTAAATATAGATGTTCAAAAATTTAGAATAGTATAAATAATAACATTAAAAAAATAAGAAAAAAAAAATATTTCTGTTTTATGGATGGTATGTTTTTAATATAACATTAAAGAAATTTAGAAATATTATTTATTATTATTTAATTTTATTGTTATTATTTAATAAATTTAAAATTATTTTTTTTTTTACTTTTTTGAAAAAAATATTATTCTTTTTAAAAAAGAAAAGTATTTCTGTTTAAATTGAATTGTAATGTTATTAATAGAACACTAAAGTAATATAGAAATATTATTATTAAGTACAATTAAAAAATGATACTTCATAATTAATTATTTAATATTGAATAGTTAAATATTTTTATAAGATTAATTACAATTTTATGCTATAATATTTACATTAATATTGATTTATGTATATTAATACTACTGTACAGTAGATTATTATCATATTTATTAAATAACAATATATGTAATACAACTAATTATTTTTAACAAATTATGTATATATTCTGTAATTACTTAAAATAGATATATTATACAGAACCTACAGACAGATCACTTAATAGTGGATCTAGTAGAACTGGAATTGTAAAATTATTAAAATTAAAATAAAAAAAAAAAAATCCATCTTGAAGCAGAATCTTAAAGAGTTGGGTGAATTCAACCACTTAAGTTCAAACTGGTGTAAACCCGATTGGCTTCGATCTTTGATAAAAGATTCTAAAAGGTTGTTTTTTTCAGTCATGTGCATTGATACATGAAATAAATCGGGTAATGTAACAATTACCACCATTAAAATCAAATCAACAAATAGAAAAATAAGTATTTTGGAGATAGTGATAAATAATTCCCTACAATAACCTGAAATCCTTCACTGGTAAAACAGAAGATAAATTCTCCTTCACATTATAAAACACATCTCCTTCCTCACTGTGTTTCCTCTGATAAGCACATGTAGATACTGGGATCGACCAGTTTTAGTTTACAGATTAGAAACAAGTCCTGGCACCTTAGCTTTCTTAAGTAATACATCCATCATATATATTCATTTAAATCTCTCTGTTGTTGCCTCACAAACTTATAAGATTATCTTCTCTTTTAACAATTTCATTCCAAATCTTATCCAATTTTGTTTCCTAACAGTATTATGCAGGATATATATATATACAGTGGAGCACCGTTTATACGTTTTTCAAGGGACTGACAAAAAAAAAAAACAACGTATAAATGAAAAAACGTATAAACGAAATTAACAAAATTTACGAACAATTTCGTAATAACCAACAACAAAAAGTCAAGTAAATTAAAATATTACATGAAAATGAAATACAAGAGGTACGTAATACAAAACTTTTTATTCCGGATTTAATGTACAACTAGTACTACTATTCATATACATTCAGCATTTACAAAAATATTTTGTTATTTTAGGTAGTAGGGCTTTTTTGGAATGCACAGAAAAAAGTTCATTGTGCAGAGTTGAAAGTGCTATCTTAACTTTATCATTTAAATCACTGCTAATGAGGTATTCTTGCATGATGTTAAAACCCGCCGAAGCTTGTTGAAAACTTGGCAGAGGTTTTTCAGTGCAAATTTTTTAAGACTGCCTGCCTTTTCTAAGACTGGACAATCGGCAGGTGAGAATCTGAGGTTGAAATGCGCATTTTCTCTCTTCTTGAGTTGTTGAAAAAAACGTATAATTGAAATTTGCGATTTCAGGAAAACGTATAAATGAAATTATTTAACGTTAATACGCATTGGATTTTGCCGGGACCAAATGAAAAAACATATAAACGAGAAACGTATAAACGGTGCTCCACTGTATATATAACAAATTTTACACTTTTAAAAAAAGTTACACAGTGTAAACGTTCACACAAACAATACAAAAAGTTCACGTTTATCACTGGCATTTCCCTAGGCAAGACGGGCCTCAACCAGGGGCCTAAGTGTTGCCTAGGTATCGACGTAAAATACTTGCTGTGCCAATGATGGCTGTTTTTTGTAGTTCAGCTGATGTTATTGCTGTTGTTCCAAGTCTGTTGTAATAGTCCCTAAATTTGGGAGAGATTGTGCCAAGTGCGCCGATGACTATGGGCAGCACTGTTGTGTTTTTGTGCCAAAGTCGGGAAGTTTCTAGCGCCAGAGTCCTGTATTTCTCTATCTTCTCTTGCTCTTTCTCTTGTTCTCGGCAGTCTCCAGGGATGGCGATGTCTATCAAGGTGGTGTGTTCTTGTTCAACCACAGTGATATCAGGGGTATTAGCGGTAATATGGTGATCTGTCTGTATTCGAAAGTCCCACAAGATCTTGACCTGGCCATTGTTTAGGACTTTTTCAACTGTGTGTTGCCAGGGTTTATCTGAGGTCGGGAAGCCATGTTTTTTGCAAAGTGCCTAGTGCACCTTGCTGGCGACGTCATCATGCCTCTTTTTGTATTCTGTGTGTGCAATGACTGTGCATTCACAAATTAGGTGATTAATAGTCTCTTCGCGATTATTGCAAAGACGACAGAGGCCATTATCAGTTATTCCTTGTATTCGGGCTTTCATGACATTGGTCTGAAGGGCCGGCTCCTGTGCAGCAAGGAGCAGATCCTCAGTCTCCTTTCGGAGTGTACCATTTTTGAGCCAAGTCCAGGTTAAGTCATTATTGTGTTTATTTTCAATGCGTTTGAAATAAGCCCCATGTAGGGGCTTACTTTTCCAATTCTGTAATCGGGTCTTGAGGGCGTGTTTTTTGTATTCAGTTTTGGTTTGCATAACACGTAGGAAATTTTCCAATTTTACAGCTTTTAACAACTTTTCAGTGCTATTGTTGATGTAATCATTGAGGCCACATTTTTCTTCCTCTACAGTTTGTTGTATTTGCAAAAGTCCACGGCCTCCAATAGTTCGTGGTAAGTACAGCCTGTCAATATCACTCTTAGGATGTAGTGAGTGATGCATGGTTAGAAGTTTTCGAGTTTTTCTGTCAAGTGTTTGAAGTTCAGCTATTGTCCAGTCAATTATGCCAGCTGGGTATCTAATCAAGGGCACAGCCCACGTATTTATTGCTTGAATTGAATTCCCAGCATTCAGCTTTGATTTTAGGATTTTTCGAATTCGTTTTAAGTACTCTTTCCTGGTCAGGTTCTTGACCTTATTGTGCAAGATATTGTCCATTTAAAGAATACCCAGGTATTTGTATGGTTCTTCTTTGTTCAGGGACCTTATTATGTCCCCATTTGCTAGTTTAATTCCTTCAGTTTTTTGCACTTTTCCACGTTGAACTGTTAGTATTGCACATTTGTCCAGTCCAAAGTTCATTTTTATATCTGTGCTGAAAATTCGCACAGTGTTGATCAAAGACTCTAACTCAGTTGGGCTTTTGGCATAAAGTTTCAGATCATCCATGTAGAGCAAATGGTTGACCTTTCCTGCCTGAGTAGAGATTTGATATCCAAGTCCGGTTTTATTCAAAATTGTAGTTAGCGGAATTAGAGCAATATTAAACAGCAACGGGGACAATGAGTCACCCTGGAAGATGCCACGTCGTATTTTCACTTTGCCTAGTTCAGTATTGTTTGCCAAAAGTGTTGTTGACCACTGTTTCATGCTGCTTTGAACAAATTTTCTGATGTTATCGCTGATCCCATATATCTCCAGGCAGCTGTTAATCCATGAATGCGGCAGTGAGTCAAAGACCTTCTTGTAATCAATCCAGGCCATGTTCAGGTTTGTTTGGCGGAGTTTGCTATTTTTAAGTATCATTTTATCAATCAGCAGTTGATCTTTAGTGCCTCTTGACTTTTTAAAGTTTCCTTTCTGTTCAACTGGATAAAGGGCATTTGTTGTTAGGTGATTGCAAACTGTTGTGGCCAAAATTTTAGTAAATAATTTAAAAGTTGTTGGTAGGCAGGTGATTGGGCGGTAGTTGTTAGGCATGTTGCCTTTGTCTAGGTCCTTTTTAATAAGGAAGGTTCGTCCTTTTGTGAGCCAGTCTTCAGTCGTAGAGTGTTGGAGCATTTTGTTGAACTGTACAGCAATGCGGTGGTGTAAACTTGTCAAGTACTTTAGCCAGAACCCATGTAGTTCATCAGGCCCTGGTGCACTCCAGTTTTTTACTGTTTTTGCATGTTTTTGGACCATTTCTTCAGTTATCAAGATATCCTGCATTTTCTTGTTTTTCCTTTTCTTGTCGATGTCCTTGATCCAGGTGGCCTTTTCATTGTGGTTGACTGGGTTTTCCCAGATATTCTTCCAGAAAGCCAGAGTCTCTTCTTGCTCTGGCCCATCATTATGCTGTGGTTTATTTCCTTGGAGCAATTTGTAAAAGTTTCATTGGTTTTTCATGAATTGTACATTCTGTGTAAACTCTTTGATTTTAGCATTGTAACGTTGTATCTTCGCAGCAGTTGCGACAACTCGTTGTTTTAGTTCTTCCATTACTGTGGCTATTGTTTTGCGCTCGAGATCATGCCTCTTGTAGAGGCCAATTTTTGTTTTCTCATTTTTCAACTTTCCTTCTTTTAGTGACTTCAGATATGAAATGTCTGATCGCATTTTTTCAATTTTCTTCTCAAGTCTTATTCTCCACATTGGAGGTCCCCGTGGTTTGTACTGTTTGGGTAATTTGTACCCCAATTCCACTGTAGTTATGTATGCTGCACTATACATAAGCTCATTTGTTTCTTTTAATGATGCTGTTGGAATAGTGTTAATGGCTGTGCTGATATCAGCTAGGAGGCCTCTAACTTGTTTACTGCGGATTTGCCGCAGTGGAGGCAGCCTCTGGCGATTGTTTTCACAATTCAGACGTTCAATTATACATTCTCTTAGTAGGTTTTGTCGTTCAGTTAGTTCAGGATGTTCTACATCATCAACAGTTTCTTCAGGTACAATTGGCATATTCATGCCTGTAGAAGTGTCTAGCAGTTGTGGTATATTTAAGTCTTGGTTGTTATCATTTGGTTCAGGCTCCTGAGCCTGACTCTTTATTTCACTTAATTCCATTTCAGAAAATAATTTTGTCCTCATTATCATATATATATATATATTGTCTTAAGTAATATTTCTTTGATTTATTTCTGCACATGTTTCAGCCTCATGTGGATGTACTCTGAATTCGGTGGATATGAATTCATTCTTCCCTTTTTATGTCCTTCTGTTTAAATTAGATTTAAAAATTCAACAAGAAATCTCTCAAAAGATTAAAAAATCCAAAAGATCAAATTTTTACAATCCAATATCTCATAAAAGAAGTATCAATCATTCCATTTTCAATCATCTTTACAATATATGGCAAATTTTACATTAAATAGTATATATTATCAATCTCAAACATTCAGGTATTTCAAGTTAATAGATGTGAAGGTATTTATTTAACAAATTATATTTTTGACTAAATCCTTTAATGTCTACTTTTAACTTTCAATCAATAACTATCTAAACAAAAAAAACTTGTCAACGAAGACACTATAAATCAATTTTCATTGGAACTATCCAATTTAGATATCACAACAATAAAAGAAGGTTATTTAAATTAAAATTTAAATCCAAGATAGTTTTTAGGATTATCGGAGCATTAATCATAAAATAATTGAACACAGATCAACAATGGATGACAACAGAATGCTTGACTTCTTTCACTATTTCAAAAAAAGAAAGATATGTTGAACAATGATTAGATATTATTAGAAACATTATATCATTTATAGCACTAGAGTACCAGGGAGGGTTGATAGCAATTAGATCCCCTCCCCCATTGCATCCTAAAAATGGAAGAAATCTACATTTTTGGACCTGTTTTTTTGATTAGAAAGTTCATAAGTTCTGTATACCCCCCCCCCCCCCATTCCAAGAAAGGTCACAACATTTATTTTTTTTTTTTGGTTACCGATTATTGTAACACCTTCCATTCCAAAATCCTTCATATGTCTATGATTTAAGGATACAATCTTCCTCAGTTGAAGCTAAATGAAATGTGGCAAGAAAATGTCTTTGAGTACACTAAAGGATTTTTTAAAATTTATATTTCATTCTTCCATTCAATTTAGACTTACTTACAGCTAATAATACTACTATTAACAAAATAAAACAAAAAACATCCTGGGAAAGCCACACAGTCTGTTGTTTTGACTGGAAGACTACTAAGATTAATATTTAGGAAAGCAAATGTACTAAATTACTTTCAAACATTAAACATAATATTCAACATAATAAGTCTTAAGTTTGTCTTTTGCCCTTCTTCATATGAACATTAACAAAGGTAATGATACAAATCATTTATTTCAATACAGTCAAAAGCCATATTTTTATTTGATTATTGAAGTTTCTAATTGAGTTCTTAAATTTCATTTAATGTTAAGTGTGTCTTTATAAAACCAATTCTGTAGATTTATTTTACAGATCTTAGTTCAATATTGCTATAGGGTTACCAATCATTTAAAAAGTTTCATTTCTAAGGAGATAATGAAACCATATTTTTTCTCTTATTTTCTTGTTGCAATATCTAACATCATTTAATAGAAGCAAATAAGTGTTTAAGGATAAAACGTGAAATAAAATTTATATTAACTTTTGCATGTTTTTGTTATGCGAAACCATTCTCTTCATCATTCATGATAGATGTATCCCCAAAAACTTCTGCTTTCGTAAGTAAATTTAATTTGATTAAAAATAATAATGTTTAAACAATTATTGAAAAAAAATCATGCTTATTAATCTCGATTTCTTAAGTAAAAGATACTCAAGATGATCAAATCACAATGCTATTCTAATGAAACTTTGTAAATTTCACAATATATTACCAGTAAATTTCGCAATATATTTAAGATTTATGAAAATAATACAGATTACATGGAGATATTAACAAAAATATCCGAATACTCTTATGTGAAGATAACCAAATAACAATAAAAAAAATGAACTGATGTAATCAATGAAGTAACGTGATCATTCAGGAAAAATTAATTCATTCAAGTTTCAAATTATGTTGTAACAATTAGAGAAAAAGAAAAAAACAAAACAAAAACAATTCATTATATAAAGAGATGAAAGCAATAAATGACAGCAATACCATCTCAACTATTTAGCATTTTATCTGTTTCCAAAATTAATTTTTCATTGGAAACCACGCTTGCCGCATATTGTAGCAGACATACTACACAGCTATCGCTTGTCGCCAAAGTAATACAGCAGTGACGTAGATCTTGAATGCAGATGGTCAAAAAATAAATAAAAGTAAGAGTACATATAAAGATATATTTGAAATTTATAAATTCACATAAATTTTAATAATGAATTTTTATCTATGTTAATGGCTTCATTTTGCGAATAAACAATATCGATTGTATAATTCGTAGCCAGCTAGCAGAAAGCATCTTTCGACGTGTGAGCTGACGGCTGTGCTATGGCGGCGGAGGGTAAGTTGATTAACAAGCCCAAAGAAATAATTTGTAAGTTATTTACATCTAAGATATTTGCCCTTCAAAATTTATGAATACTTTAATCCAAGAGAAATATAATAAAAATTTATTTTTACTTTTTTTTTTTTCAATTTCCAAAGATATTTAAGTGCAATTTTTTTTTTTAAGAATTACCCGCAAATGCGGCAAGTTGATTGTATTGAGTGAACTTGAAATTAAGAAATCCAATCACTAAAACAAAACTAATGGAAATTCATAAAATAATAAAATTATAATTATGGATTATTTTTAAATAAAATTTAGGCTTTTTCAGGGAATCTTCTAACTGACGAGTTTGTAAATATTTATCATCAATTCTTTATACGTGAGTTAATTGACATTGATAATTTCGAATATTTTTGTTTAATAATTATTTTAATGGGATTTTAAATAAAATTTGTCGACTTAGTACTTCTAAGAGTACTAAATTTTATTCTTCATTTTTTTTTTAACCTCTTGGAAGGAAGCTATATTAATAGCAAACTTATATTATTCAGCATTTTGTTTCTGCGATTACATTATCAAATATCTCGTATGATTCATGATACAGTATCTCTAAATTCACATGATTACCGCATTTATAGAGATTGAGTGTTTTATTAAATCAGTATAAAAAATTCCTGTAAATGTGGGGTAAATAGGTTCTCTGAGACTTTCCAAATTTTAGGGTTCCTGACCTAGGCTGCTACAAATTTTGAGACTTTTTAATACAGATATCGGTTCAACAACTTAGGACATTTGAGATATTGATCATATAAATAATTTAACATAGGCTATTAATTTCGTAATCATTATAGCTCATTATTAAAGTTCTCGAAATCGAAATTTGGAGGTTCCCCCCCTCCCTCGAAAACTTCTGCCCCCTTAAAAGCTAAACTTGAAAATATAATTAATGATTCGGCAGAACAGCGTAATGCTTTACTGGATTTTAATTTTTTTTTTTTTTGTCATTTCATTTTAATAAAATTTTAATACAAAATTTTATTAAAGTGAAAATAAAAGAGGAATAAAATCCTACGATTTTAAAATAAATACTTATATATTTTTGTATAACTTATTTATCTGGAAATCGTAGATATTGTTTTGTTCCCCACTTTTTCTTTCTTTTTTTCGGAATTGCAGATTAAAAAGGAAAAAAGATCATTGATAAAATACGAAAATATTTTTGCCTTTATATATAAAATAATCTGTAGTAGTAGTCTTAGACTCCATTGCATAAACAAGAAGGCTTAACGTGCGTGTATTAAAATAAAGAGAAAGTGACAATAAATAAAACGCACTTACAAAAATATTGAGAGAATTATAAACTTGGTAATAAACCGACAATTTTTGTAAGTAAGTGCATTTTATTTATTTTCACTCTCCATTGCATAAAGGTTATTTCTGAAATTAAGTCAAATGTAAAGAGTAATTACATAATTGTACTTCCAGACGACAGTACATTGATGATTGCCTTTGATTGCTTTGAGAAAAAACATGATAAGATGCAGCAAATTCTACTTATCAGTAGGTTCAAAATTAGACTTGAGATTATCTGAAGAAAAGAAAGTGATCATTAAATTTCAACCAAACCTAAGTCCTGTAGAGCATAATTTCTACTAAGAAAAAACTTTCAAATGAACAAGTAGATTACTGTAGACTTATAATAATTAATTCCATATTCTTTTTCCTTTTTCAGTCATTAAGAGGAGAAAAATAATTCTAAGTTATCAGTAATGACCTTGATTTTTTTTTCCTCAATGAAATTTTAAGATTTTAATATTAGCAATTTGATACAATGATATAACTCATTAATCTCTTACTGTTATGTAATGAATTGATATTTAATTTACTTCAGTTCACTCTCAATAATAAAAAACAGCAAAGATGTTGACGGTTTATAGGATTTTGCTTTTTTTTAAACTAATTATTCTGAACTTGCATTGATGTAATGAATAAGGGGACGTCCATTAATTACATGAGGTTTTTTTTAAAAAATTTGGATCCCACTCCCCCTTGATGAGATTTGGTAAGATGTGGTGGGATCCTCCCTCCCTCTCATGTGAAATTTCCCCTATAATTTTTAAATAATTAAATTTATTTGATATGTTCATGTATTTTGCTTCAAAACACTAAATACCTAAATCGTTACTGATATCTGCTATGAAATACTTTTTTTTTCTGTGAAAGAAGAGGAGAAAAATGATACTACATTTAAGGTGCACTATAACGAATTTAATTAAATTTAGTAAAAGTAAAAAAAACTTAGTAAAAGGTGACTGCGACGCCACCTTCCCTAATTCTTTACTCACTCCATGGGCATTCATGTGCTTCCTCTATTGCAATGATTGAACACATGACGTCCATGTCTTTTGATGGTATAGGAAGACAGTCATTAGATGTGTCTACATCCCCCTCGTGCAGTCACTCCAGCCTGTCGTCCTCAGTCCGACGGGTGACCACACATATTGGTCGAACCCTCCCGAACCCGCCGAATGAAATGTGACATTTGCGCGGGTCTTGTTTCATATCTGGGAATCTTGGGCATACACAGTATTACAAAATGTTATAATATGTATATTCTCTGAATTAAAAAGTTGACGTGAGATTTTCATTGACCCCCCCCCCCCAATCCCTTTAAATGAGATTTGGTGAAATTTTTCCAGACCCCTTCCCCCCTCTTCCATTTTGAGCTCACATAATTAATGGATGCCCCGTAAGCTTTGATATGTAGCATTTGTTTTAATATGAAATTGCCTTTTTTTTTTCATCCAAGTATGGAAAAGTTTAGCGATTAGTCATGTTTTTGTCTTATAAGAAATGTTTAATTTGTACACTTTTTTTATATTTCACCAATAGAATTTTCTATCCAAAACCTTGACAAGGTAAATTGTTAATTAAGACTTTACCTTGTAAGGTAAAGACTTTTATTACATTAAACTGTGATTCATTTATGGCAATGGAATCAAACACTAAATGATATGTGAACTGAACAATCAAATTAAGCTTCCTCATGGGTCAAATCACCAAAAAAGAAGTTAACATTCAAACGTATCTATATTAGGATTAACATTGGTGAAATTGCATTTCATCTGTAATTAAATCTTTCATTTATACTTCCCTAGCCATATAACACAAAGTCCTAAAACATGTCTTAATAGTTAATAATTGAGGTGATTAATTTCCGGTTTTCTATGAGCATTTGTCTCTCTCTCTCTTTTCTATACTTTTCTATTCTCTCAGCTGATATTCCTGTGTTTGTGAGATTAAAAGGGAATTTGAGTGAGCATCAAGATTTAAAGAAACATTTGGAATTTTTGCCAGAAACTTCTGTGTGCCAGATAGAACTGCTTGGATCTGTAGCGTAAGTGTTCTTCATGGTAGACATTCTCCATATACACATTCAAATCAATTAACATTTTCTTCTGGCTTATTCAATTACCATTGCTCTGCATACCTACTGTGCAGCAATTCACTTAATTATCACATGCCAGTACAGTGCTGTTGTGCTCATGGTGGAAATAAGAAATTTTTATTATTGATAAAGCTCTTCTATGAATGTAATGCATAGCCTATTTGCAAGTTGTATTTCATTCAATGCAATTTTTTCCATATAGAAGTTGGAGTGTATTCAGTAGGAGAAATTTAATAACATAAGTTCATCTATAAGAGTTTAAATCCTCCGTTTAGAGTTAATGTAAACTTTCTTCAATAAACTATGCTTTTAAACTATAAATTTAATCTATATATGAAGTGTGAGTGAGTGGTAACAGTTTAAAAAATTGTTTTTGAAATCTGAATTCATTAGGATGAATTTAAGATTTGAATTATTATTAATAATAGATTTCTGTACATTTTTATTCAGTAATCACAGAAATGAACCGTTATAATTCTGTTAGATATCAAAATTTGAACAATTTTTCATTCTATTGAATATTTAGATTTTGGTCTTTTCCAAGACTTGCTTTAATTATTAGTTCCATGCTACAGATAATTTCAGCCTACTTGTGCATCTAGATTAAAAATTATCTTATCTTTTTGTTCTATAGTTTGCAGTTCACTTCAGTTCCAATAATTGAAAAAAAAAATGATTTAATTTTGTAAAACGTGTAAGGGCTGTAAATGGTTATTTAATTGATCTATGTATGGATGGGGGGAGGAATAAAATAGTTGAAGTAATCAAAACAAGGTAGATTTATATAATTATATAATTCAGAATGAGCTTCTATAAGATTATTACTTTTGGTTCTCCGATCATTTTCCAAATAATATTCAAATTTACAATCATTAATTTGATTGTCTCTTAACAACATGCAACCTTTAAAGATGAATCTTTTAATTAGAGATCCATTAGTCTGGTTTATGCTCACCGCATGACAAAGGAATGTTCACAAATAAGAAATAGTCTTGCTTCATCAATGGTAAGCTGACCAGGAAGTATATGAAGCTGTAATTTGTGTTCCAATGCTGTTCTGCCAATATTGCTGATCAGTTGATGTAGCCAATCTGATTGTCATTCAGTCAATAATGGAGCTCCTCACAACTGACCCTACTTTTATGTAAAAGATCGCATGAAAGCCTTGGTTATTGGAAACCAAATTACTATCCGAGATGAACTGAATATAATCCATGTTGTCGTCAATATAAAAACTATACTTTCTGTAAAATTTCATTCTTCTTTGCCATTAGGCCTAGACTTATGTCACAATTAAGGATGAACATTTTGAACCTTTATTAAATTTATTTCACAGAATAAAAAATGTTGTATTCTGTTGGCTTTTCTCTTTTATACCTCTTTGGTTACTTCCCATTTGCAAATTAAAAAAGAAATCTAAATTCAGTTTGCACACCGTTACTTGTTTTATTGACACTTGATACAACTATTTCATATTTATTAACCCTCATCAGCCTAAGTTATGTACTGTTGAACACAAATAAGATGTTAGGATAATAGCATTTCCATAAAAAGAAATAGCAGTAGCAAAATTTAAAGATAAAACAACTTAGCTCTGCTTGCTTCATTAAGAAATATTAAATCTTCCTATTTCTTTCTATTTAGCTCACCCCTCCCCTCCCCTCTTCCTTTTTTTTTTTTTTTTTTTAATCCTTTAAATTCTTTTTATACTATTTATTTAACTGTTTAAGATTTTGATGATTCACAATTTTGTGAACTCAAGTTTGACAGAGAAAAAATTTTCTAAACTTTTCAACAGTGCCTAAAAACAAAAAAATTTTTTTTGCTCAATTAAATCATTACAAAGCATATGCTAAAATTTAAAAGGATGATGTGCATACTGTATTGTCAGTATAAAACCATATCTAGAAGTGATCTGTTATAGCTCAGCACCTTAGCAGTGACCAGAAGGGCAAGAGTTCATATCCCATGAAAGTTATGGATGGTTTATTCTCCTGCCCATTCAAAATCCTGCAAATCACCTGGAGAGGTCTTCCCTCAAATTCTACCCTGTTTTCTATTTGTCCTTAGCACGGGATAACCTATAGCTTCCTCCTTGGTAGTCGCATTCACTAAGCAGTAGAAGGATTGTCACTATTATAACTGGATAGGGCATAGATATCAGTACAGAAATGATTCTTCAACCTAATTTTTTTTTCCTCCAGTATCTTAAGAAATCTTAAAAATCTTTATGGGGATTTATTCAATGTTCTTTTATTGTTTTAACAAGATTTCAATGGATTTACACCAGGTAAACCTTCAACTGATTATCAGCATTTATTCAATCTTCTTGTCATAGAATTTCAAAATATGATTAAATATACTTGGCTTTCTACTGGATACACACAGGGAAAAACACCCATCAGAATTTGATGTCCCAACAATTATTGCTTCAGAATTGTTTTAACTAGCTAGTGTGCAATTGGATCACAGATGGGAGCAAATGTTGTGATTGTGAAACTGTATTTTGCTGTAGTTACTTTTTTCATCCTATCATAATCAAATTTTTTAATCCAAATTTAATAAAAATTTTCATTGAAATTCAAATTTTGTTTTCCACTTGGCATCCACACCTAAGATTTTGATAACTTAATTAACTCAATGTTTTTGTTAATCCTAAAAAGTTTCATTAAAATTTGCTATTTTCATTTTCTTAAGGTTTCATTGAGAGTTACAAATATTTTTATATCATAAAAACAATTAAATAAGTAATATAAATTTATAGAACCTGTTGTAATAAACACAATGATTGTTTTATTTACTTTTAATCTAAACAATGAATCTCACCTTCTGTGATAGCAGTTGAGTCATTTTTGAACCGAGTTGCAAAACTAGAATTTTCAAGAATGGAAATTAAATGTCTGTTTCTATAATAAAGCTTTTGGTTTTCTTTCAAACTATTTTATAAATAGTTTTTGAATTTTGAAATAAAACTGTGGTTTGTTAATGTTTTTCTTTTCTTTAAAGAATAAATTGCCATATAATTTTCTGTATAAATTAATGATTAAGATATGTTGATTTAATTGGTTGTGCAAGACTAAATCTCAAGGCTATTTGACTTTCTGGGGTATTGGATTTCCTTATTACTTGACTGGACTTGAACTTTTCCTGAAATATTGCAATACATGTTTTTGAGATAATAATTTTTCATTATTCTTCATTGAGTGTATTTTTCATTATAACTTTGTTTCTTTTTTTAATATTTTTAAATTATTTTATATTTGTTTATTTTTATAATATTTCATTATAGATTATTTGCAAATTTTTCAGGCATCAACCCCTTTAACAAATGTCTTCAGAAGTTGGTTATTGACGGGGTGGAATACAAGTATTATAACTTGTCAGCACTTGAAGATGCACGTTATGGTAAGTAATAATTTTAACTGTATTCCTCTGAAATTTGTTTAATCGCCCTAGATATGAGATAAACTTTCAAATATATTGATCTCTTTTAAAATTAAATACAATGTAAACAAACTTAGAAAATCCCTTCCACCATAATCTTTTAATTATTTAATATTTAAAAGAGTCTTCCTCATTTAAAAAAAATGATTAATAAAAGCTTTTTTTTATTACTTTTTAAAAACACAATTATTTTTTTTAATGATAGTTTTAACAGTATTTTTAAAAAAATGTATATTTTTAAAAGTAGAAGTTTAAACAAATTAAACAATACAAAAAAATTGGTATTTTTAATATACTTATATTATAGTTTCTACATTGACATGTTTTACCAGAGTCTGAAATAAATAATTATTTATTTCAGGATCAGGTAAATAATTAATCTTATATTATAAAAGCGTTATTCTGTCTGTCATAAGACTTTACGTTTTTCCAATTTTGTGACCAAACTATAAGAGATAGATTGGTCATGTAAATGGATAAAATGTAGATCTTTTTCAGACAAACAAAATGCTACAAAAATCTTTCGAAAAAAGTTTTTGGTTTCCAAGATGGCGCCTTTTAAAGGGCCAAATTTTGACTTTTTCTCAATTTAAACGAAAAGTATAAAAGATGGAAGAGAACATTATATTGAGAAAATGTTGGTATTTGAAAGTTCTATCGAACGATGTATCACTTATTCACAAATGCTTCAGTGTTTGCAAGAAACATGCAAAAATGTGAATTTTCGTTGTGTGACGCCGACCCGCAATACATCCGAGTTATTCGGAGACGCCACAACGGGTTGGGAAGTTGTATATTCTCCGACGATCGCAACATTAATTTGCTAAATAAATAAAGTTTGTTTTTTGAATGCTATATATGCAAGAGTTCCGGAGCGAAGCGACGGTACCCGGCTATTATTATTATATATTATAAAAATGTTATTCTGTCTGTCATTCTGTAAGTAAAATGTTAAATTA
The DNA here is from genome assembly GCA_023159025.1 of Thereuonema tuberculata. Taxonomy (NCBI): domain Eukaryota; kingdom Metazoa; phylum Arthropoda; class Chilopoda; order Scutigeromorpha; family Scutigeridae; genus Thereuonema; species Thereuonema tuberculata. The sequence goes on from JAFIDM010009631.1 coordinate 339,858,370, forward strand.
CAAATTACTAAAATGTTACTAAAATAGAGAATCTATTAATAAAAAATGAAAATATATTAAACAACTGTATAACTATACTGATTGGCGACGTAAATATAGATATTTTCAAAATGAATAAAAACAATGCAGTACAGAAATACGTAAAACTTATGTGCAATAATGGTTTCAAAAATCGTCTTTACGGAACAAGAAGAAACAACTGTACAATTCATGGAAATACAAAAACAAATGTAGATCATATTTTCGTAAATAAACATGATATCAAAACAAAAGGAATAATATGTAAAGAACGAATCGGATAAGAGTTGAAAATGAGAAAATAACAGATCCAAATATAATCTATAAAGAACTAATCAATGATGTTAGCAAAACAAAATTCATGAAAATCTACATATATAAAAAGAAAAGTCCTGACTCACTCACTGACTGACTCATCAACGCCCACTCCAAACCCTTGGACCTAGAAAGCTGAAATTTTGCATAGCTTTCCTTTATGATGTAGACAAGGAATAAGGCCGGATTTTTCGAAATTCTTATGGGATAGGGAATAATCTGGCAAACTGACGAAGTGAATGGCGGCAACCCCAGGTGTGTGGCGCCAATCCACAATACAGTTAAGTGGAGAAGGCCACAACGGACTGGGAAGTCGTATATTCTCCGATCTCAATATTAATTTGCTAAATAAAGTTTTTTTTTTTTTTTTTAATGCTATAGATGCAAGGGTTCCGGAGCGAAGCAACGGTACCCGGCTAGTAAAGAATAAAATGTTTATGCAAATAATTATTATTTGTATAAACATTTTATTCTTTATTCCCGTGAAACTATCCATTCATTGCATACAATTAAAGTTTCACTTTAACACACATACATGCATTAATATTCATATGCAAATTAAAGGGACAAGTAAAATTTATTACAACGCATTTTCTACAGTAAATGAACATGTTTATTACTTTAAAATAAAGCAACAAAACACACACAAAATTGAACAGCACCAAAGCTTTTAAGGAAATAATGAAAATTTATTGCTAATGGGTTTTATTAAAAAAAAGGGGGGGGGGGTAAAAAAGCATTTAAAAGGAATGTTATTCCTCCTAACAGTTGTGCAGGCCTTACAACATCATTACATGCTGTGAATTTTTGGTAAGTCCAGTTGGAGCAAAGCCTATTTTTCAAAAAAGGAATCATCATAGTTCCTATAGGTCTCTGTAATAAGGGAGATGTTCTCCTATTCATCATCATCAAAGCATTCCAACATACTCTATTGGATTCAAACCTAGAGACCTAGCTGGCCATACCATCCAAGTAGTATCCTAAGTGTCTGAATATTGTCTTGAGGCATAATATACCAAAAGGTACAATAATGTTACTGAGTCTGTGCGCTCTGTCCTCACACCACAAAGAACTTTGAGAAAGAGTAGTAGCCAGGTTACATAAACATTCCATGTTTTCATATGATGATTGGACCCTTCTCTCTCTCTCTCTCTCTCTCATATATATATTTGATTACTTATGTTAATGTTAGTTGACATGACAAGTTACACTTTTTAAATTTGTTGTAGTTTTTGAGGAAAACAAATGCTTCAAAACATTTGTCCTTTTAATTTTCACTTGGATGTGCATATTTTCTTGATTGACTGCTCTTTACTGTATCATTTTTGCAAGTTATTTAAAGTCGCAATATTTGTTTGGTATATCATATTCCTTAATGGTATTTTGAAGCCAATTTAATTACTAAATATTCTGCTGCCTCTATTCATTAAGTCTTCCTGAAAAAATGATATATCTGGTAGTGTTATGCTTATGAGTAACAGTCCACACTTCTCCTCTTTTCCTTGGTTAAAGGAGTTGTTTATATCGGTTTCAACACCTTTTATCATCTCTGAATACAGTTCTTATAATTTGTAAGAAAGTCATCTCTTTTGTGGACCTGAAATACCTTCAGACAGACAGTTTGTTGTTTTTTTTATTCAAACCACAGTATAAAATTTCTTCGTTGCTAAACCCTTGTACTTGTATTGTTATGGGTTTCTTTCTCTGCCACACTCAAAAAGTATCATTAACACCGGCATCTCTTTTTAATCATTAAAACAAGTTTTTGCTTTTAATTGCTTTAGACAAATTATTACTTAAAATATGTGCACATAGTGTGATTCCAAAATTGTTTCAGGCTCTCCCAGCCAGAGATTTAGTCCTGGCTAAGAGGAATTTTTCTTTCATATATATAGATCCACATCCTCTCAAGGCTTGTTTTACCATACGAGTAGATTGTCTGATAAGAATCCATATGCATGATTGCTATTCATACAGACTTTATCCAGCCCAGTTTTAGTAAACTCTTCTATTTGTACCGTTCTGCTATCACACTTGCATGTGGGGTTTTCCTATCCTAAAATCCTATCATTCACTTTCTTCATTCCCTTGAAGTGAACTTTCTGCCTTCAATTTGTCTATTGCATGAACATTGTGCTCCTGTTCTGATGCTTTTGCTCATTCGATTTCATTTCATCCCTTAGCTGGATATGGTACAATGGTTTGGTAAGCTTTTAACCAATTGTTAATTAATTTTATTTTTGCCAGTTACTTTTGCCTGTCTGTACTTGGTATTTTATCAATGACCCAATGTTTCTCATTCTCCCCCTACATGATGTTATTTTGTCCATGCTTCCTCTAACTTTTCATGTCAACTCTTTCTTCCTTTATTAATTTATTGTTTCTAATATTCTGTGCAAATCGCCAACCCACTTTACTGATTGTTTATGTGAATGAATTGCCAAGGAAAAACAGATAATTGTAATTAGTAAAATTAATGCTACATTACTAATGCATTCACTTTCTTTCCTTCTGCTCTTCCCACTTCATTTCCTGTAACGTCCAATAGAGTAACATCGTTGAGTCAAGAAAAATACTTTAATGTAAATGGTTTTAGAGGATGTACTTACATGATCTTCAAAAAAATTTAATCTATTTGAGAAATGTTTTAGTGCTTTTAGATTAATAATAGCGCTAATTTTACTAATTAGCATTTTCTGCTGAGAATACATGGTCTTGTATATTATATTTTGCATCTTTGGATGAGGCCAGGATCAAAGTGCATACATTTAGTACTGTTTACTTTAATATACAAATATTTTGTCTAAGGATCTTGCAATTTTTGGTAAAAAAAAAATTATGCCGGACATCTGATTGCAATTTTTTGTATAGCACCTATCTAAGTATGATGTCATGACTTGATATTAAATATATTTTAGAGATGTAATTTATTTCATTTTTCTCTTGCTCTTTTGTATGCCTTTAGAATATTGGATTTATTGCTTTCTTATTAAAGTTTTTTTTTTTTTAATGCTCTACCCAGTGTCTTTCTGTGCAATGCTTTGTTACTGTTGGTGATGCTTTGCAGAACTGGTCATCAAATGCTTCTTAAAATAATAATGACTGTTTCCAGTGAATCAATCAATATACACTCATTGTCAAAAAAAAAAAATTACCACACCGAGAATGAATGATCTGAGAACTTCAAAATTTGGTGTTCGGCACTGTCACAGGTAGTTGTGCAGTGGGGCTGCAATTGCCCGCTGAGAACTGCCACCAGGGACATTAGTAATGCTATGGCTGTTGTCATATGAACGGCCATTATGAACGGTGCTTTATAATCGGTGTGCTTGTGGAGTGCAGGTCTGTTATGTATGCATGTCTCGATGGCTATTTGACACAGTTTTAAACAACTGACAGAGTTTGAGAGAGATCTTATCATTGGACTGCTTCCATGCTGTCAAAACCCTTTCTTGACCTTCCAGCTCACCAGACTTGTCCTGTTGAATATGTGTTAGACCAATTGGGACAGCAGCTTTGGGTATAAGCGATCCGGAACAGCAGCTGTGGGAGGGTGTTCCTAAGGGTAGCATTAGACATCTTGACGACTTCATATCAAGCTTTATTGCCTCATGTATCCACACTAGTAAAACACAGTACTAAAGAGATTGTTGATCTGTAGTGTTTTCCTGAATAAATATCCCATTTGCTCTGATATTGTAATCAGTTATTTGCATCATCATTCTCAATACCTATGCCAAGTGTAATTCCATTTCGACTACTGCTCCTGGGTGGACTAATATTTTTTGGTTATGAGTGTATATGTGGTTGTGTGTGTGTGTATATATATATATATATATATATATATACACACGGGCAAAACTCAAAGCAACCTCTTCGAGTTTCGCAAAGATTTCAATCAATCATTTGCAGTTTAGAAATTTAGAAAGTATAGAATATAAGAATAAAATTAACTTATATTACTTAACATATAAAGCCGGACAGTGATTTGGGATTTGAAAATGCTAATACCAAAAAACAAATCACTGTTTCTATGGAGATACGGTCAAATTACCTCTACGTCTTCAGCGGCAAAATTTAGGAAACTAAAATGCAATATACCAAGACTTTGCTCTTTTAAAAAATTAAAAATTAAAAACAAACTACCTAAAATTTAAAATTTAAAATTAAAAAAGATTACCAATATTATAAGACGTGGAGGTAATTTGACCGTATCTCCATAGAAACAGTGATTTGTTTTTTGGTATTAGCATTTTCAAATCCCAAATCACTGTGGCTTTATATATATTAAGAATTTTTACAAAGAAAACATATTTTCTTATTTTATCTGACATTATTAATTCCAAAACTTTAACATATCCACTTCTGACTTACAAGGGAACCTCTCGAACCTTATAATCGCAGATTTTAATGAAATAAATCTTAGATGCGGAATCGACCTCGAAGGACCACTTTTTTTGGGACAAAAATGTTCGAATATAGGTCGTTTTACCTCTAAAACACCAGATGTCGCTAATGATTTGTTGCTAACGTCTATATCTAGTAGTTTCCTATACAGTGAAACTTCTCCGAGCGGCCACCCCTGTATAGCGGCCACCCCTCTAAACGGCCAATTTTTCATGGCACGGATTTTTCGACTCATAGACCTAATGTTAAAATAACCTGTATCAGCGGCCATCCGTCCCCCTCTAAACGGCCACCGAGTGGGATTTAGAGATTTCCCACCATTTCATTTTTCGGGAAAAAAAAAATGAAAAACTTGAAAAAATGGTTGTTATAGAGAAAAGTAAAAACTTAAAACAGACACAAATTGTAGCCTTTTTAAAAAAAATGTAAGAAAGCATGAAATAAAATACTGTACTATTTTCTCTTTAGATAAGTTTTAAATTTCATTTTAAATAAGGAATATATGTCAGACTTGTTTATATTACGCGTTATAGCAATTATCTTATAATAGTAAGATACGCATTATAGCAATTACAATAAAACCCTTCAGAGCGGCCACCCCCTCTGAGCGGCCAAATATTCTCGGTACTGTGGGGTGGCCGCTCAGAGAGGTTTCACTGTACATTCTAATAGCTAAGTTAAGTGGCGCCATCTGTTGTTGACTCATGATATAAACTTATTCAAAGTCTTTATTTTGTTTTAAATTTAAAGTTTCCAAATTCGGAAAGATTCTTAAACGTAAATTAGAAAGAATCAGATATAAGAGGAAACCTTCTACAGTAGTTGGTTATGATGTATAATATATTGATAAATCAATTTCATTTTCAACACTGATCAAATCATCGGCATCAAAAACACAGCATGCGTTGAATCTAACGAATTTCAATGCATTTTGATGAATTAAAAGTTCTTATGATTTACGTCAATAAAATATTTTGAGATTGGGTCCTTTATTAAACAGTCTCCTCCTTTGATTTGGCATTAATTTTTTTTTAATAGCTTAAAAATGAGAGAAGGTTCTATTTGTAGTCCAGTGCATATCATTGAGAGCTTATAACTTCCAGTCACAAATCGGTCAGAAGATTTTATTATTTTAATAAGTATTATTTTTCTCATATTTTCTTCTTTTTCCTAATAGTAAGTTCTTTTTTATTTCTTTTCTTTATCTTAACATAAAGATAAAGGGAAAAAAATAGTCTTATGTGATTAATTTAGCGAAAAAAGAAATGTAAGCAAAAATTAAGACAATAAAAACACTTTTAAATTTGAAATAGTAATACTTATTAAAAAAATTACATCCTTTCCACGGATTTGACTCTCGAAATTATAAACTCTCAATGTACTTGACTACTTCAGACACCTTCTACGCACCTCTCATTTTTAAACTATTAAAAAAAAAAATAACGCCAAATCAAATATAGAGACTGTTTAATAAAGGACCTAATGCACAAGATATTTTATTGAAGTAAATCATCAGAACTTTTAATTCATAAAAATGCAATGAAATCCGTTAGATTCAACGCATGCTGTGTTTTTGACGCCGATGAATTGATCAGTGTTGTAAATGAAATTGTTGTATCAATATATTATACATCATAACCAACTAATGTAGAAGTTTTCCTCTTATATCTGATTCTTTCTAATTTACGTTTAAGAATCTTTCCGAATTTGGAAACTAAATTTAAAACAAAATAAAGACTTTGAATAAGTTTATATCACGAGTCAACAATAGATGGCGCCACTTAACTTAGCTATTAGAATGTATAGGAAACTACTAGATATAGATGTTAGCAACAAATCATTAGCGACATCTGGTGTTTTAGAGGTAAAACGACCTATATTCGAACATTTTTGTCCCAAAACAGGTGGTCCTTCGAGGTCGATTCCGCATCTAAGATTTATTTCATTTTATAAACACAATCTAATGATTCATTCTGCAAAGTTTCATTAAAATCTGCGATTATAAGGTTTGAGAGGTTCCCTTGTTAGCATAGTGTTAAATTTTACTATATCGGGCTGAAAAACAATAAGGAAGAGCCAACTCCAGGTTGATGGCAAAGGCTTTCAATCTGCAACTTAATTTATAACTTTGTGTAGAAAAATAATAGAAATATGTAGAGAAGGTTTTTTGCGAGTGGATTACTGATAAATAAGGTTTTTGTTGTTTCTTCTTAAATTCCATTTCAGATAAGTTGCCATTTTCAGTCAGAGTGCTTTTGGAGTCAGCAGTTCGCTCATGCGATAATTTTCATGTTCATGAAAAAGATGTAGAAAATATTCTAAACTGGGAAGTTAATCAGCATGATGAGCAAGGAGTTGAAGTTCCTTTTAAGCCTGCTCGTGTAATTCTGCAAGACTTTACAGGAGTCCCTGCAGTTGTTGATTTTGCAGCTATGAGAGATGCAGTACAAAAACTAGATGGTAATCCTGAAAAAATTAACCCAGTTTGTCCATCCGACCTTGTCATAGATCATTCTGTCCAAGTAGATTTTACTAGAACGTAAGTTATTATATATCTTTATTTTATTTTTTTTAATAATTATAATTGTATTTTTGCAGTGAATGTATTTTATGATATTTTGATTTAAAGTTAGTAGCAAAAAATAAATAACTTATAAAAAAATCCTGTATTTCATATATTAAAAACCCAAATTCCATTTTACGAATCTTATTTCTTCTAATTTCACCATTAACGTAAGTCATATTTCCAAAGTTTCTTTTCCAACTCATTACTAAGGAGTTGTTTGGTGAATTTAGAGATCTTGTTATTTTAAGAGATTAATATCTAAGCAATGGCTAGGTTGCTCTTCAATAGAAATCAGTTTCTTTACCTTATCAAAACATTTCAGTCAAATTAAATTATCTTTCATCAAATTTAGTAAACATTGATTAAATGTTTTACTTTTTTAATAAAGTTATTATTTTTTTAATAGCTTTAATGTGTATTAGCAGAACTTAATTTACTGCTTTTCCATTGAGTTTGTAAAATTTCTAGAAATCAGCCTTTTTTTGTGTGTGATAAAACTTGATATTAATCATATTTTTTATTAATATTAGCACAATATTTGTGCATTTCTCTTTTCTTTATTTCTAACTTTCTGCAAAGAAACTTAGAGTAATAACAGTAGTTGAGAGGACATGGTCTCAGTGAAATTACTTGTTTAAGCATCCTTCAGGGTAAATTGATCTTAAAAACATCAGTTTGTATTCTCCTCTAAAATATCAAAAGATCTTGTGAACAGATCGGAATGAAACTTGAACATAAGCTATTGAGACAGGCAGCACTGAGAACCTTTTAGATTAAAATAACCAAAATTTAGCCAAATTTCTTTTAAAACAATTATGAGAAAGACCTGAAGCTATCATTCTCATTAAGAATGACAAAACTTTATTTACATTTTTTTTTTCCTTAAGAAAAAACACAAATCTCAGCAAAAATTTATCTGTAAAGAAAGAGACTTAGGTTACATTCAGGAATTGATCAAGTCAGGCTTTTCTGACTAAATAAGAAATGTCAGCATTAGCTGTGCAGATTTCATGTATATACCTTAATTCTGAAATAACCCACTAGTAATCTGACTTGTTTTGATGTTTTACCTGCTAAAAGTGGGAATTTTTATTTGAAGTATTTTTAATTCTTAACCAAGTTTTTTATGAAATTGTAATTTCCTTAGAAATAAAAGAAATTGTTCATCTTTACTTTAAATTGAAAAACTTTACAGAGCAAGAATGTCAGCCTGCACACAGTAATAATAAGTATGTAAGTGGTATTGCTAGATGCTCAATTCTGATTGGTCAGTTTAGATGTATTAAGTTGAATTTGCAGATGGAAGATATCATATCAACTACAAGGGATTAGAATAACAATCCTGCTCAATTAAAGAGGTCAATGTAATATATTACAGAATTTGGAGTTTTGTATTACTAAAAGAACAATTTTATCATTTTGGAAAAAAACAAGAAATAAACATCAGAAAACTTAAACTATAAAGGTAGTGTATTAAATCGGCTAAAAATATTAGGAACAGCATTTTTTTTTTTATTGGGTTAACAGCTCTTTGTAATGTATGTACATTTAAAAAAAAAAAAAAAGAAATGCTGTAGTTTTGTTTCTTAATGTTGGATTCTAGCTACAAAAGTTGTAATTTGTTCAGATGATCTGCTTTCATCATAGGATTTTGAAATTTTATTATTACATATTTTTATTAATATTTCAGAAAAATTAAGGTGCTCTCTATATTATTCATTTGTGGTCTATATTTGGAATTTATTTTGCCATCAAAATCTTGCATAACAGACTTCTTTCAACAGAGACTAAAATCTTAATTACTTTGTACATCAGTAATCAGTTGATTTAATATCATTCATTTTTATAGCAGTATTATATATGAGGGTCGATTCATAAGTCATGGCAATTATTTTTTATCTCTCGAAAATGTGCTACCACTGAAAATCGGATATACAGTCGGACCTCTATTTAACGAACCTCTATTTTGCGAACTTTTCTTTGGAACCAAGAACATTTTGCTAATTTCTTCGTAAAATAACCTCAAAATAGCGAAGTGCATTTTCTATTTAACGAACTTTTTCGTGGTATCTACTTTTTTTTTTCTCCTTGAAATGTTTTTATTATTAATATTGCCTAAAGGAAATGAAATAAATGTGGATACAGCTGAGGGACAAAGAAGAAATTAACGATGATATGCTGATTGATGATTATCTTTCACTTGATTTTGAAGTTGGGACCTCGGAAACACTAACTGAATCGGATATTTTGGACAGTGTGAAAAATAAAAACAATACAGCTATGAATTTCGATGAAGATGATGAAAATGGAAATGATCATGATGCAGAAATCAAAAAACCTTCGTATGATGAAATGCTAAAATCATTTGATACAATCCGACGTGGATTACAATTTGAAGAAAATACTGAAGGGGTTTTTGGTGCATTGCAAAGATGTGAGACATACTATGAACAAAAACACTTTTTCAAAAAAAAAAAAAAAAAACACACTCAGACAAAATTAACAGACTTTATTAGTAAAATTTAAGTATGCATGTGGTAATGTATGCTATATGTCATTAAAATTATTACTTTTTTAATAATAATTATTGTTTATGTATTTTAAATGTATTTTATGTAGTTTAAAGCAATTTTAAAAGGTGAATCTCTATTTAACGAATTTTCCATATAACGAACTTTTTTTCGGGATTTAGCGACTTCGTTAAATAGAGGTCCGACTGTATATGTTTGAAAGTGTGTGACATATAGTATGAAATGTTGCAACCAGATAGGCATGCATGCAGGAATCGCTGGGAGAATAAAAGGAACAAACATCATCGGTTTATTCACGTACAACCTGTTACACATAATGAAAAATTATTGAAAAATTATTTTATGTATATACAGCCTGTTTAAAATCCTTCAAAGTAGTCTCCTAGGTTGTGCACAGGTTGTTGCCATCGATAGGGAAGACAAGAGAATTTATTGGCAGCATGTGATTCGTTAATGTGTGCTACCTCTCGCTGAGCTGCGGTGATGATGCCTGTGTGTTGGCAAAGCGTTCCCCAGCCAACAGCTTCTTCACTTTAGGAATGAGATCGAAGTCACATGGACTAAGATCAGGTGAATAGATGGGTGTAGCAGGACTTCCCAATCCCAACTCTGTAAACAATATTTAACAGTGTCTGCTTTGGGAGGTCTAGTGTTGTCATGCAAGATTATTGTGTTGCCCAAGAGTTCGAGACATTTTTTCCCTACTGCAAAACAAAGGTGGTGCAGTAAAACTTGACATGTAATAATTGGCAGTTGCGTGTGTCCCTCCTGAACTGGATGCAATACCATGACACCTTGACTGTCATATGCCAAAATGATCATCATCCGCGGGGGGGGGGGGGCGAATTTTGGCGAACATTGTGTCGCCATGGTGACCTAGGATGATGCCATTCATTGTACTGTCGCTTGAGTTCAGGTTCATAGGCTTGGGCCCATGTTTCATCGATTGCAATGATACAAAGCAGCATGTTATTTCCTTCGCAATGAAATCTCTGTAGATTGATACGGAATGTCTCATAGCGAGCCTACTGCTCTACCTAGTTAGGTTATTTGGCACCCATTTGACAGCAATTTTTCACTTTTGTGTTGTTGCTAAATATCCATGGTGTCATCTAGACAAAGATTAAAAAAGTGTCTTCCAAAGAATTACCATAGAACAACCGGGTTCCCATTTACAACAAGATACTTGAGAAAGCTCGTGAAGGGTCCTCGCCGATTACTTGGGAGGCGATTAGTCAAGATCACAGACCTTGGTGCTCAGCAAAACCCCCATACTTTTGAATACTGTCCCTTAGTAGAAAGGGGTGTTTTATCGAATTTGGACTGATCTGCCTCTAACTCAGATGGCCTGGAATTTAGCTCTTGGTCATTTTCAGAGTTTAATATCTATAGGGTTTGTCAACCTGTCCTTCTAGTTAAAGCGAACATAATATACAGTGGTTCATTGACAGATAAAAAGCAGCAAGCACACCATCCACCTAGTGAAAATTAACCTTTAGGGGCTTTGCAGTAAGTTATTAAATATAAGTAACATTGTTTCCTGAAATCTCCTATTAACTGTATTTGTTTTCTGGAAAAGGAAGAGAAAAATTCCTAATTTGCCAAAACTTAATTTGGTAAAGAAATCAAAGACACAGAAAGAGACTTGTGAATTATGTTGCAAAGCTAATTTATATAGTATAATTAATTATAATTTATATGCTATAAATATATTTCTTAGTTACCTCATTGAAAGTTATATCACAGCAATTCAAAATAAATACAAGCTGAAATGTATTTGTATCTCTGTGTTGTTGAATGTCAGCTTGAATAAAAATTAAAACTAAATTAGTTTGTCATTGTAAACTGAAAGGCAGTACATAGGTAGCATTGGGGAAGCCATCTAAATATACTGTAGTTTGGTTTTCCTTGCTGGTACTGTCTGCTATCTAAGGACCAGTGTATTTCAAGAACAATTTTATTGATATTCTGGATTTACTGTTATTAATATTTAAACTTTCAGCTCCATAGGATGTCTGTAGTGAATAGGATGTTTGTTTCATTCTGTGCTCCAGTCATTTTAGCACATGTTGAAGGGGACTTCAGCGAAAGACAATTATAAACCCTTGTTTAAAGCAGTGGAGTCTGGGTATAAATTATAATTTTTGTTAAAGTTAATTTTGACAAATAGATTTCTCCTTCCTCTCATTCAACATTGGGTTTTAATGAATTTTTTAGGAATAACAGAGCCATTTCAGCTTGTTTTAGACTAAGAACTGAATATGTAGAGTTTACATCTGAATTGTAATGATAACCTTCAATAATCCTTAGTATCCCTTTGATACATAATAGTCAATTAAAAACGTGTTTTACAGAAGAAAAACAAAACCTGTCCAAGTATTAACAGATCATATAAAAACTCAAATAGCAGCCTCAGCTGAAATGTTGCCAAAATATATTCAGTCAGTGTTAAGAAATAAATTGTGATCATGTAAAACTGCTATGGTCATAGCTTTTCTTAATTTTGAAAATTATCATGACACAACAACTAGAAAGACATTCTACGTATACAGGGTGATTCAAAATTCCCTGTACAAACTTTAAAGGTAGGTCAGGAATACAAAAACTGTATTCATAGTGGCACTCCACCCGAATATGCTAGAAGGTATGCTAAGGTTCAGCTAAGACAACAAACAAGGTAGACAACATGTTTATTAGCCCTATGTTTTCTATATGACAGTAAGGTGTACGCATACAGGTTCACAATAGGTGCTCAAACTTCCTTCACATAATCTCTGGTGCAAACACACTAATGGGATGATTGCACTCTAACATGATGATTGGGCGCACGTCTGTTAGGGAACCGTTAACAATGCAATTGTCCATCAGCTTCTCAGTTTCCGTTCGCTGCCCCATAGGGTAGGTGCATATCTGCCCTTTCAGCGTTAGGGAAGCAATACATCCTATTCGTACAAAGTCAACGTCTCAAAATGATGATGGCTTACACTGCCCAATTAATGTGCTGCCAAACAGCATCCTCTAGCACATTCGGATGGCGTTTGCAGTAATCATTCTACTATGAGTATGGTTTGTTTTTGAATTCCTGACCTATCTTTAAAGTTTGTACAGGGAATTTTGAATCGCTCTGTATATTTTAGTTTGTTTTTTTTTCTCTTGTTATTCAATTTCATCCATTAATTTAAATTTTTTTTTTTTTTTTAATCTTGAGAATTTATTAACACTAAAATTATTAAAAGGTAGTGATATTTTTATAGTTATTTCTGGAAATTTTCTTTCTTTTCACTTTATGATCTTTAAAAGGTAATTGATAATTTTAATTATTAAGATTTATGTCTATGTAATCCACAGCAACATTAAGACATTATGTAGAATTGATTTTTGCCTTATGAAAACTATTTTGATGGTTTTAATTATTCAAGGACATTGTAAATATCACCACATAGATGTCGATATGTTCTGGTATAAGTGTATTTAAATTTTATAAACAAAATTTACCACAAAAAATTACTGTGCTGGTCATTAAAATTCGTAAATTGGTTTTTGAATTCCTGCAGCATGTATCGCAATTCCCCAAATCCTGGTGGTGGTGCTTGTAGTCAGTGTCCTTTAAGAATAAATCCAGGAGCCGTGGTAGGGGTTCCTGTTCCCAAGTCGTCATCTTACCTCGCTAATTATTTGGAACAAGAAAAACTACAAGTTCTTACTTGGCAATCGCCAGCTCTTCCCATTCAGGAAACTATTTGCCCATTTCATCATCTCCTTTCAACATGGTTAGTTTTATGAATGTTTTGTTTTACTGTATCCTGAATATATTTTATTTATTTATTTATTTATTTATATCACAATGATTTAACATAGATTTCATATTAGGTAAACATCTTTATTAGATGGAATACACTTATTTTTGTTAACTGTTCTAACTAATTTAACAAGTTTGCAACTAATATTCAGAAGTAGTTATAGAATTGTCAATGCAGAAAAAAAACAAAACAAAACAGATATTTGTATTTTTCAGTAAGAATTGATTAAAAACAATCTTGAAATAACAAACTAATTCATGAAGCTTGTTTTGGATTGAATAATTACTATATATGATGAAGTTCTGGTATCAGGAAAATAATAAAATTATTGGTAACTTGATCATTTTTATTCAGCAACAGTAGTAAAGGAAAAAAATGTAGATTGGACAAACTGCATTTTCTTTCTTGTTAAAAAGCTTTCATCAAAATTGTTTTCCAGTTTCCTATTATTATTATTATCGTCTTTTTTTTTTTTTTTGAGTTTCCACACGTTTACATAGTTTTGCATGGTTCGAAAGTGGAAACCATTTATAAACAATGATTAATGCACTAAGGATGGTAAAGTATTTATTTATTTATTGACTCTTAGCAATATTGAATTGAAGTTATTTGGGCTGAAATAATTATCTGTGATATGAAGTTAATTCTTTCTCCTAGATTTAGATTATTTTGAAATATTAGTGGTACGTTTTACAGCCGAGTAAATGTAGGTCAAAGAGCACACAAAAAAAAGGTGATAAAAGAAACAAAAGCATCTTAATTTTTTTAATTATTAAATGGTACTATTTATTTAGTTTCCTTATTACTAATCCACTTGACATTAGCCTTAATTTTTTTGTTTGTTGATCTTCTCAGAATGAAACAGTTTAGATAACTGTGTATATGGTGCATCCTTGTTGTCTTCTAGGAGCTGATCCTTGATTTTTAGTTTGTTTAAAGGAGATGTCCCATGGCCCATAGGCTTGTCCCCGCCCACTTCTAGCCATGGGGGAATTACAAAATTTACAGCAATTAATACCCTTATCAACAGCTCCTTATAGCCAAAAAAACGAACCGATTCGACCACATACTCTGAGTTATTTTAACATGGGGTCCTATGGGAAAAACTGCGTTTTTCCCCTCCCCTCCTAAGGAGTCAAAAGATGGCAGGAATTTGATTACTCGAATTTATAGCCCTACCTAAGAGCTATCGAATGACACCTATCTTAAGTGGAGGAAAGTGCGGGAAAATAAAGATTTTAGTAAAAAAACGAAGAAAGGTCAAACTGGAAGTGGTCGGCTAATTGCCGTTTGCCACTCAGACCTCTCAATTTGGGTCCATTGTGTCCCCTCATGAAAAACATAGGTAAAACCAGAGATTATACTTCAACGTGAAGTTGAGTTTCTGTGGTCATGAAAAGTCCTGTAGATTTACAGAAAGATAAAATGACCTTAATATTAAAAGTGGAGATGTTGTCAGTGGTAAGACGAATCTTGCCAAAAATCTCCCATCTGTTCCTAGCCAAAGCTGGACAGAAGCATAGAATGTGTTCAGGAGTTTCCTGGTCCATTCCACATTTCCTGCATAAATCACTTTGGGTAATGCCAAGTATATGCAGGTGTCTATTGAGAGTACAGTGTAGTGTAAGAACTCCTGTAATCATTTTGCAATGTTTCCTATCTAGATTTAGGACTGACATTGCAAGGTGATGGTCAGGTCTTTTTATAAACAACTTGGCCTGCCTCATACCATTCGAGACAATCCAATGCCTATGGAACTGTTTTCTCAGGACAGCTCCTAGTAATCGTTTGCCTAGATCGAATGAGAAACCTAAGAAGGGTTCCGGGCCAATCGGAGTCAGAGATGAACCCCTTTTGGCCAACAGGTCCACTTTCTCGTTTCCATCAATACCCAAGTGCCCAGGAACCCAGTACAAATAAACCAAATTTGTCCTGGCTAGGCAGGATAGGATCTCCCTACATTCAGCAACAAGCTGAGAGGTGCAAGTAGAACTGCTCAGAGCATGCAAAGCTGCTTGACTATCTGAGCAGATGTAAATAGTCCTATTGACATAGTGATGGTTGAGGTTTTCATAGCGCAAAAAAGAATAACATATACCTCAGCCTGAAATACAGTGCAGTGGATCCCAAGGGCTTGAAAGAAGCTAGCCTTTGGTCTCAGCCCATATATTCCGGCTCCCGTCTTGTTTCCAATCCTGGATCCATCCGTAAACCAGACAATGCTCCAGGGGAGTTGTAGATCATGTCCTTTAGCTAGCCATTCTTCTCTACAAGGAAAGTGAATGGCATAGTTAGGTATCATGTTAAAATTAAAAGTCAGAGCAGTTCTAAGAGAGCATGGGGGATAAGTCCTGTGCTTCTCTTCAGATACTGGAGTGATAGGAGGTGTTATTACACCATTTGCCTTGATTAACCAACCTAAAAGCGGTTTTCCTGGCGTGATGCTTGATAAAGAGATAAAGAGGAGGCAGATCTAAAATTGCCTCCAAGGCGGCAGTAGGTGCCGTCTTTAAAAATCTGGTGATTCCTAGACAGGCTAGATGTTGAAGCTTGCTCAAGAGCGTCCTAACAGTCTTCAGCCTTGTTCTAGTCCACCAGACAATAGTTACATAATACAGTGCAGTTCTAACCAGAGTCACATAAAGCCAATGAATAACCTTTGGCTGAAGACCCCATGAACAACCAAAAGTCCTTCTGCACATCCAAAAGGTGTAGCAATGGATTTCTTGATCTTCATATCAAGGTGTTCTTTCCAGGTCAGTTTGGAGTCAAGAATAACTCCAAGATACTTGACACTTTTGGAAAGATTAGTTTGTTTGTTGAATAGGTTTAAAGTCGGAGTTTTCCCTATCTTTCGTTTCCTAGTAAAGTTTACTAAAGTAGCTTTGCTAGGATTGACCCTAAGATCAATACTGCAGCACCAGGCCTGTACACAGCTAAGAGCCCTTTGCATGAGCTCAAAGACTGTACCAGGATCTAGGCCACAAATAAGGATAACAAGGTCATCTGCATAGGCTTGGGAGTAGAAACCAAGTTCCTGAAGTTCCTCAAGAAGGGAGTCCATCACCAGACACCAAAGCAATGGCGAGATAACCCCTCCCTGAGGACATCCTCTCATAGCCTTAGTTGAAATAGTTGCCAGAAAGGTGTACACATATGGTGCGAGTTGAAAGCATATTCTTAATCCATCTAATAATGGATGGGTCAATACCATGCTGTTCAGTTGCATTACAAATGGAGTCATAAGATGTATGATCAAATGCTCCTTCTGTATCAAGAAAGGTGCCAAGAGCCATCTGCCCATGGGACAGGGAACGTTCTATCCTATGTACCAGATGGTGTAAGGCTGTTTCGGCAGAAAGTCCTTTCTGATAGGCATATTGCCTGCAGTGTAGTAAATGTTTCAAAAAAACAACATCCCTTAGGTATCGATCAACCAATCTTTCTAAAGTCTTCAACAGAAAAGAAGAGAGGCTGATTGGTCTGAAGGATTTGGCAGAGGTATAGTCAGACCTTCCTGCCTTTGGAATAAAAACGACTCTTGTCTTCCTCCAGTTCATAGGAACGTAGCCCAGTGCCAGACAAGAGCGATAGATATATACAAGGGGAGGAATAATAACTTCCAATCCATTTAAAAGAAGGGGTGGGAAAATATCATCCTCTCCTGCTGCTTTGAAGGGTTTAAAACTAGTAATAGCGTAGATAAATATACACTCTTCCACACATGACATTAGTATTTAAATATTTATTAAAATACTAAATGTAACAACAATTAAATTTGTTGATAGTCCACGTTTTTATTTTATTTGCTACCTAACTCATTCTTAAATTGTTTGAGATGTTAAGTATATTGTAACAACAATCAAATTTGTTGATAGTCCATGTATTTATTTAATTGCTGCCATACTTATTCTTAAATTGTTTGTGACTTTATTTCTATTATTGACTTGAAAAAAGGAAGATGCATACTTCCTGAAAATTTGTCTCTTACATTTAGTATTTTAATAAATATTTAAATACTAATGTAATGTGTGGAAGAGTGTATATTTATCTAACGTTTTCGAAATGGAAAGGAAGAAGATTGTTGAAGAGTTACTAATAGCTTGTTTAACCTTTTCATAGGAAACAATGCTTTTGGCAAGAGAAAAGTCTTTGCTCAAAGATGCATGTTGAAAGGAGATATCAGAAGCTCTTGAGTCCGGGAAATGAACCTCCAGTAGGTATCTATAAGCCTCTTCCTCGGATGAGGCAAAAACCTCACTGGGCAGTAACAGAGATCCCAGTTTCGTCTCAGAGCTTTTGGATAAAGCCTTGGTGAGCCTTGTGGCCACAGGCAAAGTCCCTATGTTGTCACAAAAAGCTCTCCAGGATGTTCTTTTCGAGTGCCTAATGGCACGTTTATACTTCCTTTGTGATTCTTTGTAAGAATCCAAAGCTTGTATGGTAACCGTGAATTTTGCTTTATTAAGCAATTTTCGGGTCTTAAACCGGAGTCTATCCAAAAGTGGATTCCACCAGGTTACATTGTTCCTTCGTTTACTACGAAGTGGCCAGTTCTGCTGATAAGCAGAGATGAGGGCATTTGTGAGAAAGCAAACAGAGTTTTCTTTGCCATACTCATCACGATAAAGAGCGGGAAAACTTGCCATGCAACGTTTAAGATCTTCCTTATAGAAATCCCAGTTAGTAAGCCTTGGGTTTCTAAACAGGTCTTCGCTGAGTACCTCCATGCTCAAAGAAAAGAGAATATGTCGGTGGTCCGACAAGGAGATCTCTTGGGAGACCCTCCAATTGCATACCTCAGTCCTAAGACCTGTGGAAGCAAGGGTAAGATCCAAAACTTCCCTATATCCGGTAAAGAAGGTGGGAACTGAACCAACATTTAAGATATCCAGTTCAGTAGATGATAAAAACTCTAGCAAGGCCTCCCCTCTGGTATTGATGTCGCTACTGCCCCACACAGTGTGGTGGGAGTTTGCATCACATCCCAGAAGAAGGGGCAGTCCAGAGTTCATACAGTAAGAAACCAGTTTCTTTACCTCCAATGGAGGCGGATCAGACTTTGGTTCATGAGCAAAGTAAGCAGATGCAATAATAATGTCGCATCTGTTATTTCTTGGAAATCTGATTGCAACCAGATCCCTGGTACAGAATTCTGAGAGGAGGAAAAAATTCCTGTGCTTTGTAAAAATACAAGCACGTGGAGTGGTCTGTAAGCAATAAAGCAGAGATCCTCCACATCCTCCCAGTCCTCTAATTTTGTCATTATAGAGCCAAGGATCTTGAATAAGGACAAAGTCAAGATCGAGCTCCGTGATTCTTTTGAAAAGTACCGCAGTAGCTGCTGAACAGTGCTGTAAATTTATCTGTAAAAAAGAAAAAGAACAAGACATATTTTAAAGCACATTTACTAGGTTAAAAGAAGATAAAAAAAAATAAACAAAACTTACCTAGTTTGAGACCTCCATTTTCTCAGGTTTCGGAGAGGGTCCTTCCCTGTTAATGGCGTCTTCTTCTGTGTCTTTTAAAGGAGTCCCTTTTTCCAGGAATTTAGGTTTCTCCTTTAGAGTCACTTCAGCTACATCAAGATTGATACATGGTCGAAAGTTAATTTTCACCAGCTGATTAACGGAATCCTCATCTAGTCCAATGGCTAGTCTGAGTCTGTGTTTTTCTTTTTTGGTTTCCATGATTCTCCAAGTAGAGGCTTTAAGACTAGGATTCTGCCTATCGAGCAGATAGGTTGCCTCACTTGGGTCGGAGATCTTCCCGGGAACCCAGAGCATAGCTCTGGTCAAACGGGGTATTTTTGTGGCTTCCACAGCGGAAAGCGCGACCCCTTCCCAGATTCTTAAATTAGGGACTGTTCTAAGAAGCCAGTCCCTACTAAAGATGTTATCTGCAGTAACAAAGATGTATTCTGTCCTGCATCTTGTACCTCTGAAGCGAGGAACTTGTCCTGCTTTTGGGATCTGGTGGATCAGTTGTCCCACCGCATATGACAACTCCATCTGCTCTTCTTACGTGAAATTCTCGGTCTTATACGATTTTCGAATAGCAACCTGAAGAGCAGGATCCGCAGCTGTTGCATCAGCATAGCTGCATGTTCCGGGCCTACTAGATGGATGTCCCCGTTGTCTTTTTGGATGCGAAACTGCTTCTGGTGGTGTATTACCTTGGGACCTGTCACGTTTTGTTCTAGGCTCCTTGGTTCCACCTGAGGGTGCAGCAGGTCGCGGTGCTCTTTGGGTGGGTGCGTTGGCAGCCCTTCCTGGTTGTCCAGTCAGAGCAATACCTCCACGACCCTTCCCTCGTGCACCGGTTGTGCCGGCTCCCCTTCCAGCAGTCTCACTGGAGGCAGCCATGGCTGCTGCCTTAGCCTTCTTTCTCCTTTTCATTTCCACGCCACTAATCCTGGCGCATTTTATAGTGTCCTGTATTCTCACGGTAAGTTCCCTTGAAGGTTCCCTATCGGAGTCAGAACTTTGAGCCTCTGGAGGTTTTGGTATAAGCGGTCCCTCTTTTGTTTCGGGGAAGCTTGCTTCCTCGTTAGTGCCCTAAATAGGGATGTTTTTGGAGGTCTCTTCATCAGAGCCCTTCATTGATTTGTTATTTTCTTCTTCCATACAAGTTGAGAAAATGGGGGAAACAAACAGTCACCCTGCGTAGAGCCCCCATGTGCAGGGAAGGCTTTTTTTTTTTATTTACTCCAGGATTCTGCCTGGTTTCCGAGAGGCACCGTATAAGACACTTTAACACCAGTGCCATCCATCCATTGGCATGGTCCGCATGACACCTTAGATTGGGGGGGGGGGAGTCTGGTTCGGGGTGCAAAGCACTGCCTCGCCTCCCACAGTGTCCTCAGACCCCGCGAAGACAAAGATTTCCACTATCCACCACCCGAGGACCTGCCAGGTTGCTGACTTCCCAAAGCCCCCGGGTACAGTCCAATGGCTGTCACCCGGCCTGGGATTCGACCACATACTCTTTTTAACATGGGGTCCTATGGAAAAAACTGGTTTTTCCCCTCCCCTCCTAAGGAGTCAAAAGATGGCAGGAATTTGATTACTGGGATTTATAGTCCTACCTAAGAGCTATCAAATGACACCTATCTTAAGTGGAGGAAAGTGCGGGGAAAAAAAGATATGAGCAAAAAATGAAGAAAGGTCAAACCAGAAGTGGCCATTTTTTGGCTTCCTATGAAGGATTAACCGGTTAGGTATGCATCCCTTTGAAAAACTCTGACTAAATATCTATAACTAAGCAGCTAGAGCACGCCGAAACCAATAATAAAACAATAGTTATAATTATTATTGTATTAGGAAAGTGTTCTTTTGGGGGTAGGTCAAAGGAAAGGGAGCTTGGTCCTTTTGTGGGACCAATTAAATAGTCACAAAAGTGTCACTGCACAGATATCTTCACACTGTGGAAGTATTCACTGATCTGAAATAAAACTGAAAAAACAGACTATTAATAAGATCAAGATAAATAGATTTAGGCTGCATTGTTGGCGTTCGTAATGTTATTATCTGATAGTGTCAGGACGCGGCGTTCGCGTCTGTTTCCATAGTGACATTAATTATCTTGATGTTATTAATCGTCTGTTTTTTCAGTTTTATTTCAGATCAGTGAATACTTCAACAGTGCGAAGATATCTGTGCAGTGACACTTTTGTGACTATTTAATTGGTCCCACAAAGGACCAAAGCCCCCTTTCCTTTGACCTACCCCCAAAGAACCCTTTCCTAATACAATAATAATTATAACTATTGTTTTATTATTGGGTTCGGCATGCTCTAGCTGCTTAGTTATAGATATTTAGTCAGTTTTTCATAGGGATGCATACCTAACCGGTTAATCCTTCATAGGAAGCCAAAAAATAGCCACTTCTGGTTTGACCTTTCTTCGTTTTTTGCTCATATCTTTTTTTCCCGCACTTTCCTCCACTTAAGATAGGTGTCATTCAATAGCTCTTAGGTAGGGCTATAAATTCGAGTAATCAAATTCCTGCCATCTTTTGCCTCCTTAGGAGGGGAGGGGAAAAACCAGTTTTTCCCATAGGTTATTTTAAAATAACTCAAGAGTATGTGGTCGAATCGGTTCATTTTTTTGGCTGTAAGGAGCTGTTGATAAGGGTATTAATTTCTGTAAATTTTGTAATCCCCCCATGGCTGGAAGTGGGTGGGGGCAAACGCCTGTATATCGTGGGTTTTCTCCTTTGTATTAGGGCATATATTTTAATTCTTTTCACTTGACTTATTTTTGTTTTATAATCTTGACAGTTTAATTTCAAGAAACAATCTTCTCACGCAAAAATCTAAGAAATATGATTTTTGTTGTTGTTGTTGTTCTTTATTTATTCTTTATTATAAACATGATTTTTTTGAGGTAGATTTTAGCAATGTCATTGGAAAAATCTAGGTTAGCCTAACATAGCTTCTGGGGATTGAAGTAGAATACTTTTA
This sequence comes from Thereuonema tuberculata, assembly GCA_023159025.1. NCBI lineage: Eukaryota > Metazoa > Arthropoda > Chilopoda > Scutigeromorpha > Scutigeridae > Thereuonema > Thereuonema tuberculata. The sequence continues at coordinate 339,880,471 of JAFIDM010009631.1, forward strand.
GGTGAAACAGTTTCCAAATGTCAATCATTCATATGTCTTTTGAAATATATCATAAGAGGTACAAAAACAGATTAGTGCCATTGTGGCTTTCACACCTGGCGGACTGCAAAGTGGAAATTTATACTATTTCCTATGCAAAACAGTTGTTTAGATTATCTACTGAAATAATGCAGTAAGCTTGAAATAGGAAATGCATGTCAGAATGTCTTATTTTTGGATATTGCTGTGTCAGCTCTTAAAGCATCAACATCCATAGATGTTCTCATGTTGGATATTAAGCCATTTTTATCATTCTGAGCCAAAACTGTCTGCACTTCCATTGTTAGTTTGCTTATGCTACAACAGTAATTAATGGCAATTTTAATTGTTTTTCTTTCAATCTTTCTAATTTTACAGGAAGCCAGAGAAACAAATTATAGATATTTAAATAAGCATATTGTTAGTCAGGAGTGGGGTAGAGGAAATTATCATTGTGTTAATTATGAATTTCGTTATAAATTTAGAAAAGAATGTTTTTTTTTTTTTTTTTAATGAAAAAGCAAAGTTTTCTTTAAGTTGAATGTAGCTGATAAGATCAATAGGAAAAAATTGAATCTTTAAAAGGAAATAACTAACTTTCTAAAGAAATTCTGTTTAATTAATTAAAGATTGTAATAATTTAAATTCTTACTTGTTTAATTTCATTTTAAAATTTCATGGTTATAGTAGTTCGGTGGCCTTACAGATAATAGTTTTGGAGAAGTATTGCAAGTTTGATTCCTAAACACTTATCTTCTCTATATATAAAAAGAAAAAGAAATATTTAGAAATAGTTGGGATTTTTTTTTTTTTATTGTCTTTATTTTTATGTAATTGTTGACTATGGTTTGGAACCCCTACCATCACACATATGTATTACAGTATGTTCTAATTACAATGCTGTAGAAAATCTAAAGAATAAAAAGAAAAGAAATGAAATATTAAAATATGGCATATTGTGCTCTTGTCTATTCTTTATTTCAGTTACTTCACAAATTGCTTATCATTTATTATTCCCAAATTTCATTTAATTTTTTAGAAAAAGACAAGAACAAAGTCTAGATATTCTTTGAGTTGGTGATCATTAATGCACTTTCAAAATTTTTTTGTTATTTAAATCAGAAAATATTAAGAATTGGTCTTAGCATGTTCTGTGATTGAAAGTGGCATTTTAGAGTATTTTCCAGTTGTCTTGTGATATTTTCTGAAGATATTTTGATATGCCAGAATTATCCTTTTTTATGATAAGCTGTGAAAATTATTATTTATGACTATCTAAGTGAAATAAGGGCATTGTAGTGTTTGTAGGCTTTATTTGATTTTTATGACTTTATATCTAACATGTTCATTACATTAGTAGAATAAAATTCACTGGGAAATTGACACTAACTGAATAAGTAATTGTCAAATCTTAGAAGGATCTAATAAAATATTCATAAAAAAAAAACCTCTTAACCAGACTCTGTGAATCTTTCTTCTTAAACGCATTGCACATGACTCATTTAAAATTGAGCATATTCTATTTCACTTAAGGGGTTTCCTTAAGTGAACATTCATTTTGGAGAATTCACTGTATTTCAAACAACGTCTTCTGTGTCTTTGTACTTTTCTTCTTAAAATCAAAAGTCGCGTTTAGTTTTCCATAAGATGAATATCCATTTCAGAGAATTAAAATAAATGAAAATAAATGTTCATTTAAGGAAACTCTTAAGTGAAGTAGAATACGTCCGATTTTTAGATCCGCCATCCGATTTTCGGATCCATGTCCAATGCGCTTAAGAAGAAATAATCATGACCAAAATTATAAATTGGGAGATCTCTGAATTAGCTCAGAGTTTATGGAATGAACAGTAATTTATAGTTATTGGGAAATCAAGTCATTATTCAGTGATCAGCCAAAGATATAATTACAGGTTAAAGTCAATGCAAAGTGTATCAATAAGTAACTCATTTAAATAAAAGTGAATAATTACATAGATAGCACCAGAAGCTACAGAAACATAAGATGGCAGTTATCAGTAACAATAAGAAGGCTTAACATGTATTGATGAAATAAAGAAAGAAACAATGGTAAAATGCACTTACTTCGTTACAATTAATTGGTGGATATAACACCCAATGGTTCCAGAACCCTCATTTAGAACAACACAAAACAACCAACATGTGGTAACAGTACAGGGGTACTTTTAGCTGTTCCTGTACTACCACCACATTTTGTTTGCATTGTGTTATCCTAAATGTAGTGCTATTTCCTGATGATGGAGCATACTTAGTGTTCCGAAACCATTGAGTTAATCTCCACTAATTAATTGTAACCAAATAAGTCCTTTTTTTTACCATGTTTATTTCCCTAGCTATTAATAACGTTTTCAAAAAGCAATTGATAATTGGAGTAAGAAATGATATGGTTGAATATCCAAAAAAGTGATAAGTATTTAAAATGAGAAGCCCTAAATTTGAAAATGGATGAAATCCTTTAAACAATGAAGTTATCATGATACCTTTTGAAATCTCTCATTATGAACCTACTCTCATTTTTGCTCCTAATGTTGATATTTCAAATAATATCTTTTACTATTTGTTGTGAGACAAAGTATATTTCTGAAGCATCATTACGGTAGCTGTCAATTTCGTTAGAAGAGAGACAACATTGAAACTGGAAATATATGCAGTTTTCATCCCTCAAATTTGGAAAGAGTTATAACTAGTCATGACTGTTGCTGCTACTTGTATTGGGGACATATTACATATTTTAGTAATATCAAGAACAGAAGAAATGGCAAACAATCTTGAAAAACCTTTTTTTTTTCTTCTAGTCAATCTCAAGTAGTAAGATTGTTCTGTTGCACATTAGAAATCAACACTTCCATTTCAGCTCATTCTGTCCATCTAAGTTTGGAATGTAGCAATGAAACTTTACTAGGCGAAGTAAATGCCTTACTAAACTTCTGGATCTTAATTCTGCTGTCAAAAATGCCTTCTTGTCTATCTGAAGCAAAAGTGAAAGGTTGTACTTTTACTGATGTCCAGGTTCATGTGAAGCTATTATCTAAAGAACTTAATTAACAATAAAAGGAATGCTTGCAAGGATTTAGAATGTTACGCAGGGATTTCTGGAAAAGAACAGCAGTGGAAGTGTTTTTTCAATATTATTACATATGGGGTTGCGCTTTTAACATTCAGATATTGACTATTTTAAAAAAAAAAAGAAGTTGAATGACAATTGTGAAATTCCCTCTGTGCTGTCTATGCCAATTATGATTTATTAACTGAAAGCTCTGGAGACTTCCTGTTGGTATTGTGGATTTCCTATTGATTTTTTAAAGATGTTACTGATGATCTACAATTCTATGCATTGTATATTCTGAGTGCATATTCTTCAGTCTTAATTTGATCACAAACATCAAATTTTATGTTAGAACGGAAAGAAGTGGCTTTAAAATTGAATGACATTTCCTTTGTTGTTTTTCGAATCAGAAATTTGTATAACCAAAAATTTGCAGAAATATTTAGATTTATCTGCCCCCCCCCCCCAATAAATAAATAAATAAAAAGTCTGATTCAGTCCAATAGTTTATAGAAGTGTTAAGTGTATTGTAATTTTGTAAACTGAAATATTTTCTTTTTAACAGTGCTGGTGCTCTTCAGAAGAATCAAGATCTTGAATTTGATAGAAATAAAGAAAGATTTTTATTTTTAAAAGTGAGTCAATTTAGGTTATTCACATCAATAAGATTAAACTAACTTTTATGAAGGAAAAGAAAAAAGTTAAAATATATTATCTAAATCATACCTCAACAAATTAATATGCATCATTCATTCTATTATTAGCTATTAAACATTTTTTTTTTTCATTTGGTTTTGTTTAGAGCAATAAATTCTGTTTGCTTATTTTTGTATTTTTTTTTTTCAGTGGGGTGCAAAAGCCTTCAAGAATATGTTAATAGTGCCTCCTGGATCAGGAATAGTTCATCAAGTAAATTTAGAATATTTAGCAAGAGTGGTATTTTCTACTAATGGGCTGTTATATCCTGATAGTTTAGTTGGAACAGATTCTCATACTACAATGATTAATGGGCTTGGAGTTGTTGGATGGGGTAAGTAATTTTCATAGCAATGTTGCTCAATGAAATGATTATAATTTTGACAACTTTTAAACTACTGAAAAATTTAGCATTCTTAATTTCTGTTAATACTTTGACAATTTAATCTATAGCTTGTTTTGGTTTGAATCTGTCGGCATCTTGTTATTGCAACAGTTAAGAATATCCAAACGCAAATAGTAATATTGCTGTTGCAAATCTTTTTTTTTTTTTTTTTGTCTCTGTGACACTGCAATATTTCTATGGCAATGACCAGTCGGACTGATATTTCTGATCTCATTATCGACAGATATTGATGACCACATTCTGAAATTAAAATGTAATGCCAATTTATTTTTTTGTTTTTATCTGATCTGCTTGGAAGCTGTGTTGAATAGACCAAGCACAATGATTGGATAGGAATCTTTAGATCTGTTCACCAAGCATAGTTTGGGATGCTGAGGGCAGGAGACCACAACTAGGGCAAAGGTTCTAGACAGCACTGTGGAGGGGAGAGGCAGTGAAATGGGGGTCCCACAATTTTTGGAGAGGGAGGGGAGTTAGTTGGAAGGTAAGATGCCTTGAGCTGCATTTTGATCATCCTTGGCACCAAAAAGCCTATCTATGTTGCTAGATCTTCTAGATATTAGAATTTTCTCCAGCTTTCCGAGCGTATGGGAAATCTCCATGTTTGAATATAGTTTTGAATTAAGTTCTGTTAGTCTTTCGAACAAGCCAGTTGCACTATATATGCCAACATCTTTCATGGACAGTGTCCATGGAAGCCTCAACACTACCAGTAAGAATGAGTGAGTGAATGAGTACGCAAGCAAGCGAACGAGCCTTTCCAAAGATTCTGTAATGACTAAAAAACATTATTTATATTCATCTTATTTTGAATTTTTAAGATTTTACAAATTTACTGTTCCTGTAAAAGAATATTATAGTGAGTTGCACACACTGCATTACAAACAGAGGTCTAATTTATCTTGTTTAGGAAAATGTTATGACATTATTAAGTAAGGGGCCTGCTCATTCATCACTCTTTGAATCTTTTCTTTTCAAAATTTGAAGCTTTTGGAAAAAGGCAGTCAAGATTTCAAGGCCTTTATTACTTTCAAGCCACATGCCCATAAATTCTGGTACAAATTTCGCACATCAACGTCTCATGTCAAGGGGATATATTCAGGCACATGCATGAACATGCCTAATTCAATTTTCTACGAATCGGTGAAAATAACTTTTAGAATATCTCATTTTTACTTCACGATGAATGACCTAGAAAGAAAGCATACACCAATATTACATTATCATTTGAACAATTTTTCCAACCCCAATATATTTCAGCAGTAATCCCAGAGTCACAAAAAATTTGGCTTTTGATATCAGAAACTGATACCTCACGACAGATCATAGCAGAAGTGTTTGTCCTCTAGACAAGAGAACACCAAGTATGCTGAAAGCATTGAAGACTGGAATTTTGGGAAATCTGCACTATGTCTAGAAGATAATGGCACTGCAGATGAACATCTCAAGACAAACCATGCAGCCGGTACTCAAAACCTGGAAATGTGAAGGCTTTGAGACATGCTGCATGTTCATTAAATGTGACATGTACAAGAAAAACTGGCAGTCTCGTAAGGCTCTTCTTAAACAGAACGGCACTGAATAAAAGTATTCTCTTTACAGATGAAAAATGCTTCACATGGAAGAAAAGTTGAACAAGCAGATGATTGTTTATGCCAGATCTATTAAAGATATCCCACGAAGCATGCAGAAATCTCTGAGAGCCCACAATCCAGGTTATATTATGATTTGGGCAGGATCAGTTGATTAGGAGGACTCCATTTCATTATCCAACTTGTCAAAGTTTCAGCAAAAGTTTATCTAAACGAGATTCTGGAACCAAGTGTCAAGCCACTCAGTTATTCTTGTTCAATGGATACTCATGAACATTTCAGGAGGACTCCACTCCAGCCCACAAAATAAAAACTTTTCAAGCTTGGTTGACAGACAAATTTCTGGTTTCATTTCAAGTGCCAAGTGGCCGTTTGCATCTAAATTTCAAACATAAGGACTACTACTTATGGTTGAAGTTAGAACTGAAGGCTTGCTCTAAACATTACACAAGCATCACCACTCTCAAGACATCTTAGTATCAAAAATGGAAGATGACGTCTATGGGCACTGTGTATTTCTATCAAGGACTGGAGGCCAAGGTTGCAGGCTTATATTAAGGCAAAGGGTGGATATTTTTAGAAATAAATTTACATGTATAGTAAATAAAAATTTCAGTAAAATATTAGTAAAAGTTATGCTCTTTTTAATTTGTACCAGAATTTATGGGCATACGGGTCCATTATTTTGGTCATTTCTCAGTATCAAGTTATAAAAAAACTAATGCTTACCTTTTAAAATTTAAATGTATTGTTATTATTTACATAAACTTAACTAATAATTTATGGTGTTCAGTCCTGATGGTCCTTTTTATTTTTGTAGGTGTTGGTGGTATTGAAGCTGAAGCGGTTATGCTTGGCCAGGCAATCAGTATGGTTTTGCCTAAGGTTGTTGGATATAAATTAGTTGGAAAATTAGGACCTTTTACTACTTCTACTGATGTGGTTCTTACAATTACTAAGGTAAGGATTTTGTACCTCGACATTATAGTTGTATAGATGTTGACCATCACTAATCCGACATCATTGGGACCGTTAAGGTGCCAGATTAGTGATTTTCTGGAAGTGAAGTTTTAATGATTCTTATCATTTTCAAGACTTACTAATGATTTTTAAACTTTAATGAAAGTTAAAAAAAAAAAAAATGCTTCTCAATGTTTCTAGATTTCTATGATAGTTACTTTCTTGTACATTGATTGGATTATCTAATTTCTTTAATCCTTAATCTTTTGTAAATTGCATAACATTTTCTTAATTATTATTCCCTAGAGAAAATAAATATTGAAAAGAAATGTCTTGAATTGATTAGTGATGCTTAGCCACTTCTGACTTAGGTGGGCTGAAAATTTAAAGATATCAACTAAAAAAAGTATCCAGAAATTATTAGCTACCCATAACATAAGTTTTCCATAATTACCCCCCCCCCCCCTTTCTTCCTCCATCCACACACTTAGAGCTTATATAGAACTTTGTATGATCAGAATATATACTAAGTTGCGTAGACTACACCATGGATTTTGTATCATTTTCTATCTCTTGATCACAAATTACTTTACAGAAAACACATTAATTTTGCTTTTGTTTTGTTTCGTTTTCATTAGCATTTACGACAACTTGGTGTGGTTGGAAAATTTGTTGAATTTTTTGGGCCTGGCGTTTCTGAATTATCAATAGCAGATCGGGCCACCATATCCAACATGTGCCCAGAATACGGTGCCACCATTGGATTTTTTCCAGTAGATGAGAAGAGTATGCTTTATCTTCAACAAACAGGTAGGAGCTATGTTAACGGCATATGAGTGTTTGGTTAGATTGTGGCCAAATCAAAAGCTCAAACATAAAATAATTTGTCATTTTAGGAAGAGAAGATACAAAACTGAGATACATTGAAGCATACCTCAAAGCTGTTAACCTGTATCGTAATTATAATGATGCTTCTCAGGACCCTGTTTTCTCAGAGGTAATTTAATACCTTCACTTAATTTACTTTCCATAAGTTATAAAATTTATAAAAACACTGATTTGTATTTAATACTGTAATCATTGCCAGAGTTTTATCATCCGTAATATACAGTAAAGCAAAAAATCTGAACGAGTATATCCATAGTTTCTGTTCTAAATAGTCAAAATCACTCAACAATTGAAATCTTTATCTGATACAGATAAACAATATATCTGTTTGTTAGTTTCTCTTAAGTCTCAAATAATTTAAATTCCACTATATTTTTGTTTAGAAGAAAAAAAAAAAAAAAAGAGTTTTCGTCATTAACTTGCACCATTTTCAGATTGGTCATTTCATATTATCAAAGAATCTTACAGAAATCTATACCTTAAAGGATATTCTAGTATCCTGATGATTATACAAAATAAAGCATAAATAAAGTATCTCAATAATATATTAAAAAGAGTAGAATTTAGCTCATATATGTATTTTTTGTTGTTGATATTATGCCTTAACTTTTTATATTTTCACTAGTCTTTTATCATTTTGCAAAACTTTTATTTAATGTCTAGTTCAAAATGATGTCTAGTTTAATATTTCAAATATATTCCTTAATTTAATTTTTTTTTATAGTTTTATTACGAAAAAAAAAAGTTGAAACTTGATAATTGCATAGTGAAGTTTCTGTTTTTAGGTTGTGGAGCTTGATCTAGGAACTGTTGTCTCTTCAGTAAGTGGCCCCAAAAGACCTCATGATCGCGTACCTGTTTCAGATATGAAAACAGATTTCCTGAGTTGTCTAACTAGCAAGGTAAGTTATATTTTTAAAATTTATTCTTAAATGGCGTTGTTTGGGGTTTTATATTCAACCTGTTCACTATTAGCTAAGGAAAGTCCACAAACTACATCTGTCTAGAACAGTGATTAAAAACATGCAAAGAATGTTAGAATGATTACAAATGCATACTCACAATTCTATCATTCCTTGCAAATGAACAGCTATTTGGTTAGTTTTTCCACCACAGCATTTTTTTCTTCCCTTCACTTCATTGTTAAAAGAGCTTCAGATCTTCCCTACACAGATTCTGTGATGTATATATACAAGTTATTAGCAATCAGCCTATTATATTTAACTTTCTCTAGATTGCTGCTTGTCTTTTAAGAACCCTGATCTTTAATAGAAAAGAAAACATACTTATGTGGCATGGAAAATAAAAAAATAGTTTTTTCCTATTATTGGTTGTTACAACATTAACTTGCTAAAGAATTTAATATTTTTACAGATGTATTTTTTTCTGCAAATTTAGAATTTTTCTCTCTATTTCTGAATTTAACTGTATCATGACTTTCATATCTTGAAACATCTCAAGAAGATTAATTTTGAATGTCATTTCTCAAGAGCTAGAGTATCTCAAATTATCTAGATTGAGTAATCCAAAGAAAAATTCTGAAATTCTGTAAGTAAGTTATTGACCAAATTTAATGCTCCATCCTTGTTTTCCTCTTCATTTTTAGGCTTCTGAAAGACATCTTATATCCCCGGTTTGTCTGTCTGTGGACACATATCCCACAATGCTTCGCAACGGCTTTTGTTAGCTCAGTTGTAGGTGGCCTGTTAGCTCAGTTGGTTAGTGTCCTGCTAATAACGCAAAGGTCGTGGGTTCGATCCCCTCATCAACTTATGTTGTTGTTTTTTAAATCATTATTAGGAATTCAGTGTATTAACAAGCTTTGAGTTAAGAATGATGATTATTCCATATAAATAGGGGTGGGTAAGATAGCATGGGATCGCAAACAGACTCGCGCGAGCATTTTCTAGACTACCCCGGCGCAGTCTATTCTAAAGTAAAGGCGACTCAGAAGCCATTGCGAAGCACTGATTGGTTTACTAATCACTGTCCCTACCTTGTTTTGTATAACTCTTGAACTTCAAAATCTACAAAGCAAAAAGAAACAGGTCTTTTTACAACTATATCTCGTTTCAAGCAGGCTCACTATTCTCTACTGTCAGAAGCTTATTATTCTTGTGCTGATAATAAAAAGCATGGAATTAACCTAACTTTTTATGCATACAGCATATTATCTTTCCTTCCCCTTTTTCTTTTAAATAGAAACAGAATAAGCTTATTTGTTAGAAGTTCTTTAATTCTGGTTCTTTAATACAGTCTTGAGAATTTGTATATTTGCATTGTAACTTTTTACCTTAAATCCTTATTTGAATCTTTTTAAGTAATTAAATGTTTTGATTTTTCCAGGTTGGATTCAAAGGATTTGGCATTCCTGCTGATAAACTAGCAACTACCATTCCGTTCATTTATGAAGACAGAGAATATACTTTAAAGCATGGATCTGTAGTAATTGCTGCAATTACTAGTTGTACTAATACTAGTAACCCTTCTGTTATGTTGGGTGCTGGTGAGAATTGTTATTTTTGTTGGAAAGACAATGAAAGAGCATGCATTTAAAATAGAAATAATTTTTGACGAAAGTCATAATATAAAGTTTAATAGTTTCTAAAAACATAAGTTCTTTTAATATTGTTTGTGTTTCATTAATATTTTTATCATAAATTATTTATACCATTCTGTTGTTAATCTCTGTCCACAAAAAATGTGATGCACATTAAAATTATGTGAAACAAAATTATTGCTAATAACAAGTGGAAAGTTCAATTTTATAACAATTTCTTTTATTGAGTTAGCATTTACTCTCATTTTTTGCAATATTAAATAAATTTTACTTAAACATTGTGATTATCATAGGTCTTCATTGCTTCAGAAAATCTATTAAAATGCTAATTATGCTAGGCAGATAAAGAAGAAAAATGGGATTGTATTTTCATGTTTGATTGTTAAATAGTATTTACATTATTCGCTTATTTTAATAGATATTAATAAAGATCAAGATGCCTTTTTTTGATGACATTGGGACCTCAAGTTGTCTGATCAGTAAACATTTGGTGTGAATCCTCTCTTTCTGTAACTTGTGAGGCTGTTAACCATCAATACTGACCTCAAAGTTTTCACAAAGTAGTATTAAGTGGTACTCTGGGATGTGACTTCTCTCAAAAAGTAATATTGATCTGTTTGACAAACTTACTTCCCAGTTCAACCAAGGCAAATTACACCGACATTCAGATTCATCATCTTGAACATTTAAGTGGCTTAAGTGGTAACACAGATGCTTGGACATAGTTAAGCAGCTTATGTTCTATGAAGATTCTAGACTGTTCTGTCTAATGTTGGACTGTTTTACTGGTTGGTGCAGTGTATGAATGTTCAGTTTCCAATTTCGTGAGACTCAATCTAACCAGTTATGTCTTCATTGAAGATTGCTCAGCAATCTTATTCATTAATGTCTGTTCAGGAATTGAACTGTAGCTAGTCATTGTGTTCGGTTCTGGTCAGAACAAGCTTGTGTTAGCCATTTAGCCGTGTCCGACTCTTGGCGATTCTATGGGTCATCTCTCGCCACTCTTTCCGATCTTGTGCTTTCCTTCTTAACTGCTCTAAACTTAGGCCTATGACTGCTTTAATCGTGTCCATCCATGTGATTGTCGGGCGTCCATGCCTTCTTTTCCCACTTATCATTCCCAGCATTATTGTATTCTCAAGTGAATCTGATCGTAACACATGTCCAAAATATTTGAGCTGCATTCTTGTTATCTTCCCTCCAAGTGAAATTTCAGGTTTTATGTGCTTCAAAACCTCCTTGTTTGTAACTTTTTGTGTCCAAGAATTCTTAAGAGTCGTCTCCAACACCACAGTTCGAACCCATCTATTTTCCTCCAATCAGCTTTCTTCATTGTCCAACTTTCACATCCATATAATGCAACAGGAAACACTACGGCATTGACTAGTCTGCATTTAGTTGAAAGACCGGTGTTCTTACTTTTCCACACTTTGTTCATTTCATGTTCAACATTGCTCTGTGGCCCAATGCGATGCGACGCTTAATTTCAGGACAACAGCCTTCACTCTGGTCAATCTTGGATCCAGGAAAACAAAAATCTTTCCCACATTCATACTGTTCTCCATCGATGGTCATTTTGCTATCCTCCATTTCAGCAGTAGTCATGATCTTGGTCTTTTTGATATTAAGGAGACCCATTTTTTCACTTTCTATCTTAATCTTTCCTATAAGTTGTTTCAATCCTTCCTCAGTTTCTGACAACAAAGTTGTATCATCTGTGTATCTAAGGTTGTTGATAACTCTACCACCAGTCCTCACACCGATTTCTGATTCTTCTAGGTCTGCTTTCCTCATTACCATTTCTGAGAACAGATTAAACAGGAACGGGGATAGAATGCAACCCTGTCGCACACCTCTATCAACATTAAACCACTCAGTGTCTCCATCTAACAGTAGCTTTCTGATCAGTATAGAGAGATCTTATCAACTCTTATCAGATGCACTGGAATATTTAAGAACAAGCTTACTTTATAAATATTATGTCACTTAGTAATTTCCACTGAAAAACACTTTTGAGTGTTGCAGTTCTATTTCACTTTATTTTGTTTTATTCTTTTTTGCTGCTTTACTGTTTCTCCATTTGATTCATTCTTGTTCTCTTTCATTCTCATTTTACAAATAAAACTTTTGGGGGGTGGAGTAATGTACATAAAATCAATCAATTTCCAGTATGTTTCTTCAGTTAAATCTTTCATCCATCTAAAAAAAAATATGTTGAGCTCATTGTGGATTGTTTTAATCTAAATATTAACAGTTAATTCACAACTGTTTGTTTGAATTATTCATTAATTTCATTTAAGAGAATGTTAGACATTTACTTAAAATTTCTGATTCACCTCTTGAGATTTTGAGTCATTTTCATTAAAATAGTCACAATTTAAAATATATGAAGTATAATAACATTTACATTTATTTTTGTTTCTTTATTGCTACTATAGTTCTGAAAATGCTACGTCTTTCTAAATGTTTTAATTGACTACACTGTATAACTACTGAATAATGATAAAGACGTATGTTGTAAAATAAAATAGTTTCTTGTATCATAAATGAAAACAATACCGAAAGTGCATTATTAATTCATGGGTCAGCTGTTTACTAGTCATTGGAATCATTTGGGAAAAATAGGTAGAAAAGAAAAAACAGAAAAAAAATAAAAAATAAAATGTGCCTCTGAAAGACTAAACAAATTAAATTATTATAACTATTATTTGGTATTATTATACCAAAGATGTATTTTTAGTTCATCCTCTCTGCCATCCAGTGATTCGAAAAATTCAGTTTATGATTTTTTTTTATCAAATTATCAGGAAAAAAAATTAGCATTGTAATTTAAATGAATTCACCTAATCATTTTATTTATTTATTTTTTTATTTATTAGGCCTTTTAGCAAAAAAAGCTGTAGAGAATGGATTAACAGTTTCTCCTTACATCAAAACAAGTTTATCACCAGGAAGTGGTGTTGTAACATATTATTTACAAGCGAGTAATGTTACTCCATATTTGGAAAAATTAGGGTATGTGTTTACAATTATTTAATGTATAGGGGGAATTATCATCAAGTAGTAACATTTATCTTTAAAAAAAAAAGGTAGATACATCTATGAATGGGTTAGAAACACTTTGAAGGTGAATTCTCTTTAGAAATTTTTTTTTTTTTTTAATAAACTATTAAGTAAGCTAACAAAATTTTAATAAATTTTAATGTATTTTAAATGCAGTATAGCGATTTATTAATATAGTGAACATATTTATTAGTTTTAAAATCACAAAGATTCCCCAAGCCTTTCTGTAATTTAGAAATAAGAATTTTTAAAAAGTAAATTAAGTTTATTTGATAGCGCATTTAAATTACAAAGTAACATTTTAAAAGCTTGAAAATGTGGATACGAACTAATACCATTTTTTTTTTTTACAGTTTTGATATTGTAGGGTATGGTTGCATGACTTGTATTGGTAACAGTGGCCCACTTCCTGATCCAGTAGTAGAAGCAATAGAAAAGGTAAATTTCAATTTATAATATACTTCATAATTAAATTTAAACAAATACACCCATTAATATTATCTTCAGGCTCATTTAGCACTAGCTTTGGATGCTTTGCATTGTATTGTTGTATGTAGGCTGTTAGATAGAATCTCAATTGTCATTCAGAAATAGTGGGTCCTGTGGTTTAGGCCCTGGACTGTGTGCTGAAGGAGCCAAGTTCAATCTCCAGATGAGGTTGGAGATTTTTCTTAAATTATTTCTCTCTCAATGGGCCCTAGGATTCACCTAGCCCTCAGTAAAACAAGAACAGGGTTATTGCCCAGAGATGAAGGCGGATGAGCATTGGGCTGACCACCAATTGTCAGTATCACAATGGTCAGTAAAACATCAGAGCCTCATATTAAATCTTCGGTCTCTTATGGGATATGCCTAAAAGGATGACCATTCAGGAAATGATCCTTGTTCTTCATATTCTTAAAATACCTCAACAAAAGAATTTGTCTTAGACATTTATAATATGAATTAATCTCTTTTATTAGCAATCATTCTGAGCTGTGGTGTTTGACTGCAATAAAACCTCAGTCTCCGTCCTTCCCTAAGCAACAAATCAATACTCCTGGAACTGTTGAAAAAAAATCAAGTCCTTAATTATCTCTTAGTTTTGCTGTTTTAAAAACGAAGAGAAGAGTTAAGACAGGTAGACGGCAAAGATTCTAGCCCCACAAATTTTACAGCCTTCTCATTACCATAAGTGCCTCAAATCCTTGTAATGAGATAAAATTAATAAAATTAGTTCTGGTCAGTGAGATCAAAATATTGTGCATTTGGTTACCTGTTGAGAAAGGTTTGAAACGACTCTCTATTTTCAGGGCTGCTGAGTATTTGAACAGATAAAAACATTCCTTAATCTTAAAAGTAGCAGTTGCAATTTTTAGATATCAAAGTTTATCTGGCTGATGAGACAAATGAAAAGAAAATATCTGAATAAACAATAGATAACAGATAGACATTTGAAAGGCTTTGAAAATCTTTGTTAAAAAAAAATCCAGGACATAGCCTTCTTATTGTGAAGTGAGTGAAAGACCTTCCATTGTCTTCCTGTGCATCAGAAGACTGAAGACTATTTTTATTATAGAATATAAAAAATCTCATTGCTTCATTAACTAGTAATTGGGTTTTCCCCAGAGGGTTATTTAGTCCAAGTATCCCTTTACCCTCAGCAGTATTTGCCTATACTGATAAAGTTGACAAGTATTTTAAATAAATTGTTGAAGTAAGAATATGATTACATACATTTAACCCCTTCCATAAGAGTCTTGACATTAGCACCACGCTACAAAAAAAAAAAAAAAAAAAAAATTGTACCACTGCAATCCACAACTTTTATCAGCAATATATTCACTTTTAATCAATAAATTCCTCTTCGTGTGATATTTCTATTGTATTTCTATTCAGTCAAATAGGAAAATCAAATAGCAGTTACCCTGCAAATTAGCTCACATCACAGTTGGCATGAGAATTTTAAGCCTCCTCCCTCAGGCCTGGTATGATGTGATAAACTTTAAATGTTCAAAAAACGTGACAACACTTAAAAGCATTACAAAGGCCTCCAAGAACTAATAAGTGGTCATTTTGAATTATATATGCCCTCCCTCCAAAAAAATATGAAGTTCTTTACTCGTAATGGCTCCAAGACTAATAGAAAAGCTTGACTAAATGGGAAGCTTCATTTTTATAATAGACTACCTGTCTTAATAATCTTTCAAATAGTAATCAGCAATTAAAAGTTTAAGTGAACAAATGCTAACAGTGCAGATGTGGACTATATATTGAAATCAAATGTTTATTGATATTGTACTTATGGTCTCGATACACTTCTGTTTGATTTGTCATTTTCTGGTAACTATTGAAGATGAAGATAAGTACTAGGCAGTCCTGGCTAATTTGGACTATCAAATATTTGAATGTAGTTGTTGTTGCTTATTACTGATATCTCCAGCTATTCAGAAAAACATGATTTGTGAAATACAGCGGCATTGTCATAATTAATATTTATTTTGTTTGTTTTGTTTTTTCTGCTCGAAAATAAAACATCATAGTCTTAACACTATATATTCTCTATTTACTTAGGGGGAATTAGTTGCTGCAGGAGTTCTGTCTGGTAACAGAAACTTTGAAGGGCGTATTCATCCACACACACGTGCTAATTATCTGGCATCTCCTCCTTTAGTGATTGCCTATGCCATTGCTGGAAGAGTTGATATTGATTTTGAAATTGA
>JAFIDM010009631.1:339896435-339920956 GCA_023159025.1 Thereuonema tuberculata
GTAATGTCTTGTGTTAACTTTATTAGGAATGAATTCTGAAGGTAAATCCATCTACTTGAGAGATATTTGGCCTAACAGAGATGAAATTCAGGTAAAGCAGAATGTATCACTTTTATTTTATTTATGGTTAATTAGTTCTTCAAATTCGTTTTTCGTTGATATGTATGTTTGTTTATTTTTCAATAAGTTAAGAAGTTATGTAATTTTTCATAATTATTTATCACAGGATAAATATTATATTGCTATTATTCTTTTTAGAAAATTGAAAGAGAATTTGTAATTCCTGCCATGTTTAAAGAAGTATATTCTAAAATTGAGGTAAGTGACTCTATTTCTTAATTGTAGTTAAGATTTTAGGAAAGCTTTATGAGGGTTTGGATTGAATGTTGGTGTAATTAAATATTTGTAGACCATTCTAAGATTTCAGTTTAATTTCTTGTACACTTATTGCTTTGCTACATCTTCCATGGCTTACATAATCTCATTTGTTCTAGTTAAAATCCAGAAAAATCAAAATGAATCAAACTCCAAGTGTTTCTTAAAACTCCCATTATATTTTTACTTAGTTTTTACAGTACTGTTAAATTTGATTAGTTTTGTATATCTTATTTACTCTCGCAGTTTCTTCTTCATTTTCTGTTTCTTAGCATGGTAATTCAAACTGGAATTCCCTGGTAGCACCTGAAAGTATGTTATATCCATGGGACAACAACTCAACATATATCAAGTCTCCACCTTTCTTTGAAAATATGGTAAGTATTATTTTTCATTATTAATTAGCCTAATTTTACACAAGCAAAGACAACAAGATTTTTAGAAGTAACAAAAAAAAATAGGCCAAAACAAATATTAAAATATTACTCGAAAGATGTAAAATCTTGGCCTGCCCAGCAGGGAGAGGGAGGGTTTCTAAATAACATGCAGATAAAGTGAGCAGTACAATTAAATATTGTCTGAAAAACATGATTGGTGAAAGCTAACCTGCTGTCCTTAAATATATTCACAATTGCTGCAGGCATGACTCAAAATGATAGCAGTTTGTTTTACATGAAGATGTCAGATAGATAATATGGATAAGTTATTATCCAAATAGCCAAAAGGTTGCATAGTGTCTTGCCTTTGAAATTAAGAAAAATGCAGTAACACAGATGCACTGAAGATACAGAAAAGCAAAGACCAGAAAAAACATGGTAAAACTATTTCACAGATGTATCAGGTCAAATGACTAATTTCATTAATGAAAAACAGTCTAATTATTGAAAGCTACTTGTTAGAACGAAAGTGTAAAGCTAAATTTAACTATTTCATATTACAAACTTCTTCCGAGAAAGATAGATGGAATTTACAATATGAGTGTCCAAGCTAGGTTCAGTGTTCGGATATCAAATGAAAGTGATCATCATGTGGTTGGAGGTGAGGCTGCAGACTAGTTTCAGGAGCAATTAGAATTGCCAGTTGAGAGAATGATAGAAACTGTGAATCTGAGACTATGAAAGGCAAGAATGAAAAGGCATGCAGAAACCATGGTCTAGAAGTTAGAGAAGGCATTTTGATAGGCAACTGCTGATTCAAGGAAAACGCTGATGTAAGCGAAGTTAAACTGTAATGGAAGAAATATGTTTGAACTAAAAAAAAATGTTTTTTTTTTTTTTTTTTTTTTTTTTTTTTTGTCGTTCTGACTTAAGCAAAAGAGAATTCCCACCCTACAGGGAATAATTGCTACAGATATGAATATCTGTTAGTTGATTCAGGGCCTGAAGATAAAATATTCTGAAGATGAAATTGGATGATCACATGGAAAATTAATACTATATAGAGTATGGTACAAATGTGAGCACAAATTTTCTACGAGATAAATTATTTATTGAAAAGGGTTCTGTTGTAAATTTCCATAGATTTGTGAATATTAAATGTTGAGATCTCAACTCTCTTGAAGCAAATATTCTAGCATTATTCAGACTTGCATGAAATATCAGAATATTTTAGAAGTTGAATATTTTCTGATAGAAGAAAACAAGATAATTAATGCTTTTAGACTGTGTCAAAAGCAAAGCAGCCCCATCTGCACAATTTTATAAACAAAATTTTATTGGACGCGACCACTATTGACCCCCAACTTCCGGTCAGGGAGTGGTCCTAGAGGTTTTTGGATGTGGTCGCCTACTTTTTGATGCTTAACACAGTGGTGAAGGTTTCATTCCAATATTTCGAACCGTTTGACCACTACAGAGTGTGACATCCAGCAAGCATAATACCAATAGCGGTTCCCTATGTTTTACAGACAAGCTGTAACCTAGGGGCCGCTAAAAAACCTAAAGACTCTCCTCTTTCAATCAAAAAGTACTGCATTATTTCAACAATTTCATAAATTTATCCTTTGATAATCTTATTTTGAAATCCATCAACTTCTAAGATTTCTTTAAAGTTTGGAAAGACTTTTCCTGTACCTGGATTCACAACCAACTATTTCAGTTGAAATAATTGTATTATAAGATAAATATCTGATAAAGCTTTTGTTTTTAATTTAGAGAATTGTCAAGCACTAACTCTTCTCTATATTTGTGTATCTTTTTTACTTTTTTCCCCCCCCTTTAATGGAGCTCACATAGAGCTCCAAAACCATTCAGCATTTTTAGTTTCTTTTATAGGTAAATTATTGCAGTTTATTTTAGTAAGTTAAGAAAAATTACTACAACCAATGTTTTTCTCCAACATCTATACATTTGTACTTGTTCAATGTGTATTTGAATTGTTAATATTTATTGTAATTGCAGACTAGAGATCTTCCACCTATATCTAAAATTAAGGATGCCTATGTTTTACTGAATCTTGGCGATTCAGTAACTACTGATCATATCTCTCCTGCTGGCAGCATATCTAGAAACAGCCCCGCTGCACGCTATTTAATGAATCGAGGGTAAGCTTAAAATTTAAAGTGCAAATGCATGTTTTGTTTGAGCAATGTACTCAAGATTTTCAATTTCTTTTTAGTTAATAAAAATTTCTTTTTTTATATTTTAAATGCTATGCTTTGAGCTAATTTGTCAGAGATCTTTCAGAATATCACTAAAAAAAGAAGAAGAAAATAGATTTTTCTTTTAAAATTTAATTCTATTGAATTATTTTCTTGGCATTTGCATATGTAACTGTAAACACTGAAAAACTTAAGGAATTGATGAAAATAATTTACAACTAAAATGTCTTTTTTGTAATATCATTCCATATCTTAAAGTTGTTTTCAATTTCAATTGTAGATTAACTCCTCGTGACTTTAATTCCTATGGTGCTCGTCGTGGCAATGATGCTGTTATGGTCAGAGGTACTTTTGCCAATATCCGATTGTTGAATAAATTCATTGGTACTGCATCTCCAAAGACTATTCATATTCCAACTTCTGAAAAGGTAGAACATTTTCTTTCATTTGAAAAATCATCTATTCAGTTCGTTTGCTGCTATTTTATTTCGCTTTGTTTAGCATTTTTTTTTTTCTTTTTAAGAATATGGTTGGCTTTTAAATTTTATCTGTGTAGAAATGTACATTTATAATAAAAATGTGCATTTATGTATTTCCTGAGAGTTAAAATTTTAATACAAAGGCTTTTAAAAAATAATTTCAGCTCATATTTGTAAAACTAAATAATTGAAGTATGTCCTTGTCTTATAGATGGATGTTTTTGATGCTTCTGAAAGATACCTTCAGGAAGGTCATTCATTAATTATATTGGCTGGAAAAGATTATGGTTCTGGTTCCTCAAGGGACTGGGCAGCCAAAGGGCCTTTCTTACTGGCAAGTTAATTTAATATATACAATAAGCAACATTATTCAAACTCAAACTGTTATTTACTATTTTAATTAATCTAATAAATGGATCCAAAAAAAAATTTTAACAGTAGCTACAAAAGTTAAATCAAGTAGAGAGTGAATCTTACAAAATCTATTTAAGGAAATATTTGAAGAAAATTAAGAATTAAATTTATAATCTTATGCTGTATTTGAGCGTAAAAATTCCCAAATAATTTAATTTTTTTTAGGATAATTTTTTTTTTTTTTTTTTTTTTTTTTGTGAAAATTAAAATCTTTCTTAATTGTTAAATCTAATCAAGGTTTTGCCTATTTATAAAACGAAGCTGAATTATTTAAGTTTTAAAAAATAAATTCCTTCTTTAGGGAATCAAAGCAGTTATTGCTGAAAGTTATGAACGTATTCATCGCAGCAATCTTGTTGGCATGGGAATTATTCCATTAGAATATCTTCCGGGACAGTCATCTGAAAGCTTAGGTCTCACTGGCAAAGAGCGTTACACCATTGAACTGCCTGATAATCTGAGGCCTGGCCAACAAATAAATGTTACAGTAAGTTATCAGTATTTAGAATGAATATGCAATTGTTTAAATTATAATTTTTATAGTGTTTAATTTCTTTTATAGGCTGTTACAAATTAAATGTTTTTCCTTAGAAGTCTACAGAACCAAGGAATTTTACTTTCAGTTTTATTTTCCTTGCATTAATACTTCTTAAAGTTGCTAAATCCATGCTTGATATTAATCTTCAGGAGGGGGAAAAAAAAAAACCTTATATTTCAATTCTGTTTCTTACAGGTGAATGATGGCCGCCAGTTTCCAGTAGTGGTTCGCTTTGATACTGAAGTGGAATTAACATATTTCCGTAATGGAGGAATTCTCAATTATATGATACGTAAAATGTTGTAATAAATTTATCACTGTTGATACTCAATACAAATTGTTTTGAGGGAGCAATAGGTAATTAAAAAAAAAAAGAAATCTATTGTAAAATATATGGTAATAACAATAGCCCAAAGATCTGTACTGCCTTCATTTACAGTTAAAGGAAATATATATATATATATACATTTTTTTTTTTTTTTCCTATATAAGAAAATTGTTTTAAACAGTTTCCAATTATTGAAAAACAGAAATGTCAAAACACTAGCAAAGCATGACTGGCATATTCATTTTGGTTTAAAAAAATATTTAACTTTAAAATTTTCCTTGACAATCAATGGATTTGAAAAAGTACTAAAAGTTAGTTTAAAATTCAGGAAATTCCAATCTGGAAAATCAGAACAAGATTAATGGAAACAAACAGAGAAAAAGCAGTGAAATGAATATTTTATGTTATGTTCAGGATTGAGAGGCCACAATAACCCAAACTTTGGTTACGCAAATAATGTTAATTTATAATACTAGTATTAAAATCTGTGATTATACCACGCAAAATTTTGAAATCAGTTATTTCCACGTTGAGAATTCTGGATATATTTTATGAATACTGTAGACCAAAAACATGTCTACTATTTTTAATAGTTAAAATGTAGCCACAGATTGGATATATCCACTTTAAACTGAGTCAACAATTATAGAGACTTCTGCATTACAAAGAGGGCTTATTTGCTTCATTAACTTCTAATGTATAATTACTAATGCGTTGTATTCAAGCTCATAATCTTCAAATTGCCACTAAAAATGCTGAGACTGAGTAACTCCCATTATTAATCATAAATCTGAAGTTCTTTATTAAAGATTCTATAAACTAAAGTAAATCCCCACCCATGTTTAATTTACATTCAGAAACGTTCAATTCCTAATTTCTTAATGTGAAGGAAGTCTACCTATTAGCACAGAAGTTTCTTTGAATACTCTCAGTAAATGCAACTTTTATTTTTCAGTTTCTTTTTCTTTTCTTTTCCTTTCCTTCTATTTTAATACACTTAACTTTTCTTAAATCTTGAAACATCATTAAGTTGAAAACCATATAAATTATATTAAGTTCATATAATTGTTTAACGTACTGATATGTGCAAGTATGCTCTGTTTGAATATGTTAACATCTATGCAAAAAAAAGAAAGAGGTTTTTGTTACTGTGGCATTATCACAAGTCATTATTTTCTATAAACTATATGATATTAAGTGTTAATTTACATAGATATTCTGATATACGTATTTTATTTAAGAACAATAAATATTTTTATTTTATTATTTTTTATTTTTTTTTCAAAACAATCATAAAATAAGTTACATTTTGAGTAGATTTTGTTTTCCTTTTTGAAATTATTATTGTTATCCACTGTTATTTCATTTTTATATTTTCTCTTGGATTTTGAATGTAAAAGTGGGTCTTTCATATTTTTGTGTGTAAAATCAATAAATATGAGTTTTGTAATTCACTATTAACAAGATGAAAGTTTAACAATATAAGTAATAATTTTAACAAATTAATGAAGCTGAAGAACAAAACCTGTAATGGGGATAATAAACTTTTCATATTGTTGATTATGACATTTAAATAAAAGTGTTTTACATAGTAAATGTGTTTGTAATGAATTACACGTCTTAAATAAAGACAAATTGTTTTTAGAAAATGGTGTATTAATAAAGTTACGAATCTAACTACTAAAAGAATATTTGTTGGGACCACAATATTATTAATAAGGCTGCTTTGTCTTATGTGAGCTCTTTGTAGCACATCATATCTTTTCAAGCACTTTCTTCATGGTCTAGGGTGGATTATTAAATTTCAATGGATCCTGAGCCATATTGATATTAGCGGTAATGATATCGCTGACAAATTGGCAAAGCAGGGGACAACCCTTCCGAAAACCCTCCACTCCGCTAGATCTCAAATAAAACTTGCTCTACAGAGATGGAATTGTCCAAGACTTAGGAGGATATCTTTGGGAAAACAATGGGAAAGCCTCGTTATCCCCTTGATCACAATCTTCCTCGGGTGGTAAGTGTGGTAACCTTCCGGATGAGAATGGGACGTGATTATCTTGCTGCACATCTCCATTGGATTCGTGTCCTGTCGTCACCAGAGTGTCTGTTGTGTGACTATGACATTCAGGCCTCGCAACAGGTCTCTTTTTTCCCTAAAAGTCCCTTTTTTAATCTAAAGTCCCTAAAAGTCCGTTTTTGACGAATTTGGTCCGTTTTTTCCCTATTTTCATTTTTATTATTTTGTTATTTATTAATTGATATTATATTTTTTATTGATTTTTATTATTCAAATACGTATTTCGTTTTTGCTACCTTTTTTAATTGGCACCCACTGCGGTTGGCCATGTGCTAATTACGGCTCTGCTTTTTCGTATTCCTCTACAAAATTGCTAATAGTCAAGCATGAGGATCTTCTGATTTCTATCCCCACCCGCTGTGGCTTTCTTCTTTTGAGTAATTTTCCTGGAAGAGTATAAGAATGACAGAAAAAAAAAAAAAAACTTAGAAAGCGGCAGAAATCACCGTAATACTACTGCATATTCGCGCCATCATTTGAAACGATTTAGTGTCAGTGTATACTCAATCCTTTTGTATCTTTCCAAATTTTTTATTCTTCCATTAACCAAATGTTTAAAAAGTTACTAGTATGTTACATGGTAAACATATGATATTTATTTCTCATAAATATTTTTTTTTTCGCGGGGGGGGGGGGGGGGGTCGTTTCGTTTAAATGCATTACAATGTGCATGCGTTTTGTGTAAAATACAGTAAACTCCCGATTATCCGCGGACCTCTGCGGTTTCCATATTTTTTTTACTGTACAATAAATTTATCAAAAAAATTTTAAAACTAGAGTAAGGTAAACAATAAAAGAGGCAGATTTAGCGACGTCAAAGTAGGGGTTTTCGTGTTTCGACACGAAAAAACAAAGACAATCAACCGATTTTTTTTTTGTTAAAAAGTAAGAAATTAAAGTAAATTAAAATAAAGTAATTGTTTATAATGTATGTACTGCCACTTTAATGTAAATAAAACATGTTAAAAGCATTTTTCTGTTGATTTTCGGATTATGCGCGATTGCCGCGCCACCCAACTCTGCGGATAATAAATAGGGAGTCTACTGTATTAGTTTTTACTAAGTGCTTAAGCAATCTCTAATGAAAATAAAAAAAACTCAAAAAAATGAATACAAAACCTTAAAACTTTATTATTTTTAAATATTGACTTAAACACACAACAAAAAATTTACTAATTAAGTTAAAAATTTGAATTTTTTTTGGTGATTACTCACGCAATGATTACACAAAAACACCTCATAAAAATTTTCTTAAGCTTTAAAAAAAATTTAAATTTTAAATTTTTTAAAAAAAGTGGAGTAATTTAAAATTGATATAACTCAAAATATTATTAACAGAATTTCAAAATTTTTTCTCTTAATTAAACAGAAATATATTATTTTTAATTTGTCTTCGGGATTAAAAAAAAATATAAATTTTTAAACTGAAAATGAACATTTTTTAAATGTAAATTTTTTTTAAATCTCATATTTTAAAAAATAAATAGTTTTTTCAAATTTGCCGAAGACAAATTAAAGTAAAATGTTTGAAAATGTCATGTTTAAAATTTCAATTCTCTACTCTTTATTATGCTAACCAATAATTTATTCACCTTTTTCAAGTTTATTTGATAACCTCTTTACATGAAAACATAATAATAATGATTATTTTTATCAAATGCTGAATTTCAATCAAGAGTCATATCGAAAAGTTTAATTCACATACAGTTTACATCAGTTTCCTCCAGAAAAGTAATTCTAGTTAATTAGATATTCAGGGAGTTTTATGATAAGTAATGTCTGTTTTAATATGATAATTATGGTGTTTCTTTGCTATCTAGTTTCTTCAAATAAATTTACTATCATTTTGGTAATCACTGTATTCTATATATTACTTGTGATCTTCATGCACAACATTCATGTTATATTCAAATATTCTGAAATGTTTCCCAGGAATAAAGTATTCAAAATATGCAGAATTATCTCTACTGAAATATAATTAGTACATTGAAAATTTCATATTTGAAATTTTCAATGTTTAATTTTAGGTCCCTTTTTTATATTTTTGGTCCCATTTGGTCCCTTTTTTAAGATTTTAGGTCCCTTTTTTACCTAGGGACAAAGTGAATATCTGTTGCAAGCCCTGCATTATGAATGCTGAACGTCTGCAAACTACTGCAATAATCTTTTTAAAGAGGTCCATCTATACTGGTCAGCGCGTTACCGAATGGCTCAACAGCCAAGGGTGGGCGTTGGATAAGAAGAAGAAGAAGAAATCTTTTCAAGCGAAACATACTCAGTATAGTCAATTTTTAACATTTTGAATTAGCAAAAGTTGGAAACTTATGAAAAAATAGTTATTACTTATTCATAGTTTATAGCAAACATAGGTACCATCGAGTATTATAGTTTAGGTTGATATTTGCAACATTCATTACAATGCCTTGGAAAGAAAAAGGATTTTGAACAAAAGAATTTCAAAATGTAATTTTGTGTAGATATGGATGTCAGTAAATTTATAATATAAAATCAGTCTTAAGAACAAATTATTTTAGGAAGGTAATTTATATATATATTTTGTTATTAATAGGAGGTTCTATTTATTTTACTATCATACTTTATAAGTAAGGAGAAAAATTGATATCTTAATTTTCTTCTTACTTTTGGCTATGGGGACTATTCCTGTAACTCCAACACAGTGTCAGTTAGGAATCTTGATCCTCCTGCTTTTCTGTAAATTGAATCTCTGTCCTACTCTAAAAACGTTAGTAACAAATTGTTTGGCAGTTAGAGATCTCCTTAGGATGACCAGCTCTGATCAAGATATCTGACTAATGCTTCCCCATACCATCACATCAGGTGGTGGATGATGTCCCTTTCTTCTAGATGGCAACGAATATGTGTCTGCTGTTGTGGAGATAAAAATTGGTTCATCATTAAACACCATTGTACATCACTCCTGTTTCCAGTTCTAAGTCCTCTAAGACAACAACACTGATGACCTGCTTCCATGTGGGCAGATGTTGAAGGGTAAACGTAGTGCAGCACAATCAGCTCGCAGTGAAAACTGTAAAAGCATGTTTATCGAGTGCTTGGTAGATTTTTGAGGTGTTACCTGTTGCCAGTCTCTCTGAAGGTATGTTGTAGTTGCGAAGCTGTCACACATGCCATATGCTGAAAATGGCAGCACTGTCGCTTTGTGGTTATATGTGGTCTTCCCGATCCTTGTCATTGTATTCTTGAACCTACTGACTCCATTGGTGTATGGCAGTGCTGGGATAGCAGCCATCATGGAGGGTTGTATGACTAACGAGCTTCTCATTAAGGCCAATGATATTTCCACACTGAAAGACTGTTAACTTTTAGTGGTTTAGAATAATGGTTGTTCAACCATGGAGCTTTGATAGCACTTCCACTGCTCTGTGCATGTAACATCAGCTTGTACCTGTCCAATCGCTTCAGTTGGCCTGCAATCTTAATCATTTGTATGCATTTACATAAACTACCATTTCCCCACATTTTGTGACATTTGCATAAGTTATTGTAGGTGTTTATTTTTTCTTCCTTTAGTATGTGCATTGTACTTCTGATATTGGCATAACTTCATCATCCAACTTGTCATAAAAGCACCACTTCTGCACTTAGGTTTCCCTTGGCATCATCGGTTTAGATATAGTGCATTGCCAAATTCCAGATAGTATCATTATTTGCATGATCAAAAAGCCTTGCCATGTTCATTAAAGCAAAGGAAATGGGTGAGGGATGCACCCCTTACTGTTTTCGTTGTGGTCCTCTGCCAGTTGCCGAGGGACCCACCTGCTACATACTTTTTGATACCCTAAATGGTTATAGACAATATACCAGATTGTGCCCATGTCCAATCATTTCAATTGACCTGCAAACTTAATCATTTGTATGCATTTACATAAACTATCGCTTCCCTACATTTTGTGATATTTGCATAAGTTCCATTTCTATCTTTCAAAAATAAATTTTGTTAGTTAGCTGCATTATAGCCATCCATTGATAAATTTGAATTAATAGTCCCATACATTAAGTTTTGCATTATAAGGTATCTCGAATGAAGTCACTGTCAGTTTTGTTTTTTCATTTAGTTTCTAAGATATAATTTCACATTAAATGCTGATTGCAACAATCTCCAGATGCCTCACTAAAACACATTTTGTTAATCAAAATTAACATTTCTGAAGCAAACCAGAATAATTTCTTTTCTTTTTTATCATGAAGTCAGTTTGGATTACCTACATACTCACAAATTCATATAATTAATTGATTTGGTTCATTTATCCCAAGCATGAAAATATTCTATAATCCAAAGTCTACTTAAATGACAAAATATACTTTAATAAGTAACTGCTTAATGGATTTGGATTGCCAGTAAGCAGTTTTGTTACTAATAAGTGGAAACTATCATTATTGGTTACCAAAGTCATCAAGCACTTGAAGTATATATAAAAACAGAAGGGATACCTTAAATTAACAAGAAAACATAAAACTGAGAAACATAAGGGTAGTTAAATATTATCAAAATACTAAATTTTTTAAATTCCTTAAAAGGAATTTTTGTTTCATTTTTAATCTACTAGAAATACAAAAATTTTGCATAAAAAGAAAAACAAAAAAATAGAACATTAGATTATATGGCTGCAACATTAATAATAAATATTAGTTTAGAAAATAACATTTAATTTCATAAAAGAACGAATATAAAAGACAGAAGGAAGTATTCTTATTAAACAAACTCAATTTCCAGATTCTTTTGGTGCAGTCTTCATACATTTAAGTAAAACATTCATTACCAGAGGTAGGCTTCCAATGTATTTGATTATCAGAATCAGAAAGTATGAAACTTTTATAGAAATTAAAATAATGATTTAAAAAAGGGAAAAAAACAACTTTGTGAAATTTAATTCACTTATTTATTACAAAGGCATAAAGCACACCAAAGTGAAAAAGTGCAAAATAACGATTTACAAAAATAACTTGTTCATTAATTATGTTGTGATTCAACAAACAGAATCTTCAGGAAATGGGAAATTTATTAATGTTTGGGATTTGCAAAAAAAAAATATGGGACAAGTGAAATTTGAAATTGATTCAATTAAACCTTGATATTTATCACAGTTTGAAAAAATTGCTTAATAGTGAAATAATTTTTGTTGTTCCATTATTTAAAGCCAAAAATCATTGTTGCTTACAAAGCAAAGGACATCCATAGAAATTGTCATAAATGTGCTGAATAATAAGTTTGTAGCATTTTTGTTCAAAGTGATATTTATTCTAAAAATGAAGTTGTTCTTGTAATGTTTTGTAGTTTTGAAGAATATTTTGTCCTTTCTTCATAATTCAAATCATGTTGCATAACTTAAGGTTTGTTTTTGTTTTTTTCCCCCTCAATTTTGAGGGATGCAACATTTGGTTTTTCATTTTCAGCAAACTTCATTCTGAGATCAAAAACAGCATTTGTTTGCAATCATAAACATTTTGTCTGCAGATGAAGTATATGCTTAGGTAAAACAGTTCAGTAGTTTCTGAATCACTTCCGGACAGAAAACATCAATAATAATGAGAATCTCAAACATGAATTGGATTCTGTGATTCAGAACCAGTCGATTTGTTTAGTTGATGAATTGAATTAGTGGTATAAAGATGGAATAAAGTTAGCAGATAAATAAAAATTGTTATTAATTTCTTTTTATTATTTTTACTTTACGTATAAATATACATTTTTACAAAAACATTTCTGAAAGGAGAATCAAAATGATACAAACTTTTTAGCCAATATGAGGGTGGGCTGAAAAGTTTCCGACCTCAACATGACGATGGCAGCACTCATCAACAAAGGTAGGGGGGGGGGTTTGCGCTTGCATTGAAAGGTACTCACCGAAATGCAGCCATTTTGGATGCACAGTTGTTTGAGTGTGTCGATGTGAGTGTTTTTGTGAAAATGGAAAAAATCAAGTATCGAGCTGTCATTAAATATTTGTTTTTTAAAGACAATATGCCTACACAAATCAAAGACGAGTTAGACAGTGTAAGGGGACTCTGCACTATCATTTACCACCGTGAAATTTTGGGTAGCTGATTTTAAACGTGCCCATACCAGCTTGGGTGATGATGAATGTTTGGGACTCCCAAAAACTACAATCACTGATGGTAACATCGCTCAAGTTCACCAAATGGTGCTATACAACCGTGGAATTAACGTTAGAGAGATAGGAGAGGCTATGAATATCTCCAAAGAATGTGTTTGGCATCAAGATTTAGGCATGCAAAAGCTGTCCATGCATTGGGTGCCGCGTTTGCTCACTTTGGACCAGAAAAGTGTTCGCATGAACATTTCCAATGCTCTGTTAGCACTGTTTAGGCTCAATAAATCAAAGTTTTGGTGCCAGATAATTACTATAGATGAAACTTGGAAACACCATAACACTCCAGAATCAAAAATACAGTCAAAATAGTGGACTGCCAAGGGAGAATCGGCTCCAAAAAAGGTAAAGGCTGTTCCTTCAGCTGGGAAAGTGGTGATGACTGTTTTCTGAGACAGTCATGGAGTTGGCTTAATCGATTATCTTCAGAAAGGGACAACCATTACAGGAGCATACTACGCATCATTACTTGACAAGCTGAAGGCAGAAATTTTGGAAAAACGGCCACATTTGCAGAAGAAGAAAAAAATCTTGTTCCACCATGACAATGTGCCGTCTCACACCTCCGCGATTGCCATGGCGAAAATCCACGAATTACAGTTTGAACTGCTTGACCATCCTCCTTACTCACCAGATCTAGCCCCAAGTGATTTTTTTTTGTTCCCCAAGCTAAAAAAATTGGGCTCGGAGGACAGAGATTTTCGTCAAATGAGGAGGCCATCACCTTCGTAAACAACTGTTTTGCAGAGAAAGATGTTGATCGCTATTAGGCTGAAGAGATGGGAGCATCACTGGGAGAAGTAAAACTAAATTTGCAGAAAAAATGTCTTATATCTTTGTTAAGCTACACGAACACCATACAACTAGTTGGCCAACTTCAAGTTGGTTTGATTGTAGGGTGCGAACACCAGCCAACTGCCAACTCAAGTCGGATAACGCAGATTTCAAATATGCCACATGTGACGTCAAGTAGAATGCAGTTATGTCGTTTCAAACCTAATATTGACTGATTTTCAACCTATGATAAATAGTTTTTCAAAATTATTAGCCGGTATGGAATCGAAGTTGATGGTATTATTTCGATGCAAGAGTAATGAACGACCAACAGCCAATAACAAATCCGTCCTCCCATGGCAACAATGACATGTCTTCCCCTATTACGTCGTCACTTCTTCAGTAGCGAGCGAGCGGCTATCCCAGAATTCCATGCGAACGCTGTTGCCGCTGTGCAAAATCCTAAAAAATCAAGGTTTTAAAAACTCTGATAAATTCTTATGCTTAAACTTAATGCATTTCAGTATAAACTTTATTTCTGTGTGACAGATAATCGCAATACTCTGATATTCATTGTGTAATCGCTCACCATCAAGCTGAGGCAGGGAGAAAAAAAACGACGTCATGTCTTTAAATGGGCATGACGTCACAACTGATATGTTCCAATGCTGCCCTGTGATTGGGTAATTTCCGCCCGACTCGCCAACTAAATAAAACAGCAACAACTTAAGTTGGCCAACTTTAATCGGCCAGAATGCCACAACAACTGTGCTCAAAAAGCGCTCTTAAGTTCAAGTTGGGCACAAACTCGACAACTAGTTGGATGGTGTTCACCCTGCTTTAGGTCGGAAACTTTTCAGGCCACCCTCGTACATCTTCATATCATTCTTCTCTATAGTTTAATGTGCATGAATGGAATCAATAATTGTTTCCATCCTACGTTTTTAATGTATTTTTAATAGTAAGGTATAATTCTTTCCCACTTATCTTAATTCATAAAAATTATCATCAGATATTTGAATTTGCTCAACACTTCCCCTGATAAGAAAAGAACAACAAATTCATTATATGTTGAAATGATATACAAAATTTCCTTTTTTTATGTATATATCAGTTAATTTTATAGTTTGAGTTGAACTATTAATTACACTTTAAAATGTGTTAAAGACTGCTGTTAGATTGCTAACAATAGATTTGTTCTGTAGATCAATGTAACAATGAATCTATATTACTAAAATCTTTTATTTCTGTGTTATCTGTCTGTCTGTCTGGCACAATTGTTGTGATTTGTGAAAATAGAAATAATTTCTACAAGTTTGCAACGGGAATTGAACCTGCAATCTTAGACGTCTTAGCCATTAGACCACGGGGACTACATTCTAATTCCCATCAAAAATAAAAATATGTCATAGATGCACTCGCTGGTTCTAAAAGCAGTCGTGGGTTGGGAGAATCCACTTTTATCGGGTAGTTGTGAAAAAGCAGTCGCACGTTGGGAGAATCCATTTTTCCCGGGCTGCTAGTTTTACACAAAATGTCAGGTAGAAATACCTGAATCTTTTTATTTTGTTTATTTATTTTTTCCAAAATGAAACTTGTTTGGTTTGCTGTAGAAGCACAGAAAAGTTTTTTTTTAAACTGAATATTTCTTATAATCATGTCTTTCAGATAACCTTCCTTTGACTTAAGGTGCTGTTTCTAACAGTTCTTGGAAGCTTCCCATCATTCCATAAAGCCTTCATTAAAATGTCTATAACTTTGCATATTTATAATTTAAGATCTTAAGAGAGTTGCTTGTTGAATATTTAATGTTTTTAAAAGTGGATAAAGTGAAATAATGATGAACAGCCCTATTGTAAAATATAAACACCCATAGATTAAGCACTGCATCAATTAAAAAGAAGTTTGAACAAAATTATATCTATTACTAGTTTATGCTTGTAATGAAGTTCAAAAAACCAAGCAGTGTTTTGCTGATTTGAATTGAAATGGCAGTGAAGATGTTGCAGTAGGTGCTGATCTTCCAAGAATGTTAATGTCATTAGAAATCCTCTGAAACAAGGCTGTTAAAGTATTTTTGCTCATGTCAAAATACTCTTTGTCTTTGATCCTTACAAACAAATAAGCTTTATCAACATAAAAAGCAGTATTTACAACTGTCAGCTGCTCCCATCTGACCATGTGTTCATCACTATTATTTCAGTGATCTAACAGAACAGCTTTCTTCAGCTGTGCTTTTCATAATTTAATAGAGGGGACATTTTCAGCAAAATCTCACCCTTACCCATCCATTTTCGCTGTGGCTAAATCTTAAGACAGATTTATTTATTGTAGTGCATAAATACAAGTTTATGGGTCATTCTGAAATTAAGTGGAATTTCCGTACAAGGAAAAAAAAAAAAAAAATCTAGAGAAAAATAATTATTAATATTTTATTTAAATGACCAATAACAAACTAAATACATGTACACCCTTTGTAGAGGTCAAGAATAAATATTTTACCAGAAAAAAATAGTTTACAATTTTGTCAACCATGGTGGGTTACGTTCGCTTCCATGGAGATTAGGAAAAAATATATTTTTTAAATTAAACCAGCTGAATATTGCAAAAATAACAATTAATAAACTGTGGTAAATATTTAATGAGTAAACAACAAATGAATTTTAGTTGTTCTTTGAGTATTAAATTTTTAAATGAAATAGGTATCAACTTGCCAGAAATAGGCCTGATTATGAAATAAATTTTAATACAATCCATATTACTAAAGTGGAATAATATATTACAAGTATGTTTTGTTTAAATAAACCTTCCTTCAATAGTCTATTAGGCTTTAAATTGTATTAAGTGTAACTCCCATAGATAGAAGTAACCACCATGGATGAAGTTATCCATGGAGGTTACACTTAGCTATTTAGTCACATGTAGTTCATAACCTACAAATCCATAGATCCAGAGCTTATGTTTTCTGATAGATAACAGGTATTTCCAAAATAAACAATTAAAATTAAAGTTTTAACACATGCCATACAACATTTGTTGAGGTTACAAAGAGAAAAAGAACGCACCTGGAAATAAAGGCAATCCGGTCTTTTAACAGCAAACAACAAACATGAGATCCAAATAATCAACAGATTAGTCAAGATCGCTGCCTTCTCCTTCACTATAGCTCTACCAGTAAACAGTGTTGTTGCCCAGTGAGCATTTTCAGAACTTTTATCGATGTTCCATGGTGGTTACATCCAACCCCATGGACAACTTTTGAGTTAAAATTAGGCTATTTAAATATTTTATGTTTAAAATGTTAGTTGGTGTAGAGTTTAATTTATCTAATTTTTTATTGTTATTGATTTGTTTTTTTTGAAAAATTTAATAATATTTTTCGATAAAACTTGTTAATGTTGAAAAAACAGGGGTGGGGACATTCCACGGAGGTTACATTTCGTACACTTCTCTTTTTACTTTTAAATATAAAATTATATTCATAAAATAATATTGGGATCTTTTTAAATACAATCTTGTTTCATTTATAAAAATTATCAAGCTTATATAAATCAGTTTTTTAAGATAGAAACTTAGGGGGGACAAAAAATTCCACTTAATTTCAGAATGGCTCTTATACAAATCTCTTAATATGCACAGGAGAAGACAACTGCAATTTTGAGTTGATATATATATCTATATATATATATTATCGTCTATCCATCTTTGATTAAGATAATTCAAAAACTTAAAAAAGCTGAGTTTGATGGTAGGCTAGTAGAGGCAAAAACCCCCTATTGATGTTTCGGTATATATTATATCTGAAGATAAGGAGCTAGGGACCTAAATACTGTTACCTCTGAAATGTAACACTGACAGAAGCACAAAACTACTTAGAAAGCTGAAAATTAGATATTTAATGTTTTAGATTTAGTCTGAGGAGGGGTAGCAAGGTTACAGTTGTCTTTAATTGAGCTCTCACTTGAACTCTCCAACTCCCAAAACATGGTGCTAGAACTCTGTATGGAGATTTTTATTCCTCTCTCAAGAGAGATGATACAGTGCAACTTGCCATTCTAAACCTTGATAATGTCCACATTTGGGAACTTGGCTAGCCAGTCCACTCTTCTGATTTCTTTACTTTTAACATAATCATCTACAATACTTTGCTCTAAAAATAGTTGTCTAACGTGTGTTTTAAAAAAATTTCTATTAAAAATTACATTTAATCTCACTAAAAAATATTTAAAGATAAACAATAAACTTTTTAAAAAAGGTTTATGTAGACATTCAAAAGTTCTTTGTACAGTTTCGGGGAAAACATGTTCCCCATCATCAGCAAGATGATTGCAAAATGTTGAGAGTTCACGTTTTATAGAAAGAAGTTAATAGTAGC
Source organism: Thereuonema tuberculata (assembly GCA_023159025.1). NCBI lineage: Eukaryota > Metazoa > Arthropoda > Chilopoda > Scutigeromorpha > Scutigeridae > Thereuonema > Thereuonema tuberculata. The sequence goes on from JAFIDM010009631.1 coordinate 339,914,547, forward strand.
CATCTTGGATGACATTGTGACGAAAATTTAGAACAGTTGATTTTAGTTGGGTTGATTGATTAATTCTGCGTGCTGTGTTAGGTGATGTGGCCAGGAATTGTAGATTCTATTGGAGGGGTAGATTTGGAGTTTGCTTTCTTTCTTTATTTCCCCGAAACTGTACAAGGAACTTTTTAATGTCTGTATAAACCTTTTTTTAATAAGTTTGTTTTTTATACAAATCTTATAATAGTTTGAATCACACTAGTGATTCAATGTAATTTTTAATAGAAAATACTTTGCTCTATAATAGGGTAATCAGATATCCTATATTTTAAGGGATTGTCCCATTTTGAGGTTGTCTTGTTGTCCCGATAAATTTAATACTGGATGCACAACTGTCCTGTATTTTAATGTAATTTCAAGATAACTATTTATTCACAATATTTTATTTAGTTTTATTTTCAACTGTTCAAGACATGAGAAACTGTGAAGAGATAAATGTATTTTCACTTTTAACCATCTGCATTGAGCGATTCTGCAGTATTGTGCAATTTTGAATCATTCCTCTAAAATTTCTGTACTATAAGTTATTAATACATTTCCAATAATGGATATTATGCTTGCATTTAAGACTTTAGATTGATTAGGTACTATGCGCAAGAACGTTCTATTTATGTACCTGCTATAAGGTTCATATTAACACTTGTGTTCATTACAATTCAACCTAAAGAAACACTTTCTTTATACCATTATATAATTGCAAATTATTATATTTATAAACAAATTTATGAAATTACATAAGAAAACAAAATTGTATTATTACTTTATCGCTGTATTCAGTAAATGAATTAGAACTGATCTTGGACATTGTTACATACTTGCAACTGAACTTTTGAAAATAATGAAAAAATAAATAAAAATGCACTAATGAAAAAAAAGTACATTCAAGTTTGAAACTGTGAAGATGCACTTTCAAGAAGTATCCTGTACTGATTTTTACAACACACAAGCAGAATACCAAACTCCTTCAAAATATTCAATCCTCGCCCTATTACCATACTGGAGCAGCAGACAGCAGTGAGCCACAAGCCCCAGAGCCTTGCAGTTTCTCTGCTTCTTAGTAAGAGTGGCATTTATTTCTTCCGAGTAAGTAAGTAATACAAATAATAAAGTGTTGGTCGATTTTGTCCACTACATTAAAGTGTCCCATATTTCTATTTTCAAAATCTGGTCACCTTACCCTATAAAAACAAATTCTAGACCAACAGAGCGATAAAGACAAACAAGCTCTGTTCCAAGATCTCTTCTTAGAGTTCTTCAGCAATCACAGCTCCATTTTTTAAAACAGTGACATTATTGACATTTGATGATGATATCTTATCACATTACTATACATCCTCCTCCAAAATTCTCTTTCTATAATAGACAATTCCATATGCTGCCTTCTCTCCAGATACTGGTATCAAAAAGTTATTCTTAATAAAAAATCTTGACCAATCTTATCTTCTGTAAAGATAAAAGTTTATACTTAATTGTGTAGTTAGTTGTAATACTGCCTGCTTGAAGCCATTTATTGCTATGAGTATGAGAGAAAGGCTATATTTTTTTAATACGTGTTCAAGTGAGCTATTTAAAAAGGTAAACATTCAGAATCATTCCATTCCTTCTCCATAGTTACAAAAAAAATAAATAAAAAAAAGCATTAATTACATAAGAAAATGGTGACCAAGCTGCACTTAACAAAATAAATGGTCCTTGGGTTTGTTTTGTTTGTGCTTTTTAGTTTTTAGTCAGAAGACTGGGGATTTCTAAGAAGAAATGAATGCTCACCCCCAACTGATGACTGTCTGAAATGGGATAACCCTGTACAGAAGAGATAGTTCACCCCCATGATGCAATGGAAGTCCCATCCTTATGATTGGTTGGAGTAATTATGGAGGTCGCCAAACCCAGATTATGGACAGAGCTATTATTCTCTGGCTCTCGAAACTGTAACAACATAAAATTAATTTAATTAAAAAATAAACTAAGTGCAACTTGCTCACCGTTTTCTTATTACTCATCTGCAAGTTAAATTCTTACTTAGTATTAATTACATATTTGATTTAGTTTATTTTTAGAAATACAGAGGGTAGATAGCTATGTATAATAACAAATTCAACTGTGCACTACCAGTTGTGTGAGATTATAGAATGTGAATAAGCCAGTTATTCATGTGTCTCCAGTCCTGTACATTCCAATAGATGTTTTAAGGTGTTAAGTTTCATTGACATAGCTCCTAAATTAAATGCTTTTGGGGAAGGCTATATTACAGCTCTTTTCCATATGAAGCTTAGTTCACCGAGATTATAAAACAGTATCGAAAGAATGGACTATCAGTCAGTAAGAGTGGCATTTCAAAGATCACACACCAGGTGAAGTGTCAAGGCCTACCTAACAGAAAAATCACCAACCAGACCCAACCAACAATGTCCTAAGATAACATCACCAGCATTAACATGGATTTGATGCATAGCCCTCCATGAAAATCCTCCAGACTCCAATTTGCATGACTAGCAGGTGTGAACTCACAGCCACTTGTTTCTAAGATCATCCGAAAACATTTGAGATTCACAAGGCAGAAGAGGACTTGTCCTTCTGCAACACCATTGAGTCGAGTGAAAAACAAACTGTTACAAATTCTATGAAAGGAACCTTGCTGGTGACAAATGAAAGTTTATGATAACCTTGGATGAAGCATGGATTTATCTCAGTGACTCTGGTAAGGCCATAGTATGCTGGCTGGTAGCAGAGAAAAGGCAGTGCAACTTCATCTAGTAATGCAAGGAGTTTCCCAAAAGGTTTCATGTCGTCCATAAGGACAAAGTTGAGGCATGAAATATGAAAATCAATGCTGCCTGTTAATAAGAAAACAATACGGCTTATCTTTGACAGGAAAATTCTTGCCCTCTATGGAAATGAAGCAATGTGTGTCCACTTCCACCACAATAAAGCTGCTAGACACACTGCCAAAACATCCATAGCTTTTTATGAACATAAGAGCTAGAAACTGGGATCAAGACCATATCTTTCCAGCACGTCCCTGTCAAGTGTCCGGATGCAAGTTCAAGGGATTTCTGTGGGTTCAACCTACTAAAACACATGCCATGAGAAATCGGCATTGCAGCACACTTTGGAAAGCTAAAAGTAGGACTGCTTCCATATTCCCCTGATATCTCCTATAACTGAGTCTTCTAAAGTAGCAACAATGCTGCAGAGATTTTCCAATGTAATAATGCACATATCAAATATAATAGAGGTTTAAAAGGGGATTCTCTTAAAGAGTATGTCATACTGAATTTGTTGTTATATATAGCTATCAACCCTCAATACTAATATTTATCACGAATCAAAACAATCTCATGAATATATTATAATTGTTATTTCAATTAGAAAAAAAAAGTTAAAACCAACTTTTCATAAAAGATAAACTATAAAAACATGTTGTTGTAATTAAGAAATATATTTATTATTTATTTTTAGACTACAAAAATTGACTAACATCTAAAACTTCAAATGGGAAAAAATTTTCTATGACTCGGATGATTTGGGATTTGGAAGAGATGATTTTACAACATTTGCTTTGGTTAGAAGGTTTTTGGCAAACCACGAAGGTCTTTCTTTTTCTATCTCAACAATTCGTTTTCCTTCAAAAAGCTCTGCTTTTTCTTTGTCTTCTTTATATAACACAACAACTTCTTTGTCAACAGGATCTAATTTAAGTTCCTTCTGAATGGCTTCTTGAAGAGCTTCCGTTTCCTTCTTCACTTCCTCATAGCAATTACCTGCAAGAAAAATTGGTTTTTAATTAACCTACAAAATAATCTAGATAAAAATATAAAGATATCAACGTATGTCTCAGTCAGAGCATTTTATATATTGTTGTTAACTTTAAGAGAAGTGAGACTCAGTTGAACATTGCTCCCTTCCAAGAAAGATGGAGATGCACAATTACTTCACAAGATCTTTTATAATGAGACACTTAAAAAATAGAAATTGCACTTTATATAAACAGACTATTACTCATAGATAAAGATAAACAATGTATATTTCACAGTCTTTTTGTAAATTGTGAGATATTTTTTAGAAACTGAATTAACAGATTTGTCTAGCAAATGTTATAATCCTCCATTATAAATCTAACCAGGAATATGTACATTTATCTAAAATGTTACTTCTTTAATGGGAAAGCTGGTCTCAAATTTGGAGATTTGGTACTAATTAACATATAAATATTGCTTAATATCTTACAAATAAGATCTATTTGATTAAAGGGAAAAGAAAAATAAAACTTTGTAAGAGCCTTTAATTAAAATACTAATAATATATTTCTTAATTATATCTATTTAAGAGCAATCTGTTAGCATATACTGATAAAGATTTTCCAGAAATTAATAAAATATATATATTATTATTATTATTCGAGAATGGGCCCCAACGGATCATGCACTAGCCCCTCCTGACAACGTCAGAACAAGGCTAGGAAATCAGAGACGAGAAAGAATGCACTTTCTCGTCGAGGAAACACCTGAGAGAGTAAGTCCCAGAGGGAAACGGACGAAACACAGAAGAAAGAAACAACCATGCCACTACCGGGATTCGAACCCGGGAACTGGAGCACTGGCCACAACGGCAGACCGCCGTCTAGACCGCACGGCAAAATATATATATATATTTAATGTTTTTAAGTTGTTGTTTTTTTTTTAAGCAACAAAATTCATCAACCTTTGTTTCAAAGCATGTAGTGAGTCTGCATTTCTTAAAAGGACATTTAAATGTGTAAATATTCAACCTATGACTTTGAATATAATGGTCACTATTTAACTTAAAAAGGAAACATCCTGAAAAAAATCTAAAGCCAACTTCAATTCACTGAAATCAAAGCACAGCCAATCTAATTTAACTTGCATTATAAATTCCATGTAACAACTCAAATCAAAATTCATTCGTAATTTTTGTGGCATAAATCGTGATGCACTATAAATGATTTTCTTTTGAATTAAGATTTTAGCATTACAATCGTTTATAATATCTTATGAGCCAGTATCAGTATCAATCACACTGAAGTAAGATTAACATCTACAATGATTAACATGTTAATTGGTTCAGTGTATTGCTGCAACTCCCTTCAAAATTTAATAAGATCATGTCCAACTGCTTATCTTAATCCCCCTATTCATTTGGTCTACATTATGAACTTAACATCTCACAATACGAAGTCTTGAAACTGTTTAATTTACAAACTATGCATTGTATAGAGAAGATTTTTTTTTTTTTACCACATATCGTGTGAGCTTCGTGATAATGTCCACAAACACTGCATATCAAAAGATTTCTTTTTGGCTTCAGCTGCTTTTGCTCTGCCCATTTACGTGTTAATCTTCTTTCTAAGGAACGTCGATTTCTTGGTACAGCCCAAAGAAATCCACCATCTATAATTGAGTCTAAAATATTTGGACTATCGTCATTACTACTCGGCGTTCTGGTGTTAGGCAATGCACCATTATTCCATGCAATATCTAGAATAAATAAATATAAATTTAGTTAACAATGAGAATATAGATAAAGGCTCTGAAAAAAGAAAAGAAACAAAACAATATCATTTAATTGACCAATTGCATCAGTAAATTTTTCTTTCTAAATTTATCATTCTTCTGTCTTCAATTTGTTTCATTTAAAAAGGATCACTCCAGTATCATTAGTAGGGCTTTCCTTGAGCATGTAAGAATGCTGTAGCTTTCTTATTTTTCTATAATGAAAAGGTATAGCTCGGGCTGCTAAAATTAAATAATATTAGATATGAATCCAATGATCATGCTAACTAATCAATTATTTTGTTGTAAAAGCTTATTGATTTTTGTTTTATTAATTAATTAGGAATATAAAGGAAGGAAAAAAAAAACCCTGACAATCTCTATTAACTTAGAAAAAGCACTTACGATAAATAAATACGGAAACTAATCATCCACTCTTACATTTCAGTGATTATTGTTACAAGTAGTTGTGTAAGAAAAAGAAATATGAAGTTCAACATTGGCTATAATGATTTGAAAATACTTTTATTTAGACCACATGTTTCTTTAACAACTAATAAATAAGTTATATTTTGCAAGTTTAAAGTAAGATCCTCTTCAAGTATAATGCTGACCAACCTAAGTTATCGTAAGTATTAGGAGATCCTGAAAATCCTAATGCGGCGCAAATTCGTTTATCTATCAATCGTAAATTTAATTTTACACAATTTAGTAATTGTGGTAACCAAGACATGCTGGGTTCAATGGAAATCACCTATCCAGTAACCATATACAGCTACTACCACGTTATTACAGTGAGGTTGTCTCCATAGGGAAAGAGCGCTACGATTGGCTGAACGTGTGACGTCACTTTGG
>JAFIDM010009631.1:339930956-339952223 GCA_023159025.1 Thereuonema tuberculata
AAATGATGCCTCAATCATTAATTTTGATGAAGTAGTAAAGGAAATATAGCGTTCCGACAAAAAAAACCCTTTGAGAAATAATATATAATGATTTCTATACTTTCACAGTTACAGGTGTTCATATCTACTGGTTGGTTGTGTATGCAGTGGAATTCATGATATTTTATTTTTGGTATAATATTGATTTTTTTGTTCTTTGAAGTAATTATCATATATTTTGTTTTATTTTTATTAATGGCTAATTTATAGTCATGTGTCCATTTAATTATATTAATAAAGTCATTTTGTATTTGTTCTTGTGCTATAGAAAAGTTTTTATTTGTGTTTATTAATAATAAGTCATCTGCATAAGCAAAGATATGTGAATTTGTTGAATTTTTGAAAATTGTATTAATATATATTATAAATAATATTGGACCTAATGTAGATCCTTGTGGTACGCCTTTTTTTAAATTATATATTTTACTTATTTTATTTTGAATTTTAACTTTGAATTTTCTTTTTTTTTAATAATTTGTTAGTATATTAAGCATTGGGCCTCTTATACCAATATTATTTAGTTCTTGTAGTAATATGCTGTGATCTAAACTATCAAATGCTTTTTGCAAGTCTATATATATAATTAGAATGAAATTACTTTGATTTAAGCTTTTATTGATAATTTCATTTAAATCTTGTAATAATAATGTTGTACTTTTATTTTTTTGATATGCATATTGATTTTTATGTATTAACTGATATTTTGCAATAAAATTATAGACTGTGTTAAAAATGTAGGTTTCTGTAATTTTTGATAAATTTGAGAGTAATGAGATTGGTCTATAATTTGTTATATTCAGATAATTTCCATTTTTAAAAATAGGAATTAATTTGGCTATTTTCCATTTATCTGGATATATACCTTTTATAATAATATTATTTATTAATAAAGTCATAAAATCTGCTATATTAAGATGGAATTTTTTAATATCCTCTACAATAACATTATCTAATCCAACAGAGTATTTTTCATATTTTTGATTATTTCAGTGATTTCAGTTATTGTAGGAGGAAACACAACTATTGAATTGGGAGACTGGATATTATTTGTTTTTAAGAGATTATTATTACAATTACAGATTTCAACTTTACCAATGTTTGTGAAGTATACATCCATTTCAGTAAGAGTAGTTTGTAATCCTTTTCTTTGTATAAGTTTTTCTAAATTATTATTTATGGCTGTGTCCTTTTTGTTTATAACAGAGTTTATTATATTCCAATAGTTTTTTCCATTTTTAATGTTTTCATTTAGTATATTGTGATAGTAGTTTTTTTTAATTTTTCTTATATAACTATTTAACCAATTTCTTTTAATTTTATATTCATCCAAATATTTTTTATTTGTTTTATTGTTTTTATATCTTTGAAATAGTTTATCTTTTTCTCTAATATGATTAAGTAAATTGTCAGTCATCCAAGCTTTTTTATATATATTTCTATATGTCTTTGATGAGCGTAAAATATTTGGATGAATATTTTAATTGATAGAGTTAATAAAACTAATAACTGAGAACACATATTTTAAACACCAAGATAGGATTTTCAAACAAGTCAAAGGTTTCCCTATGGGGTCACCTTTGTCAGGGACATTGTGCAATATTTATATGAATTTTTTTGAACAAAAATTATTGAAAGATACTAAATTTAGAATGGAATATTATCGCTATGCGGATGATATACTTATATTACGGTTCGGAACAAAACGGCAATTTAGTAATTTTTTTAGTGACATTAACAAGAGACACAAAGACATACATTTCAAAATGGAAGAAGAAATCATAACCTCATTAAATTTTCTTGATCAGAAACTAATAAAAAAGGATAACAAAATAACAATGAAACATTACATTAAAGATCATAAAAGTGACCATATTTTAAAATTTGATTCTGGACACAATATGAAAATAAAAAGGAATATAATTGAGAATTATTTAATTAGAATTGATAATAATACCAGTAATGAAGATTTTAATATAGGAGTAAGTGATATGAAATCAAAATTAAAAAAAGAATGGTTATACTGACAGATTCATAGATAGTTCAATAAGAAATTATAATAAATTTAAGATAAAAGAATTGGATAAACATAATGAAAATAGATTTTTCATTCTGTATCTGAATAAGAACAGCTGGAAATTAAAAGAAATTGGTAAAAGATATGGAGTAAACTTAAATTTTGAATATAGAAATAAATTAAAAAATATTTTGTGTAAAAAGATTAAATAGCAATGACAAGAAGTTTGAAATGGGTGTTGTTTATAAATTAGATTGCCTGAACTGCGATTCGTTCTATCTTGGGGAGACGAAAAGAACAGTTCAAGAACGCATGGGGGAACACGAATATTATATTAGACAAAAATTAGTAAAGGAATCAGAAATTGCTGAACACTGTAAAGACAAGCAACATTGTATCAATTGTGAAGTAAACATTTTATATAATGAAACAAATACAAAAATTAGAAGAACAATAGAAAGCCTATGTATCAGAAATTCAAAAGAAAAAAATCTCAATAGATGTGATGGAATTAAAGTTAGTGAAAATTTGGTAAAATTGGCTAGAGAAATGATTAACAAAAAATTTGTAACCTCTAAGAAAAAGGTAATAATTGAAAAATTAGTGTGTTAAATTTTGTGATTATTAATAATATGTGATTATTATATTGTAGAGTATGATCTTTTATTATTATTGTATTAACGTTTTTTAATTGTTAATATCAATATTTTAAAGTCATTGTAGTAAAAGAATCTCGTCTATTTATTGTTATAATGTAAAAAGGCTTGAAGAAGGGGAGACGGTGAATTTTGTTTTCCTTGAAAACTCATTTTTTTTTTTTTTTTTTTCAGTTAATAAATGTAGTTTATGACATTTATTTTCTGGCGGATGATGTTTAATAATTTATTTTCTGGCGGATGATGTTTAATAATATATATAGAGAAGATTTAAGGAAGAACTATGGTTTGTTTGTATATACCAAAAATTAGACTTGCCACTGGATTTTTACTTTTGTAAAGTGACATAATTTCACCAAGCTGCAAATGGCAAGTTTTCTATTGTGTTTTAGGCAAGCTTTCGAATATGTGTAAAGCAGCTATTAGAAAGTGAACATAAAGGGGTTGGGGGAGAGAGACTGGCTTTGGAAACTCCATACATCTGAAAGTATGTGAAGACCATAATCCATTGAGCTTTGTAGCTCACTTGGCAGTAAGAACTGTATCATTTTTCATGTATTTTCTTAATACAAGCATTATATATAACATAATCTTTGTTAATAATAACTGTTTATAATATTTCAGTCCTTCAGGGAAACTCGTGCAGATTGAATATGCTTTAGCCGCTGTAGCAGCAGGAGCCCCATCAGTTGGCATTAAAGGTAAGTAATAATTTAAGATAAGATCTTAAACTTAAAATGAATATTTACAGAATATTGCTAAAGTGAAGAAGAATTGTGTTACAATTTTATTTAATCATTTTTTTTTTTTTTTTTTTTTTATTTGCTGGGTTTTTTTTAAGGAAATGTGCAACATATTGTCAAGTATGCAACATGAATTTTTTTTTATTTATTATGTAGTGGAGTCATTTAGGGAATCACGGTGCTATTATTCAAGTCATGATATACATTAAAAAGTGATTTAAAAAAAATAATTATAGAAATAAGGATTATGTTATTTGAGGATTTACTGATATTCTAACAATATTGCCAGGTAAAAAAAAAAAAAGATTTGGATTTAACAAAGAAGTGTAATAGAATTCTTAACCAATTCACTACTATTTTAGTCAGTTATAACTCATTGTAGTAGATTTATTTATTAACATTTCAATGTCAAATTGCCAATGTGACTATTCCCTCATGCCACAGAGGGAATAGTCACTAGACTTTTACTGGCAAAAGTCTAGTTAACGGCACCCCGGTTGACCGGAAGTCGATCGGATGAAATCTGTTTGGAAGGCTAATGAATGGGAAAAAATTTTGAAAGGGCCAAAATTGTTTCCAAATTTACCAATATATACATCCTGCAGCTCAGCAGACCTAATCTTACCTAACCTACAGCTAATTGGAATAAACGATTCGGTCCAACGGACCTCATTAGCATGAAAGTTGTTTCGAAGGCCATATGAGGGGTGCCGGATACTAGACCTTAGCCCTTTTGCCATATAGTGGTTTATGACAGATGTTTGACAGAGAAATACAATGTAAAATACAGTAAACTCCCGATCATCCGCGGAATTGGGTGGTGCCTCAATTGCGGATAACCCGAAAAAGGACGAAAATCAACACAAAAATGCTTTTTTTAACATGTTTTATTTACATTAAAATGGCAATACATTCAGTTACAGTACATACATTATAAACAATTATTTTATTTTAAATTATTTGTTTATTTTTAAATTTTATTATTATGGGAAGGCTCTCCCATAATTTAGTGTAACCTACCGGCCTAAGCTCCGCCCACAAGGTCATTCTTTAAATTGCTTGTCTATAATTGTCTTCACTTTGTTAGCCTCTTTTATTGTTTACCTTATTCTAGATTTAAAATTTTTTTTAATTCCGTAATTTAGTGTACAGTAAAAAAAATGGAAATAGGAGAGGTCCGCGGATAATCGGGAGTTTACTGTATATCCATTTTATATATATATATATATATATAGGATATGACAAAATATTAAAGCAAGCAAGGAATTTCTGTATCTTGGCGGTACAGTAATTATGTTCTTTAATAATTAGGTATTGTTATTTTAAGTACTATCATTTAAGTTACAACAACAACTGTTGTTTTTTCAAGTTAGTTTTAAACTTAAGTTTTTATTTTTTATTACAGCTTCTAATGGTGTGGTTTTGGCTACAGAGAAAAAGCATAAATCAATTTTATATGAAGAGCACAGTGTACACAAAGTTGAAAATCTCACCAAGCACATTGGCATGGTTTATAGTGGAATGGGCCCAGATTATCGGTAATATTTGTTTATTTTTTAAATATTTATTTTAGTAGCACTTGTATTTGTTATCTTTATAAGTTATGTCTAACGTTTGGTATTTTTGTACTTTTGCATGTAATTAGCATCATTTTCCACCATTTTCATACTTGCATTTCTTACATTAATTCTTTCCTGGAATCTTTTTTTTTTTTTTTTTTCATTATATTGATTCATTTTTGTTTGTTTGTTTTAATTTTGTTAGTCCTTAGTTTGCAAAATATCAACTGCATCTTCTATCATAACTATGAGCTATTTTGAACCAATTTTTTTTAATATCTGTAAATATTTATAAACTGTAATTTCTTGTTTGCCATCAAATTCATGTGGCTAATGCTGGCGATTACCATCATAAACCTTAGCATTTTTAACTGTATCAACTTCATTTGTAATGAAGATGATATTCCCAATGCCAGAAGCACTGAAAATATCTATTCGTAACTAGATTATTTATGTTGTTAGGATGCATCGCAAGGAACGAGTTTTCTGTTATCTAAGATAGCAGTTCTTAATCTTTTATGTTAATCGATTGAAGATCATAACTTAAGAAAATTCTAAAATAAAAAAAATAAAAAATCTACAGAGAAAGTAAAGATAAATAGAATGCTATACAGATTGGGCGTAAACTGGATTTGAAATGAATTGACGTGCCTATTATGGAACCGAAACATCTGTATGCACTCCTCCATGGTCTCTGAACAGACTGATGCATATCAAGGTCCATAGCATTTGTGATAGTTGTGAAGACATTGCTCACAACAATCTACAACTTAGCATTGGAAATGTACCGCTGTTTGTTGATTCCCCACAGAGAATTGTCTGACATGGTGAGATCTGGGCTGCATGGTGGCCATGGCAAAGGTGAAGGAAAGTTCTCGGATTCCCTGCCATTTCACCTGTTTGGGAGAAGTTCATAAGGCGCAATTGCGCACTCATGGTGAAATGAGCTTGGGCTCCGTCTTGTTGAAACTACACAGTGTCAGCTGTGCCTTTCAGCTAGAGTTCAGGCAGCAATCATTCGTTAATCATACGCAGATAAGTTGTCTGATTCATTGGACCATTGAAGAAATATGGTCCAAGCAGATGTTCTTCTATTACTCCTGTCCAAATCATAACGTGTGGTGATTTTGTTTGAGTTCTTGAAAGAAATGTGGATTTTCCTTTGACCGAAAATAAATGTTCCGATCTTTCGAACTTCGTAGATGTCACATTCATCACTAAACAGGACTCTTGATCTTCTCTTGTTGGGAAATGTTGGAGAAGCAGGTTGCATGTTTCTTTGTGCCATGGTAAACCTATTTCTGATAGCTAATTCACTGACAACGGGCGATAAGTTTCACTTTCAAATTCTTTCGTATCTGGTCTCTCATGGTTGACCAGGGAATATCCAATTCGGCATTACACTTGTGAGTCGATTTTAAGGGAGATCGTGTTATGGATTCTTCAACAGCAGCCCATGTTAACAAACTTGTTGACGTCCGATGTGAATCCTTCCCTGACATAAAAGTCTTCCATTCTCATGCCAATACTGTTCTCTTGGATGGTGGCGCCTTCCAAAATTGCAGCTTAAAATTGGTAATAATTTGTAAAAGTATTTATCCCAAGTACAGTCATTTCTGAATCCACAGTGCAGTCACTAAACGCTCTTCAATCGAGAATCTGCTTAAATCAGCCGTACTTTCCTGCTGCTTGCTTCTTTGAGTATTTGATTATTATTTGATTTGATTGCTCGCATGTTGTCAGTGTACAAGTATGCAATTGTTTCATTGTTGCTTCCATTGCTAGCTGATTGACTTATTTCCAGAAATGTTATATATATATATATATATATATATATATATATATATATATATATATATATATATATATATATATAACTTTTCCATAGCATACATTTATATCCAGAGGTATACAGACTTTTCATCCACTCTGTACAATGATAGATTAAAAACCTTGAATTTGCACTAGTTTCAGAAATTTCTTTAAACTTTCTTAAATCTATGATATAGTAGATTTTGCTGAAGCATCTGTAACTTTCACTGTTGTTATGATGGAATCTTACCTTTTTAAATGAAGTCTGATAACTATGTAGACGGAGAAGGTGCTAAATGTTTCAGAAATTGATTGTCTTTTTATTATAAAATTTAGAGAGCAAATGATAAAAGATATCCCAGTGTATCAATAGCTTCCTTAACCTTCCCTTTCCTCACTTTTTATAAGAGTAATAGCGAATCATCTTATCATATTAATAATAATCAAAAAATGGAGCTAAGGTTTAATGGAATTTTTTTTTAAACCTAACATGGATTTATGCCTGTAGTGTAGTGAAGGTGTATAATAAACAGAATATTGATATGCACTTCTCCAATCCTCTTTTTTTTTTTATCCTGTTTACACAATAAAATTGTCAGTTTTCATAAAATTCATATACATGCTTCCTACTGTTATTTCAATGTTTATGCCAATTTAGCCATGTTTATGCCTCAGGATTTCAATAATTAAATTTGCTTATAGCTGTAATTCATTAGAATCAGAGAAATGTAAATTTTATTTCTTTGTCCTTGTTTATATTGGAATATTATAGCTAAAGGTTCTTTGTTCTTGTATCAAGATAGAATTCAGCATAAGTACAAAATTGACATCATAAAATAATATAATAATTTTTGTTTTAGGTTAGATTTATTTTGCTGTGTCCCTGATCATCCTTTTTGCTTAAGCTCATCTATCCATTTTAACTTTTTCTAAAATTGTTATTCTAGAAAAAATTACAGATGAGTCAAACATGCAATGAGAAGTAATGATCTGAGTGCCACAGAATGTAAAGCAAAACAATGCAATTGAACATGTATTGAATACTTTTACAAGAAATTTCTGTAGAAGGATTTTGTTTTATAACCAATGCTTTTTTTTTTTTACTTGATTATTACAGTTTGCTTGTTCGACGTGCTCGCAAACTTGCACAGCAGTATCAACTAACTTACAAGGAACCCATTCCAACTGCACAGCTTGTGCAGAGAGTTGCAGCCATCATGCAGGAATATACACAGTCTGGGTAAATCATGCATTTTGAATTGTTCTCAAATTAAAATTTAATGGTATTTTGTGTTTGCCTTTTAATTTAGTTTTATTCATATTTTTTTTTTTTTGTCAGGGGTGTGAGGCCATTTGGAGTATCATTACTTATAGCTGGATGGGACGAGGATAAGCCCTATTTGTTCCAGTGTGATCCATCAGTAAGTTTTTCTCTTTATTTTCTTCTAAGTGTCTTTTTTATACTTGAAAATTAAAATACATCCAACCAGACTATTGAAAAGATCAAACATATATATATATATATATATATATTATTTATTTTTTTGTAAGATAATTTAGAAAATTAAATGGGGTTACTCAATGAATTTTCTGTTCCTCTTGTGTCTGAATTTTAAAGAATTATTGCCATAAAATGTTAAAAAGTTAAGTATCTTGCAACAGGCTTGAGGTTGCGGGAAGTAAGTCTGACACCCATCCACCTTTAACCTCTGGGAAAGAAACCCGGTACCCATTTTAGGAAGGGCTGATTGGACCCTAGAACCTGTCTTGAAGGAAAACTTCCCAATCTCCACTGGGGTCAGGGATTGAACCCTGGTCCTCCAGGCTGCAGTGAAGCACTTTACCACTTGGCTACCTGTCCCACTGCCTAAAATGTATATTTGCATTTTTGCTATAAATGCTAATTTTATTAATAATTCAAAAATAAAGGAGAATTCTGGTGATTTAAAAACTGAAGTTTAATTCATTTTTAGGACACGATTTCTCTAAATATTAGTAACATTTAATAATTCAAATACTACAACATTCAAACCAAATTGATGATTCCATTTGTTTGATTATCGTTTCTCCTCTGAGGATCATCTTGTGTGAAGTGTGTGGTGTAATAAATACCTTTTGTTCCAATTTTTTAACAATAACATTTTTTTTTCTGTTCTTGAATGTATCTTAATTAGTTTCAAATGTAATTCATTGGCTCATCTTTGTTTGCTCCTGTGAATAAAAATAAGTCTAAATAAGCAAGAATAAGTCTAAATAACCTTACCAACTGTTGAACCTGATTGTTTGATGCGAAAAATACTTAGATATGGCTCATATCAACTACTAGACTTCAATATTCTCTGAGTCTCTGATACTGACCATCTTACATGGATCCACCAAATTTTTGGTCTGGAAATCTGGAAAAGCTGTAGTTCACTTTCATTTTCAAGACCAAACTTCCTAAGTGTGATCTCATTTCTTCCTTTTTAATTAATTAATGCTTCATTTTGTGACACCAACCTCCTTTTCCTATCATTCTGAAGATTTTTCAGAAATGAAAAAGTTATGATAGTGGAGTATCCCTCTCTTCCAAGTTGCTGAATTTAATAATTGACTTAAATTGGCAAGAAGGCAGTCCATATTTTTGCTAACCGAACTTGACCTGATCTAGTCCATGACCATTTTTGATTTGACTTTCCTGTCCTATGAAGTGGTCTCATGTAACTGTATCAGGCAATTTCAGTTTCTATTTCTTATGGATATTGGAACAATTTGTTGCTATTGTATATGAATTATTAAAGAAATTGAAATAAGTTCATGTTGAACACTCCATTGTTTAAAGGGTTACTTATTCAGCTCTGCTCCAAGAAATTGAACAGCTTTGAAACTAATAGTGATATATACTTTGTTATATGATTAATTTATTTTCAATAGGGTGCGTATTTTGCTTGGAAGGCAACAGCTATGGGGAAGAACTTTATCAATGGAAAAACTTTTCTTGAAAAAAGGTAAGATTTTTTTTTTTTTTTCTGCCAAGCAAATTTTATATTAACATCTTATTAAAAATAAAAAAAGCATTTTTCCTAATATTTTGAATTGGATTCTTCTAATGACTACCCTATTTAAGAAAAAATTCTCAATAAATAATCTGAGGAGTTTATTATTAAATTATTAATGTTTCTGTATTAACTCCTACTTCCCAAACTTGGTCATCGATATCTGCATTTTTCAATCAACATTGTTGCTTCCTCGATCCCTTTGTTTTTATATTTGAAGTTCACCTCTGTTAGCCTCATGGAGTAAGGCATTTTAATTTTTTTAATTCTTTTTTTAGATTTTTGTTAGCAATACAAAAGTTCCAAGTGAGCTTGAGGGTGAAGTCTGAAGCTTGGCATTTTATCATAAAAAATCCACAACTAAGCAACTTTATTAATATAAAACTCTCAACCTAAATACTTAATCTCAATAGTCCATTGCAAATTATGTCCTCTCTATAATTAAGAATGAGCATACTTTCCCTCCTAGTTTAGTTAAATTCATTTGACACGAGACCTTTGATTTCATTGTTTATTTTTTTAGGCAATACTTACTTTATCCACTGAAGAAGCCTTGTCATACTGAGGCAAAAGCTATGGACTGTTAGTGATTGTTTTGTTTGTGTGCTGGCTGTAATTTTATTTATTTATCTTTGGTGAAATGCCTTTTTTTAGATTTTGTATTTAAAACTATGTAATATAGAAGACTTGTATTTTCTTGAGTAAAAGGACAAATTTTTAAGTTGAAAATTTTTACCATTCCTGAAATATTCATAAGAGTTTTAATTAAGTTTAACAGTATTTCCAAATAAACTTTTATACATTGTTTGATCATGAAGAAATAGATAAATAAACTAAAAAAATATTTTTTTAATACAATATCTTTCATAATGTAGGATAATAAAAATATAATACTGTCAGGTAACATTATTAAAAAAAAAAAAAAAACATTAATTATAGTCAGTAAAATTAAGTAATTGAGATGAGTTACAAGTTTTATGTAAACATTGAAGATTAAGAAGCACTGTTAATTACTGAGAATATAAATGAATTAGCTAATATTTAAAACAAAGATATTCATAGTAATTGAGACATTGTCTCCAACTGTGGATTAACTTTTCTATAAATTTTGATCACTATGAAAGAGATTCTCCTTTTGGATCTTTGATCAGTCATGAATTATTCTGCTCATTTCATTTCAAATATTAAGGTTTGTCGGATCAGTATTCAAGAAACAGCTACAGTTTTCTCTTATCTTTCTCAGCTGCAAAATATTTTATTAAGGTCAGGAGTGTACAAGATTATTATTCTTCTAAGGCCTTTAATTGTTTTAGAAGAAAAAGTAGCTCAAGCAAATCTTTTTAATCGTGTACTTTTGCATTGTTACATCCACAATCACATATGATTTAAAAATGGGAAGAAAAATATTCATAACTAATAAATTCATTATAAGGGAGTATTTTTCTAATACCAGACCCTCTGGTTTGCCAAGCTCAGCATAGAATTTGCCATTGACTATTGCCATATACAGTAAGACCGCAATAATCTGGTAGTCGATAGTCTGGCACGCATCAGAAATAGAGGGTTGCCAGATTTTTTTTTCCCTGATGTACTAAAACATTATTGTATTTTTTAAAAAGTTGTACGAAAATTATCATACACTACGCTGTCGGTCTAAAACTACTACTATAAATAACAATAAAAAGGTATGTTTAACGGTGTAAAATTATAAGTTGCATTCTATTATCCAGTTAAGTGAAACAACTAGTTTAACTAAGAAGAACGCGTGTTCTGTTTTGTTAACTTATAGCAAGGGTAATTCAAATGTCAGATAAGAGGGAAGATAAGATTTAGTAATTCTTGTGTAGTTATCCGCAGTTTTTTAATAAAATTTTATTAATTGAGTTGTTGATGGTGTAAAATAAACCATGGCACAAAAACTTTGCTAAGACTTAGAATCCTGAGCTATTTAACAGTGAAATGCACTACATTACTATATTTGATTTTTAGTTCCATATAGTTTTCATTGTGCAGTATTACATACTTTTAATTTTTGTTTTGTTTACTGCATTGTTTTCTGCTGTATTTATTAAATGACAATTAATCGTTTTTGTATGTTAAAACTGTAGTTTTTATTTATGTACCCTTGTTTAAACCAGGGTTTTAAAAAAAAGCTTTGGTAATCCGGCATACTTGATAATCCAGCATTGACAGTTCCCCCGAGCACGCCGGATTATCAAGGTCCTACTGTACTACAAAAGAAACAAAACTTGGATAGTGTGAACAGATTCTTAATGAGAGACTAATTTTAATAACTTATTTATTTGGTAGTTACTCACGATAGCACAAGGAAAATCAGCATGTATATGATTTCTAGGAGTAGTAGAATAAGGAAAGGAGGATAGCTATAGAAGGACCAGGAACAGAGTATTTGCATGACTGATGCAACATAAGTTGCCATACCACCACTAGAACATTGAAAGTCAGTCAGAGGAAGAATCATATGTGGCATGTTCAAAGTACTAAATGGTTAGGGAAATAAAAAAAAAAATTGAAGAAATCCCGAAAAACTAAAAATGTTAATTGTTCAAAGGAAAGATAGAGCGAGATATTCAGGAAAATCCAACAGGGACTGGGGATAAATAAGGTATTGGTGCAGAAGAATGGATTAAAGAATGAGGTTTCACGAATTTTAAGCCATCAGGTATATCCAGATAGTGATGGTGGAGATATTGATGAATTTGATAGTAACGGGCTGCAAAAACAAGCATAAATAAGTCATGTAGCATCTTTTGTTGTAGGACTATACACCTCTACCTTTTTTAGGCCTATTGTACAAATCCTACAAAGAGCAGGCCATAGATGGCAGAAGGAAAGAGAACAAGCAGACAAATATAGGAAAAAAAAGAAACTTGCATGATAGCTCTAGGAATTAAACCCAGATATATCAGCCTCATGGCAGATCACCGTCTTGACTACAAGGTCAGACTGAACAGCCTTGACTACGTTTACTCAAAAGGAAGGGCTGAGGACAAGTAATATAGATAATGGTGATAAGATCTTAGCTATTATTAAATGACTGCACACATTAATAGTGCTTTTAATGTCGGATGTATTTCTAGCATTTTCTAAGCCTTAAATTATGGTCCATTACTCTTAGTAATCAAAATAAATTCCAGAATCCAGTAAGGGAAAGCAGCATTTTACATTTCCGAAATTGCTCTTCAAAAGGAAGTTGAAGGCAGCTGTTGAGGGAACTATAAGTGGCTAAGGAATTTTTATGTTGCCCGAATTCCATTTTCTAATGTCAGGTGGATTTAAATATGATATTCACCTTTTTAAAATTGCATATTTATATGTTTCTAATAATTTTCATAATCATTAATTCATACTTGATTTTTTTTTTTTTTTTTTTTATATGGTATTTAACAAAATTGTTTGTTCATTGCTTCTTTTTTTACTAAAAAAATAAAATAATATACTGTTTACACACACTTATTGTATTTTCCTTTTTCAGATATACTGAAAGTTTGGAACTGGAAGATGCTATTCATACTGCTATCCTAACATTAAAAGAAGGATTTGAAGGTCAAATGACAGCTGATAATATTGAAATCGGCATTTGTAATAAGCAAGGCTTTGTTAGATTAACTCCTACAGAAGTTAAAGATTACCTGGCAAACATTTGATAAGTTTGTTTTACATATTTATTTGATAAAAGTAATAAAAACTAATTAACACAGTTTGATTTTTTTTCATTTGCTTTATTAAAAATAAACATTTTTTGCAACTTTATAAGAATAAAGTGTTCTTTTTAAAATTGAAAGTGTCTTTTGATATTATTGGCGTCAGTTGAGGTCACACTTCTAAACAGAATAAAATTGAAATAACTATGAAGGTCATAAATATTCACATTGTTTAAACTTCAGTTGACTTTACTGCACCAGATGGTTTATTGTGTTCAGAGCCGTTTCCTAGGGTGTTTGGATAAACACTTCTTTTCCCCATGACTAAGTTTTATGGATCAAAAAATATACTGATAGGAAGGTAGATTGGCACTTGAGTGCATTGTATCAGCCATCTTAGTTACGTGTTTTCATAATTACAGGTATTTTGTTTGGGTGTAATTTAGGGTCATCTTGACCTTATGTATCTAATGTGCAAAATAAATTTTGTAATGTGGCAATAAATTATCTTTTAAGAGTGGCTGATTTAAATTAGGAATACAAAAGTAGAAGTACAATCCTATCTCACAAATTTATAACCTCCAAATCAATTCTGATTTTCTTTTGATAAAAGAGTGAAATCACAAGGAAATTTGGCAAATTTGCTCTGATGCAAGTGTGGTGCCAGTCATTGTAATGAATTGTCTGTCTCCAGAAGTGTGTGCATTGTTTTCTTACGATGAAAAGGTGCGTTGTCATCCATGAATAGAAAGTCTGCTCCTATTCATGGAACAGTTGAAAATGATGAAGAACTTCGTTGCAATATCATCTGCCAGTCATAGTCTCATTTTCCAGCACTTGTAGCTCAGTATATCCAGCAATCATAATGCCTCCAACGCCATTTCCATATTTGTCCCTTTCCTACACATTGTCACGATGGTACGCAGTACCACTTTCACTCCATATCAGCTGACATTTAAAAATCTGAGGAAAAACTGAAACGACTCATCTGTGAAGAGTACAGTAACCCATTGATGGCTTGTCCAATTCCAATGGAGTTAACACCTCTGCAAACTGCTCTACATTGAGCTCTGGATAAAGGGAAGCAGACTATAGGCCTTCAGGCATATCCCGACATGTTGCAGACGTCTCGCCACAGTTTTTCGGGATATTCGCATTTCTGTGCTGGAATGGAGGCTACTCAAGCTGACCAGCCAGGTGCTGTAATTATGTTTGCTGTTAAAACTAAAAATCTGTCTTCACATATCACAAGCACAGCTAGGGCAACGTCCTCGCATACATCGGAAACACATTCCATTGCTTTGAAACGTTGCCCAGAGCCTGGATACAAAACAATGGCGATTCTGAACTCCCTGGCAACATCAGTTATTGTGAGACGTTCTTTCAACTTTCCTGTAGTCCTCCAAATGAGAGTTGGCTGGAGGAAGCTTGAACTGCGCAGCCCTTCTGGTAGCTGATCAATTATGTTTTCCTGTCAAAATGGACGCTGCTGTGTGTTCTGAGAAATTATAGTAGGCTAACGTTTAACGTTTTAATTATCAGAGAAGTTCTAATTTAGAAAAATACTTGTTTATTTATAGACTTTCATTTATAAAGTATGACTGTTAGATTTCAGGGTTTTTTTTCTTTTTTCTGTGTGTGCTTTTCGCCAGCAGCAACTATTTCTCTTGCTTGACGATGAAGTGTGCTTCCACGGCTATTTTTCTCCGCTGACATGTTGATAATGCAAAATAAAACTTCTCTATTATTTAGCATTATTTCAATATTAGTCGCTAACAATAAATATTTTAATGATTTATAAATACAATTGTCTTTTGATAAGTAACCAGCGATTAGCACAATGGTGGATTCCTGCAGAAGATCAGATGGAAGTGCCTGACCAGACTAATCGATGCTACATGCGCAGATCTCACAAAAACAGGGCGGCCAACTCTCATTTGGAGGACTAATTATTTCCCACATGAATTCATCTAGATCAGTGGTTCCCAACCTTTTTCAGCTGGCGACCCACCTTTCCTTATCGGAATACCTCCACATATATAGGAATAGAAGAATATAGAATAAAACCATATTTGTATCGTATTCCTTCCTTATATATGATCGAATTTCGATTTTTCTGATCTTTTCTGATAATTTATTCGATGGTTTCTGATAGTTTTAGAATCAAGTCGCGACCCACCGGTTGGGAAACGCTGATCTAGATGATGTCTTTGTGGCATACTGAAAATTTTATGTTCAGCACTTTTTTTCTCCTCAAACAGTACCTTCAAACACAATTCATCCACAGTGCCAATTTGCCTTTTAAACTGTTTCCGTGCTATCACATGACTTCTGTGCTCATGATTCACAAATTTGCATGTGCTCCACATTTCTACTGATCAGCCACATGTATGCAAATTGCCACAAGCTGTTTTGTCTGACTTTGTGTATTAACCAATTAGAACTGGGGATAGTCCTTAGGATGCCTGTGTGTGTGTGTGTGTGTGTGTGTGTGTGTGTGTATATATATATATATATATTATCATTTGTAAAAATTAGAACAATGTAATATTTCTGAAATTTCTTAAATGAACTTACCAATTTTCTTCTCCAGTTTTCAAAAGTCCAATAGTTACAATTGGATGTGCTGGACCTGGCTCAGTCCAGCTCCACGAGCTAATTGTTAAAATCAGAGCAGGTTATTGAAACTTTATCCGATGCAGTCTAGAGAATCGTCAACCAGGCAATGTAAACATGTTTGCGAAATGTTTTTGTTTATTACTTCAATTTCAGAAACTTACTATATGTGACACTTAAAATAGTTAAGCTTGAGCAAATAATGTCACTAGAGAACGTAAGTGGAATGCTCCACTTACTGGGTACTTAAGTCAACCAATAGAAAAGTGAACACATGGGGTAGAGATGGCTCGAGACGGGGTGTCGTGATTGTACCTGAATTTTAGAACTATCAGTGTAGTACACTAAATGGATGGAAGGCCTATCTTATTATTAATTATGATTGCCTTTTGATATTTCTAATCAAGGAAATATTTTTTTTGTGGAAACAAATTTCGGAAGGAAATGAAGAAGAGCCAAGGAAATTTACTTTTATTTGTTGCTGCAAAGAAAAAATTGTGATAAATATGTCCAAGAAACAATTCATGATAACTACAAATTCAGCAGATATACAAGCATTATGTTCGTCAACATCATGAAACGGAAACAGACATGTTCATGACATGGAAAGTTTATCTGAAAGTTCGATGTCTAAAGTCAAATACAGAAAGTGTGTGTCCTTTGCTGTCTTACCTCACTGTTGGTCTGAAAAACAAGCGAAATGTCTATTGTTTTTAGAACAATATAAATGGCTCATAATAGGAAATGGGAATTTAGGATATAGCCTAAGGATTGTTTGCAAGTATGACATTTGGGATTAAAGCGCCAAAAAAACGTGCATGCATCAACGCAGTGGATTTCATGTTCGATAATTGGAATTATATTAGACAAGCTTCTCTGCGGAAAAAAAATGAAAGAGCAATCCTTGACTAATGTACATTTGAAAATTCAGGAAACCTAATGAGCAGGATATGCCAACGTTTATTGAATCAATAAATACAAAAGCAATTGCTACCACTATCAAAATTTTTAAGACAGTTTGTAGTCTTGTAAAGCGAAATACTGTTCAGTTTTGTTTACGAGAGCCTTCAACGCTTTTTGCGCATGCGTCAGGTCTCCTTCGATTTCTTCAAAATAGGGGCGAGGAGCAACAAAGATGGGATGTTTACTTTTTATAGTGTTAGTTTACTAGTACCTGCGTTCTATTTGCGCTTTTCGGGAAAGAATTATGGAAAGAATAAATACTACTGCAAAAATGCTCCACATTATTTTTTTTCTTAAAAGTGAAAATGACCAAAAGAATTTCATCTCAGCGTATCACCCCTCTGCGGAGTAAAATCGTCTGGCAGTGGTAGTTCTGACTTTCGAAAACGCACAGTATGTCATTATCAGATATAATTCTTTGGAATTACAGGAAAAAAAATTATGTTGACATTGGAAATTTTGAGCTTTCAAGATGATTGTGGAACATTCAAAAGAATTGTGGAACATATTGCAAAACTGATTAAAATAACTAACTTGAAAAATATAAAACAAAACGCAAAAGTTTGTATTATAATTAACCGATATCAAACAGTTGCTAAGAAAAGTACATTGGTAATATATTTACAATGTGCTGTACAATCTATATCTGAACCAGTATTGATTTTCGTAGATTTAAAAGAATTGTCATCAACAACTGCAGTATTTTTAACACATTAATAGATTGCTTGAATGAATTTATGTGAACAAATCTCATAACCCCACTGTTCAATTGGTGCATCGACAATGTTAGGGAGAAAATCAGGAGTAGCTGCTAAATAAGTAGAAATGTTTCCTAATATCATTATAGGATAATTGTTATAGAGTTCTACATCAAACTCTGGAATGGCCAAACTATTGGCTAATATAAATTTTATTAAAGATTTGGCTCAGCTGATCGACATTTTTAGGGGAATTTTTCCTCCTTTCAAAGGCACTACAATCAAGAACAAAATCTATTCAGAAAGCTGTACAGTTTCAAAATAATACTACATTTAATGGTCTCCCTGAGAGAAGTTACTGGAAAGTGTAGTGAAAAACAAGGAATACTAATCACATACATTTAGATAAGAAAGAATTTAGCAGTGAAAAAGAATTATGAAAATATATTAAGCCTTTTTTACTTACTGCAGTCGTCTGCTTGACAGTTAGGGGAATCTGTTTCTCGGTCGTTAGCAGGAGAAACAAAGCAAATTAAATTGAGTGAATTTTAAATTATAGAATAGACATCAATGATGTCGAAGATTTTGTAGAAATGAAAATATTCAGTCGAAAAATGTTTCATTGCCATCCACAGTTCTAAAAGCAAAAAGATTGCCAGCACAATTGCAATTAGTAGTTCAGAAGCTTAGAGAGGTTTTAGTGTAATGAATGTAATACTCACCAAAATAAGGAGCAGTCTCAGTGTGGAACACATATCACACTTAATGACTGTAATTAGGGAAGGAGCTAAAGGTTTGGAATGTTTGACAAATCGTGGATGAACAGTCATAGATTGACAATATACAGTAGAATTTGTGAAGGAGCTGAGAAAGGTTAATCAGAAAAACAGTTTGGCTTGGCATTAAATTTTAATAACAAAATGTGTTGTAATTTTATTTATATTATTGCAATTATTGGAACTTTGAAATTGTTTTATGTTTATACAAAGGCTGCTTAATAAAGTAAATTAAAATCATTTTTTTTTTTGGAGAGCCGGTTATTAAAAGTGTGATAGTAACCCCTGGTTACAATTCAAATTCTTAGAAAAGACAGAAATTGAGTTCCATAAAAAATAATAGCATTCTAAGTAATCAATCTAAAAGAAATAATAATTTTCATATTATATACTGTTATACCATTGTTGAAAGTTTTATGAAATTATAACAAAAAATCTTCAAATTCAAATCTACTTTAGGTAGGAGGAATAGATTTAAGGAAGAAATAATCACATTATATGAACTGTTTATTTTGAAAGTGATCTAAGTCCATTTATGTTTAAATTGAGATATTTAATATTTTGCATTTCAATAAAACTAAAAATATAAGTACAGGATACCAATATGCCACACTGCCTAAGTGCATCTAAGAGAGTTAAATTTACAATTCATATTAAAATAATAGCAATTATTATGTGAATAATGGGTTTTTTTTACCACAAATGGAGTTAGACCACTTTCAGAATTAACAAATAACTTTTTATAAAATTTGGAAGCACCCAAGTCCATTCGATGCAAACTTCAAATTGAAAAAAAACAGAATTCAGTTTATTTTATATTTATTTATAATAATTCAAAAACACAATTTATGCAATGAAGGTAATCTTTTAACTATATAAATTATATAACAATTTACTGCTCATCTACATTTTGTATATGCGGGAGGAATTTGAAGAAGTCATGGTGCTCCGATGGTATATATCGTAGTAAATCCATCATGTCCCGCATTTCGCTGTTGTAATTTGTCTTTTATTTTTATAAAGTGGTGTCAATACATATTATTAAACATCATCCACTAGAAAATAAATGTATAAAAACTACATTTATTATCAGAAAAAAAACGAATTTTCAAGGAGATAAATTCACCGTCTCCTCTTTGTCAATGTAGTTTTTATACATTTATTTTCTGGTGGATGATGTTTAATAATAATTATTATAAAAGAGAAGATTTGAGGAAGTATGGATTGTTTGTATATGGTGTCAATACAATTTATTATTGTATTGAAAATCCACACTTTCGGATATTATGAATAATGGATTGGACTTAGGCCACTTTCAAAGTAATGTTTTTCAGTATTGAAGTTACTGCAGTGACTTGTGTCCAAAATTATCTTTTAATCTGAATATACTCAATCGCAAAATGTGGTCTATGACTGCTAACGTGGAATTTGCATACATTACTACAGTTAACAAAAAAAAACTGAAAAATGACTTGGGTCACTTTCAAAATAAACGGCTCATATATTTAAGGAGAGTAAAATATAAGTTTAAGATTTTGTTAAAGAGTTCAATTGCACAAACAAATGTTATGGTTCATTACGGCCCAGGTTCATTGAAGCAAGAACTAAATTCCTCTGTAAGCAATGGCAGTGCACCGGCTAATGTCTCTTTCCTGTAATTATAGTAAGAAAGTATGTAAAGTATGTTTTTCGATGGTGTCATAGGACTTGGCAACTGCAAGAAAGCAGTATTTTCGGTTTTTTCACAACCAGTCATCCCAACACACGCCACTTGTCTTCACCAGAAAAAAAAGGAGGAAAAAAAAGTTTTTCATAATATACATAAAGGATAAGAAAAACGTAATATAATTTATAAACAACAATAATATAACTACATCATCATTATTTACTTATATAGTAAACTTAAAAAAGTTATAAATAAATGAAACTTTTTGTTTTAATAATTTAGATCTTTGGAGCATTTAGCCAATGCTGTTTTATATTATTTCAATTTCCAGTGTGTTCATCCTTTTTATTTTTTTGTTTAGTTATGTTTACTATCTTTATGCAAGTGGATACTTAACTGCTCATATTTTTAAACTTTTGCAGTGAATTTTCTTTAATTTCTACCTTTTACAGTACTATGCTGAATTTCTTTGCTGGTTATTTAATCATTTCTTTTTTTAATATTTTTCTAAATCTTATACCAGGTGGCCATACCAGGTATAATTGAATCTTATACCAGGTGGCCATAATTAAAGAGGAGGTGCTTAGAGCCCAAAAAGTTGGTGTGAACACTATTTAGGCCATGGGGTTTTGATTTCTAAAGAAAAAAATATTTGTTCAAAATTTCGCCTCCAGGGGAAAAAAATGGCTCTGAAAGCTACATGTGTAGAGAAAATTGGGCGTAATAAATAAAGAAAGTTTACAATCAATAGTAATTTTTATTTGGCATCAGGGTCATTCCACCTCAAATCACCCGATGAGTTCACCACCCCATCACAGATTTTTATGAAAATTTATTTGCATATAAAGAGTCATAAGGTAAGACATTTTGCAAAATATGGGATTTTTAGGTCAAATACTTGCCGAGATATGAATTTTTGAAGGTTTTTTTTTTTTTGTGCCACGCCCCTTTTTTGACGTATTTTATTGAATATCTCCTCTCCTAATCAATCAAATGGAACCAAATTTGTTTTCCCCATGTATTTT
>JAFIDM010009631.1:339974028-339984701 GCA_023159025.1 Thereuonema tuberculata
ATAAAAGTGTGCTATATTGGTGGCAATATTTTATTAAATAGAAAGTTTGTTACTTTTTCTTTGAACTTTAAAGGAAAATTGTTTATTGTCACTACAAAGAATTCCTTCTTACAAAATCAGAAATATTCTAAAAAACTTGTTGTATTTGGGATCTGAAATATGTTAAGCTCCAATCACAGTTCCCTCATTGTAGGCATTCCTGCAAAATGACTGGAATAGGAAAATTGAGCTAAATTTCTAAATTTTTCTAGTTAATATTAAGAAATGTTATTTTTTTGTAGTTTCTGTTCAACATCATCTGTTTTTTCTTTCTTTCTAATAAAGAATTAGCAAGGGCCCATTAACTTGGTACAAGATAGTTGTCGTAGCTGGAGGAGAAAGGATCATGGAGTTTTCCCTGGTTACTCTCTTCCAGCTCTCCATAAAATGGGTTTAAATTTTTTCTGGGTGTAATCGTGAGTGAGTGATTGTTGGACTGACTCTTTAACCTGCTTTTGACCCTGCTTCACCATGCATTTGTAGTCTCAAGGCTTACGCTGAAAATTCTGTAGTTTATTAATAAAAGACTGGGTTATTATTATTGCTTTACTTTAGATTTTTGTATATTAAATCATTAGCATTTAATTTGATATCGATTTAATTAGTAAATAATAATAAACATTGTTTTTTCTTTTGTCTTCTTTTAGTGACGATGATGAACTTAACTAGAATTACATTGAGCCATAATAGAATACGAAGTAAGTTAAACTTTATAAAATTCTATTTATCCTTCATGTGACATTATTTAAGACAGAAATCTTCAAATAAATTTCTTAAAAATAGGTGTTTGCGATAATTCAAGCACTCTTTGTAATACAAAAACTTTTTTAAAATAAAATTTTATAATATTTTGTATTGTAAAGCTGCTTTATAATTCAAGTTTTAATAATGACATCAATAATTGAGCATTCCTAAATTTTCTTTGGTAATATGATTACAGTTTATTTTGTCTCATTTCTGATTGATTCTTAGGTTTTATAAAAATCAATTAATATCTAATATTAGTTATATTTAACTTAATATTTTGCCTTTTTTTTAACTTAAAATATTAATTTGTAATTTAAAATTATCCTCCCAAGGTGTTCCTCCAGGAATTGCCAATTTGTTGAATTTGGAAATTCTAAATTTATTTAACAATAACATTGAGGTAAGCTACTCATTTTTATTGCAAAATATTTTCATTTATCTTTTTAAAATTTTTATCCTAATTCAAATTTTAAATTTGGTATTGGAGAGTTTTACAATCATTTACAAACTAAAAAGAAAAAATAACTTTTTATGTCCCCAATTAGTTTAAAATATTTGTAATTAATAAATCTAAAAACTAGATAAATTATTTTTGTTTATGAAGAGAACTTTATTTTCTAAAAATAATCAGATTTTACTGCTTTATTTTATGAAGTTGTAACAGAAAAGAAAATGTAATTTATATTGTTAATTATAGCAATCAATACCAGCTGACATTCACTCAAAAAATTATTCGCCTTCAATACCTTCCTGATCTATTACATCACTCACAGTATCAGATATCACTCCATCTTCCTGCAGTGAGTTAGTAACATGATACAGCATTCGTCATCACTTGCTTGTAGTTCGCCCTGTTGTTTCTTTTTGTGAAAATTCACTTCTCACTGAACTACTTGGTTCTTGCTCCATTTCACTGTCAGAATATAAAGGAAAAGTTAAATAAATTTTTACAGTATTAAGTGCAGTATTTGTAAATATTAGTACAGATTTTATAATACTAAAACAAAACAGAACAGGAGTTGGGTGAGATTCAAATCTAAAAGAAGGAGAATCCCAATCACTTACTCAAACCACAACAAGTGTTGTCAGTGTGTTTAATATAAGATAATTTACAAAAACAAATTTTTTGGAAAAATGGTTGACAATCTAGACATCTAATATTCAAACATAATATGCAATTAATTACTAATAATGATATAAGACACATCCTCTTCCTATCAACGCTATATTTCAAAGTTTATTACTTTTAACTGTTTCATCAGGCATAATATACATGGAAAAAAACTCTTCGTAAAATATAATAAAGAATTTTGTAATAATATCAGAAAACTCTTGGGAATATATACAAATTATATACTGTTAACAACATTGTTTATAATAATTGTAAAACTTTTTAAAACTTCCATATTATTACAATAGATTTTGCTTACAAACTATTTTCAATATTGAAATTTTTACAATTGACTTTAAATTTATCTAATAGTGCTTGGCTAATTTCTACTCCTTTCTGTTTGTTAGAACATTTTAACAAACAGAAAGAAGTAGAAATTAGCCAAGCACTATTAGATAAATTTAAAGTCAATTGGAAAAAATTTCAATAATTTCAATAATGAAAATAGTTTGTAGCAAAACCTATTGTAATAATATGGAAGTTTTAAAAAGTTTTACAATTATTATAAACAATGTTGTTAACAGTATATAAGTTGTATATATTCCCAAGAGTTTTCTGATATTATTACCAAATTCTTTATTATATTTTTTTCCATGTCTATTATGCCTGATGAAGCAGTTAAAAGTAATAAACTGCGAAATATAGCATTGATAGGAAGAGGATGTGTCTTATATCATTATTAGTAATCTAAGACATCTATGCCCATAACCTAGGTGTTTTGGAATCTACTCTTTAGACTCTGTTGTTTGACATGATTTTGATCAAAGTATCACATTTCCAGATCACAAGCTTCCCTTGTCAGAAGATTAAATCCATCAACATTGAAATATAATAAATCCTTAGCAAAATTTTAAAAAATGTTCATTCTTTAGGAGTATACACAACCAATAAATAAAAAGAGACTTGCAAAGGGTTTTGGAAAATAATAATAATGCAAACTTCCAGATAATATGCAGAGTGCATTTGATTGCCATAAAATCATATTTTCTTTGAATAAATTTACAAATAATAATAATAATAATATTTTTTAAAAACTAAATGTGTATTTTGTCCTTGTTTGAAATCAAATG
This sequence comes from Thereuonema tuberculata, assembly GCA_023159025.1. Classification (NCBI taxonomy): domain Eukaryota; kingdom Metazoa; phylum Arthropoda; class Chilopoda; order Scutigeromorpha; family Scutigeridae; genus Thereuonema; species Thereuonema tuberculata. The sequence continues at coordinate 339,977,056 of JAFIDM010009631.1, forward strand.
CTACTATTCTGCCAAAAGAAGTCTCATTCAGTTTAATATGAAGAATTCCATATATAAGAAGTCTTTTTTTGTTGAAGCAAAACTTTTTATTTTATACCTGAGAGAATTTATTGCAAGATTAGAACTAACTTCAAGATTTTTTTTTCGATTTTTTTTGCCCATAGAATATTTAATCCATCATATATTCATTTAATCACATTCTAATATGTTCTGTATATAAGCACGTACATGTTGACAGGAATAAAATATTGCTCACTTAAATTCATTCTATTCTAATAGCTGAATTATCCATACACCCACACATATCCTTTATCTCTTTCTCTCTTAATAATGAGATGCTCTTCCTGGCATCCAGTTTTATGTAGATATCCATCAAATTGACCACAGTTTACTACAAATTCACAGTCACACATAACTTATCTGTTATTGACTCTGAACATTATCTCCTAGTTGAAGATATTCAGAGATGCTAATTTAATGTCGAAGATAGACTTACATCAAAGTTTTTATTTGTTCTAAATAATCTATAGTGGGCCCAGTAGCCGAGTGGGTAAGAGCGCTTGGCTGCGGGTTGGAGGTGGCGGGCTCGGTTCCTGGCCTCGGCGGAGAGCGGGAATTTTCCCACGCTCCTTTCATCTCCAAACGAGTCCTAGGGTTTACCCAGCCCTCTATAGAATGGGTACCGGGTTTCTTTCCCGGGAAGTTAAGGTGGGCGGGCGTCGGGCTGACCACCCGACCTCAATCTAGTCCTGTTGGTCTCAAAACGCTGGGAGCCTTATCTCCTGCGCTCCTGTGGGTCTACATGGCCTGTTTAAGGAATTGCTTAACTTTTTTTTTTAACTTTAACTAAATAATCTATAGCTGTAGATGGCAACTGTACTCGGGCAAACTATTAAATTTCAGAAAATCTGAAAGTAAAAAAAAAAAAAAAACTCATTTAAATATAAGAATGAATGTTAAGCATTATCCCTTCATTTTTAAATATGATGATTTTAATTTCTCCATCAACTCTACCAACTCTGTTCCAAAATAAATTCTTAAATATCCACTAGTTCTAATGTCAATTTGGAAACTAAATATTTTTTTAAAAGTTTAATGCCCGAGTGCACCAAACTTCAGTTAACTTTGATGACTGTAGTTTGGTGCACTTGGGCATAAGTGTTAATTTCATTGTTTTTATTTACAGGAGCTTCCTACATCACTTTCATCTATGCCAAAACTAAAACTTCTAAATCTTGGGTGAGTTTACTAACGTATCTAAAAATATTTTTATTTATATCAAATTGATTAATAAAATTATTTTAACGTGTGTTTTTAAATAAGTTTTTTTAAAAATAATATACAATACGTTAAAAAAGGTCCATGGAAGGTTTTGAGGATATCAAGATGTTCTTGCTGATGATGGGGATCTTTATATCCTCGAAACCGTCCATGGACCTTTTTTAACATATTGTATATTATTTTTTTTAAAAACTTTTTTAAAAAAAAGAATTTTTAGTGTGAAAAATTGTATATATTAATCAAAAATTTATATCAAATTAAAAGATATAGATTTCATAAGTTTAAAATTTTACTGAGACTTTTTGACAATATAATTTTTTTAATGATTTTTTTTGTTTTTGTTTTCATGGAATAGAATGAATCGACTTTATACTCTTCCAAGAGGTTTTGGAGCATTCCCTGTACTGGAAGTATTGGATCTCACGTACAATAACCTTAATGAGAAAGCTTTGCCAGGCAACTTTTTCATTTTGGGTAAGAAAATCAAAATATCTACTTTATTAATTAAAATGTTAGAGATAATTTTGCAGAACTGTCAAATAAATAACATAAATAAAGGTCCTACATAATTTATCTTTCAACATCAGTTGTTTGTAATTAGGAAGCATATTAGCTTTTTATAGCTTTCAAACATCTTTATTGTCTGAAATACATACATGTCTTGCCAATAGGAGAGATATTAGAATATTTTTCATGGCACAAAAGAATTTGTTTTCATCTTAATTATTTGTAATTTTCTTGTTTAATTTGTATAGAAATAGATATCAGTCCAAATGAAATGAATTTAATCAGTTTACAGTGACAAAGAAAGTAATGAGTTATTTTGATATACATATATCCACCTACAAAAATCATACTCAAGATGGTGAGATTAGTAAATAAAGAAGTTAAAGATTTTAAAGGATATAATTTGGGGTGCACCACCCATTAATGGGAATGCCACTGAGAATTGATTTTGGTAGAAACTCTTCCAAGGGTGTGTCTGTCCAACATGGTGCATTATTATTATAACTGATATTACATAGTCTGGTTGCTGTTAAACTTGACTTTTCAGATAGCAAATCTATTCAAGCAAGACCAATTACTATTATCTGATTTTTGTGAGCCGAAGAATTGTAGTTATTATAAATTCACACATGGATGCTTTCATTTCCAAAGAATACATTTATTCTTGCAGTAAAAAGAAAAATCCTTAGAAAAGGAATATTCTTTTAAAATGTGACCTATGACATGTTCTGATACACACAATAAATGATATGTAGATAAAAAATAAACCTTTTTGAAATAAATAAATATTAAAAGGTTAAAGGGTCCCCACAACAGGCCTATGCAGGCCCATGGGCTCGCAGGAGGTAAGGCTCCCGGCGTTTCATGACCAAGGGGACTAGGTTGAGGTTGGGAAGTGAGCCCTACGCCCTCTCACCTTTAACTCCCGAGAAAGAAATCCGGTACCCATTCTACAGAGTGCTGGGTAGGTCCTAGGACCCGTTTGGAGAAGAATGGAGAGTGGAAAAATCCCCGGCATCCGCTGAGGCAGGGAATCGAACCTGCCACCTCCAACCTGCAGCCAAGTGCCCTTACCCACTCGGCTATCGGACCCACAAATAAATAAATAAATATATATATATATATGAAATGAAAAGATAATTAATAAATATTATAGGATACAAGTAAGGAGATACTTGCTGAATTTAGTGCTTGGAAATAAGTGTCCGCCAGACTATTGTTTGAAGATTGACCGAGTTGTTTAACAATGACTGTGAATGCAAAGTAAAGATAATGTAAAACAACAATACTCACATTTTACATCCGTGTAAAGTTGTCCAAGGGAATATTGCACTTTGAACATTATTAATATTCTTTTTACAAGTGACATTTCAGATATACATCATTGTTTTGTTATCCTTTATTAATAATTCTATTTGTTTAATGTTTAGAAACTCTGAGAGCACTGTATCTGGGAGACAATGATTTTGAATTGCTTCCACCAGAAATTGGAAATTTAAAAAATTTGCAAATTGTAAGTATAGCCAAATATTAATTTTAATATTATTTATAATGTTAAGAAATATGTTTTATTGACATTTGATTGGTTTGTGTCATTGTTATTTCTTTACTGTTTGCTAACTCTCTCCAAAGGGCTTTCATTTGCTGCAATTTTTAAAAGATCTCTGTATTTCATCTTTCTTGAATATATAGATCATATGCTGACATTCTTAAGATCTTAAAGTGCTACATTCTAAAGTCATATATACTCAAAAAAAGTATCTGCGTGAGAGACTTGATTCATAATTTGTCATCATTCTTTTTCACCTACTGAAAACCCTATTCACCTTGAGTCAGAAAAATCTTTGAGTTGGGATTTTTCCAAGTCTACTAACAATCACAGCTTGACAATTTTAAATTTGAACCTTTATTCCCCTGCCCCAGTCAATTTCCCATCTAAGTGATTTATTATGTTTAGATCTTTAAAATGAAGATTATCAAAAATAATTTTTTTTAAGAAAATCTACTGGATCACCTTGGGATGTTTATTTGTTAGAGAATTCTTTTGCAAAGATCAATCATATCTAATCTAGAAAGAATATTTATTTAATATCTATCTAAGATAACACCATTCCTCACCCTACTTATCTCTGAGGAAAGGCTTACAAATATATTTTTTTTTATTTTAATTTTAGTAATTTTACAATTCCAGTCCTACTAGATCCACTATTAAAGTGATCTGTCTGTAGGTTCTGTATAATATATCTATTTTAAGTTATTACAGAATAATTACATAATTTGTTAAAAATAATTAGTTATATTACCATACATATATTGTTATTTAATAAACATGATAATACTTTACTATACAGCAGTGTTAATATACGTATATCAATATTAATGTAAATATTATAACATAAAATTGTAATTAATCTTATAAAAATATTTAACCATTCTATATTAAATAATTAATTATGATGGATCTTTTTTGATTGTATTCAATAATAATATTTCTGTATTACTTTAGTGTTCTATTAATAACATTACAATTCAATTTAAACAGAAATACTTCTTTTCTTTTTTAAAAAGAAGAATATTTTTTTCTAAAAACTAAAAAAATTAATTTTAAATTTATTTTACATAATAACAATAAAATTAAATAATAATAAATAGTATTTCTAGATTTTTTTAATGTTATATTGAAAACATGCCATCCATAAAACAGAATTTTTTTTTCTTATTTTTTTTAATGTTATTATTTATACTATTCAAAATTTTTGAACATCTATACTTACAGTATTCAATATTAAATAATTAATTAAGAAATATCATTTTTGCTTTTAATCAATAATAATATTTCTACATTTTTACATTTCTTTAATAATAGTACAATTCAACTAAATAGAATTGCTTCTTTTCTTTTTTCAAAAAGAATATAATAAAAAAAATTTCTAAAATCAAAAAATATTAATTCTAGTTTTATTAAATAATAACATTTCTAAATTTCTTTAATGTTATATTAAAAACATATCATCCAGAGAACAGAATTAACTTAAATTAAGGAGCATCATTTTCAACAGTTTTACAGTTCTTTCATGTTACATTAAAAACATTTCAATTCAAAAACAGTTGTGTCTTTTTTTTTTGTAAATATGGGTTTCTAAATTATAAGATATGTATCTAAATGTTCCAGTTTATTTTTTCACCTATTATTTTCTGTAATATTTCATTTTTTAATACACTTATTTTATTAAATTCATTTTTTTTTAGACTATCTTCTATTTGTGTAAAAAGTTTTAATATTATTCTATTTTTGTTTCTTAGACCAAAGTTATTTTTTAGATTTTCGTAATACAGAATCTGTATTAGGTTATTTCTAGAGTTATTTTCTAAGTTACTTTTTCTATACTGTTCCCTTATTTTGTAAAAAATTTTTATTATTAAAGAATACATTATTTTTTCTCTAGGCATTAGAATTTTGTATTTAATTCTTATATTTATTTTTTTATTTTTTGTTAAAGTACCATAATCTTTTATTATATAGTTATTTTATTTAATATTCTATTTATATTATTAATGTCTGTATTGTTTAGATGTATCCAGTAACATAATCCATAATTTATTAATGAGTCAATAAAAGATTTATATAGCAGTGTTTTACAGAAAATATATTTTGTATATGTTTAAACATAAATATTAGGGAGTTGAGTTTATTTAATATATATAAATAATGAGTTTTCCAAGTGAATTGATCATTAATTAGTAAACCTAAATATCTATTTGTATTAATTATTTCTATAGTTTCACAGTTGCATCTGTTGATATTTATGTTATTGTTCATCAAGCAATTATGATTATGATATTTTATGAATGGGTTTGTATGTAAAGATTTATTTTTTGTTCTGATTATCATTAGTTTTGTTTTTTGATTGTTTATTTTCATTTTATTATTATGTGTCCATACAATTAATTTATTAAGGTCTTTTTGTGTGTTTTTTTCTGCAGTTTTACAATTTTTATTTATATTTATTAAAATGATATCATCAGCGTAAGCATAAATTTTCGATGTAGATATTGTACTATATAATGTGTTTAAATATATAATAAATAAGAGCGGTCCTAAATTTGAATTTAAATTAATTCTTATTTTTCTATTTTTTAAATAATTTTTTTAATATTTCTATCATTTTTCCTGTAATACTGATATTAAACAATTTTTGTACTAATATCTCATGATTTATACTATCAAATGCTTTTTCGTAGTCAATAAAAATAATATCGATATATTGTCCTTTGTTTAGGCAGTATTATTGGTATTTTGAAAATCTTGAAATAGTTTATCAGTATTTAAATTTTTTTGATATGCAAATTGTTCTTTTTTTAATATATTTAGATAGAAAGTTATATATTGAGTTGGTTAAATAAGTCTCTATAATTTTGGACATATTGGAAAGAACAGAAATTGGTCTATAATTTTTGATTTCATAGATTTTTCCTTTTTTATATACAGGAGTTATTTTTGCTGTTTTCCAAATATTTGGGTATATTCCATAATCATACATGCTTTTTAAAAGTTCGTGTATTATTATTGCAAATATATCAATATAGTTTTTTATATCCTTTATAGCAATATTATCGATACCAACAGTATTTTTATTTTTCATTGATTTGATCATTTTTATTATGTCCTCGATATAGGGTATATAAAATCCTATTGTATTTGTTAATGTTTCAACGTCTTCATTATTATTTGTAATGCTACAGTTACATGTATTTTTAATTTTACTGAATGTTTTACCGAATAGCTCATCCGTTTGTTTGTAATTAAATTTTTCTATTAATTTACAAATTTTGTTTTTATCTATATTTTTATTTTCATTTTTTTTTATGATATTATTTATGGTATTCCAAGTCTTTTTATTATCATTGTTATATTTTTGTAATTTATTTTGGTAAAATTTTTGCTTGGTTTTTTTGTATTAGGTTTTTCAACCAATTGCTTTTTTTTCTATAATTTTCTTTATATTTTTTATTTGTTTTATTATTTTTGTGTTTTTTGTATAATTTGTCTTTTTCTTTGATGTGGTCGTAGATTTCATCTGTTATCCATTCATGTTTATAATTTTTTCTATCATTTTTTATAATTTTATAATTGTCTTCCGGGTTTCCTTTATTGTGTTGCTCTTTATTATTTAAGGGTTTTTTAGATGTATTAATTATCTTTACAAATTTATTTATTATTTTATTTGGGTCTGTTATTTTTTTATTTCTTATATCATTAAGTAAGTTTTCTGATTTTTTATTAAATAATTCTTCATTTGTTATATTGTTTTGCTTTCTAAATTTATTCAAATTTTGATTATTTTTACATACTTGTTCATTGTACAATTCTAATATTATTATAGAGTGATCTGATATTTCAGTTTGTATAATATTACTTTGAGTATGTTTGGTTCCTATATTAGTGAAGCAGTGATCTAAGCATGTGGAGGTACTAGATTTTGTTGTTTGTATTTCTCTAGTTGGAGCATTGATTACATTTTCAAAGCCATATGTATTAAAAATTTCTAGATATTTCAATATAAGTGAGTTGTTTTTTTTTCCAAGATATTAATATTCATATCACTAATGATTATGAAGTTATCTGTTTTTTCTAAGTTGTTTTGATTATAGTCTGTTGTTTTTTCTAGTTCTTGGATAAATTGATTTTTATTTGTTAGTGGAGGTTTATAGACTATTAATAACTTTTTCAGGGTGTCTACAGAATCAGGGAAATCAGGGAAACCGGGAATTATCAGGGAATTTTGTTATTCTGGAAAAAATCAGGGAATTTTGCAATTATTACTTAAAATCAGGGGATTTTTTGGTTGAACAGATCG
>JAFIDM010009631.1:339985350-340000798 GCA_023159025.1 Thereuonema tuberculata
CCGCTATACAGGGGTGGCCGCTCGGAGAAGTTTCACTGTATATATATTCATATTTACTACATATGTTGACTTTATATTGTTCAATTTAATTTCTAAAATCTAAAAATGTGATATTCCTCTTCATCTTTAAGAAATCAAATCAATAAGGAAATTCTGGGTTAATGCTCTACTGTTTTAGTATTGACCTAAAACTGACCTTGCTCTACTGTTTTAGTGTTAAAACTTGAGGATTTGATTCTTTGTATCACAAAAGTACGAAGGAAACTTGGAACTCCTGGATTAATTAACAAGTTTTCTTCAGAATTTAGTAATCTGCATTAATGGCAGTATTGGCTGAGAAACACTGCAACAGATTCTTAAATTGTTAATCGTCTTCCATAGATTGAATTACAGATGATTTCACTTTACTCAATGCAAAGTAACGTCAACTTTCTTTTACTTGGCTTCATTCCTTCTAAATCTTATCAGAAACTTCTTTAACAAGCCAACTTTTAAAAGAAATGAAAAGGTGATTTTTACATTGATAGTAAAACCACAGCATTACATTTTCATTTAAAAAAAAAAAAAAAAAGCATAGTGATGAGATATAAGGATACCCTCTACCCCATTTTTTTCATTATTACATTAGAATCTCTAAAATCAACATATTAGAATGTAATTTTTAACCGTTAAGAAATGTGGAAGGTTAATATTGAATAAAGAACTTTATTCTAATTGGAATTAAATCAGAAAAATAAAATTACTTTTTTGTAATCCTTTTACACCACCACAATTCAAACAAACTCTTTGATTTCAATTTTATTTTATTTTTTGGCTGGTTAATATCATGTACATAAATTTATAGAATTATACAAAGCCACATAGAGTAAAAAAAAAATGTTGACCAGATGTTTATTGAAACTGATAATGCTTATACTCTTTGTTCTGTTACAGATGGTTCCTATTTCAAGAAATGAAAATATTCTAGAATGAAAAAGTATACTGAATATACTGAATTTTGTTAAGAATTTTTCATAAAATTGGAACTGCAGCAGAGAGAGAGAGAACTTTTTCAAAAATCCTCAGTAACTTCATTTCAATTCTTGCTACTTTCTTTAAATTTTATTATTTTATTTACCTTTCCACCTCAAGTTATTAATTGTGATTCTGACAGGGAATGTTTCTGATAAAGCCTCTCGGATTTTCAGAAATTTTGTTTATTGCCTTTTTGCCTTTGGGGGGATCACTGCCAGGTTGGCTGGTGACTTTCCCATAGGTTTGCGCCTTTTCTGATTCTTTTATCGAGGGAGGTGGGTTAGGGCTGAAGATCCCGTTGAAGGGTGAAACAGCTGTTCCCTAATCCTCCCCGTAAAATGAATCAGAAAAAGGCAATTTTGTTTTTGTTTATTCTGTGCTGGGCTTTACATACATGTTCACTGAATTTTGTCAGCACGTTACCTTATTTTGCTTAAATGTAGCCGTGTCCTTTTGCGTTTTTGTAATGTATTTCTTTTCGCCTACTAGTTGTAGGGAATGTTTCTGATACAGCCTCTCGGATTTTCAGAAATTTTGTTTATTGCCTTTGGGGGGGGGGGGTCACTGCCAGGTTGGCTGGTGACTTTCCCATAGGTTTGCGCCTTTTCTGATTCTTTTATCGAGGGAGGCGGGTTAGGGCTGAAGATCCTGTTGAAGGGTGAAACAGCTGTTCCTAATCCTCTCCGTAAAATGAATCAGAAAAAGGCAATTTTGTTTTTGTTTATTCTGTGCTGGGCTTTACATACATGTTCACTGAATTTTGTCAGCACGTTACCTTCCTTATTTTGCTTAAATGTAGCCGTGTCCTTTTGTGTTTTTGTAATTTATTTCTTTTCGCCTACCAGTTGTAGGGAATGTTTCTGATAAAGCCTCTCGGATTTTCAGAAATTTTGTTTATTGTCTTTTTGCCTTTGGGGGGGGGGGGTCACTGCCAGGTTGGCTGGTGACTTTCCCATAGGTTTGTGCCTTTTCTGATTCTTTTATCGAGGGAGGCAGGTTAGGGCTGAAGATCCCGTTGAAGGGTGAAACAGCTGTTTCCTAATCCTCCCCGTAAAATGAATGAGAAAAAGACAATTTTGTTTTTGTTTATTCTGTGCTGGGCTTTACATACATGTTCATTAAAACACAGATATACAATAGAACCTCATCACAATGGACATCGCTTATAACGGACAGTTTTAAAAAAAATTGTCAGCCTACAATTAAGGTGAGCGAAGTGAAACACCATTGAAATTTTGTTATTCAATATGTTGAACAATCTGCAAATGAAAATGTGCTTGCATATTATAAACAACTATGGCACTTCCGTCAGTTATTAACTGAAGAAATAAGCAGCAAGCAAACCCCGCACAAAATAAATTATTTTTTCAAACCAATGAATGTAAGCAATCAAGATGAACCAGGACCTTCTTGTTATAAAAATTAATGCAGTGTATACATACACATCTTTTTCAATTCAACCTACTATGTTGAAGGCTGTTTTTTATTTGATATATAATAAACACATTTTATAGCTAACTATTGTAGTTTCATTGATTACACCCTGCTGCATTTATCCCCTAGAAGAATTATTTCTTAATAATTAAAACTTTCATTAAAATGGACAACCTTCAGCCCCTATTAGTCCGTTATAATGAGGTTTTACTGTACAAAATAGGGAAAGAATGATTTAATAAACAGTGTTGAAAAAACAAGCCCCCCCCCCCAATTAATTGGGTCTGGATATGACCAACCATACACTGAATAGCAAAAACTATTCATTTCCGGACCCATGTTTATTTGAACTTTTGTTTCTTACTGAGTAGAATCTACCTTTCAAGTTTATAAAGGGAATTTTTAATCACCCTGTATTGCTTACTTCATGAGAGAAGAAAGATTCTGTAGAGCAAATATGAAATGCTGTATAAATAAGCATCTTAATTTAGAAGCTTGGAGGTGCACAGGAGTTGTAGTAAGTTGTGGATCCAGCATACACAGATTTGCAATACACAGTGGTGTTAATTTTGCCACCTTTACGTGCAATTAATACATCACGAAAAAGAATCATATTATCTTTTTCTTTTTTCAATCTCAAAGTTAATAGCATGTATCATTTGGAACACACTTAGGTCCAGTATCTAAACATCATTAGATCCTTCCACAATGTCCACTAGATGTTGTCACACTGCTGAATGTCTATTGGTTGACGACAACAGGCACTCCACTGATATTCCATAAAATAGAGGAATATTTTCGCTTGTTTTATTAATCTGAAGAAGCTTGTAAATGAACTTGCAAAACAGATTATATTTGCAATAAAAAAATATGATACATTCTATTTATTAAGTTATGTGTGGTGGCTTTAGTTCTTCAGCTTTAAGTATTATTGCAAATTCATTTTTCAAATGACAAAAGAAAGATTGATAGAAACCTTAAATTATAATAGTAGTTAATTAATGGGATTTTTTTTTTTTTTTTTTTAAGCAAATAGTGTGTTTGAAATAGATAAAACACTTGTTTCTGTGTTCAGCTGAATCTAAATATATACAGTGGAGCACCGTTTATACGTTTCTATCATTTATACGTTTTTTTGAATGGTCCCGGCAAAATCCAATGCATATTAACGTTAAATAATTTCATTTATACGTTTTCCTGAAATCGGAAATTTCATTTATACGTTTTTTTAAGAACTCAAGAAGAGAGAAAATGCGCATTTTAACCTCAGATTCCCACTTGCCGATTGTCCAGTCTTAGAAAAGGCACGCAGTATTATAAAATTGCACTGAAAAAACCTCTGCCAAGTTTTCAATAAGCTTTGGCGGGTTTTAACACCATGCATGAATACCTCATTAGCAGTGATTTAAATGATAAAGTTAAGATGGCACTTTTAATCATGCACAATGAACTTTTTTCCTGTGCATTCCAAAAAAGCCCCACAACCTAAAATAAAAAAATATTTTGTAAATGCTGACTCAATAAGAATAGTAGTACTAGTTGTACATTAAATCCAAAATAAAAAGTTTTGTATTACAAACCTCTTGTATTTCATTTTCATGTAATATTTTAATTTACCTCTGACTTTTTATTGTTGTTTATTACGAAATTGTTCGTAACTTTAGTGAATTTCGTTTATATGTTTTTTTCATTTATACGGTTTTTTTTCTCAGTCCCTTGAAAAACGTATAAACGGTGCTCCACTGTATTTCCATTGAAAAGAAATTTAACGTGCCTGAATAATTCAATAAAAGGTAACAAAGTAAGGCACAAAGCTAAAAGAAGGAATTCGCACCCTGAACTGTCACCGGGAAGAGACTGATTCTGCAGTACATACAAATTTCATTTTATTAATATTCTCTTTACAAATGGATTCGTAAAGTAAAAGAAATCATTACTGCATATTTTAAATAATATTGCATGATAATTAAACAATTTTGCATCATGCTCAGTTTTGTATTTAAATACAACAAGAATGCTTATCTTATATTTTTATAGGTTTTTTTTTTTTTTTACAGTATTTAATCCAATGAAACATAATATGAATTAATTGTGGATTTTTTATCTAAGCTCTAATGTCTCCCAATTATTATGGATAATGGACATATTACTGCAGCTGTATTCTGAATGTAAGCACGCACATTGCCTGCTAGGAAGTCAGCAATAGAAAATTGAAGTTACACTAGGGTCAACTAGGGTTGTATGATGAAGGTAGAAAAACAAAGATTAATGAAAAGTAAAAACATTTGTGATGACAGAAAGCGATATCCTGTATTAGTTATTAGTAGAAATATAACATTCACACAAAATAATAATAATAACAATCATGCTCTTCTCAATTAAGATTAATTAATCTACCTTACAGCTGCTTTATTTGTGCTGACATTCTTAATCTTGAGCTGTTTTTTATCAATGGCAAACTGGGCATCTTCTTCACAGCTTAAGGAACTCAATAAATCATTGAGAGCTGCAAAATTGTTTCATGATAAAAAACCAAACAAACTTAAGCTAGCAAACAATTTTTTTCCCCCCAAACATTTTAGAATACTAAAATTTAAAGCAAAGTCAAGTAGTAGTCACTGTTAAATTTCTTCAAAAGTAATACAAAGTTTTTTAAAACTGCTTCCTTTTTAAGAATATATCTAGTTTTTTTTTTAAAATTTGTTCTTTGCTGATGAGAATGATTGAATTACTGTGTATGTATATAAATCCTTTGCCCCTGTATTCAATTTTAAATTCCTCTTTTAATTATAATCATTTCTTTAAGGATTTTCTTAACCACAAACAGCTTTTTATCCCATAGTTAAATCTAAACCCTTCATTGAAATCCTTGCATTTCTTTGGACTGTGTCAAGTAAAGCACTTTGAAGATTATTAGGAAAGGAACTGCAAACTGTAGTTGACATTTAGGAAGATTCCGGAATTGTCTCTTACAAAAATGTTTATTTAAAATGAACTTTCTAAGCATTCATTATAAAATACATATTTCTAGAGCAAATGATATTTTAATTAAATGAACTAGTCGAGTCCAAACATCCAATCATAATTTGTTCTGCAGACTCAAGTTAAAGTGGTTACCTAAAATCAATAATATATTATGGCTTCTTGACGAAACGGTCCGTCCCAGTCTCTTCCCGATGACAACTCGAAGTGCGAATCCTAACTTTAGCTTTGTGCCTTGCGATTGATATTTTCTTGTAATTAATCTTGATAGGTGATCTCAATAATACACAGATTACTCATATTTTTGAATGGTTCATAGAAGATAAAGAATAAAATAAAGCTAAGATGTCACTAATTACTTTTCTCAGTTGTACGAGAAAAGATGAGTAATGCCTGGATGAGCCTTCACCCATTAATCTTCCAGCTGCATTGGAATGCCTTCAAGTCTGCAAATATAGGTCTTTAAAATAAGCATCTTAAAGAAGGTAAATCAGTTCTTAACAGCTTTGGATATTCATCAGAAAAGAAGTTGAGGCCACGCTGTGTAGTGAATGGAGAAAATACATCATAATTTCACCATGCAAAAAAAGAAAAAATGACAACCAACCAATGATTACTTGCCATACATTTATTTACACTTAAATATATAAATTAGGACACCTTAACCTTAACATACATAAGCTAAACTCTTACAAATGAAAATTAAAATTATATACTTAAGACAATGTATTCAGTTTTGACGAATGCTATTTCAGAAGAATTTACATCAACCTATCATGTGCAATAGATTGTTTGCACTTATATTGGCTTTCTTTCATTCATAGTTGTCAAATAAAATTACAGTTAGCAATTATAAAATGGGGTAGGATCTACAATTTCCTCTTGGCAAAACTGCTTAAGTCAAAATTGATCCTTACCTGAAAAAAAGCGACAAACGTTAGCACCGTATGTGAACTTCTGCAGCTTTAAAGTATAAATCTGTCCAACCTCCCATAATTTGGTCTGGTATCTGCAACTGCTAATCAACATTCACTCTGCAATTAAGCTGCTAATATTCAAACAATACACAAACTGTCTCATTAAAAAAATCCCTGAGTCATTCTATAACCTCAAATAAATGCTTATTATATACAGTGCAAAAACGAAAGGTCATTATATTTTAAAAACAGGCTTTCCACCAATTTGATAAATATTCAGTTTTCCATAACAGCCTTTCCCTGTTATTTTATAATTTGATGCCTGTTGTTGATTGCTTCCAAATCTTAAGGCTTTAGTAAATTTATCTTCAATGAAAACAGAACCACCAGGATAAAAAGTTGCGAAGTCTGCAGCTGCCCTAGTGAAAAGAATATTGTTGCAGATTGGTGAGAGCCATTTATAAGCTTTAAATTAACTTTGTGCAAATGTTTCAGGAACAATATACCCTTATCTATTCATTGTACAGTGAACAAGATTTCCAGATGATGATCATCTGGCACTGACATGAATTCACGCTCCATTCAGATCCCTGGTTTCAGCAGATTATTAAGAAGAAACAAGCTAGTTACATTGAAGTAGCATCAACTTTCCCACACCTCTGCTGACCAGTGCTTGCCCTTAAATTAAAAATAGTAACACAAACTTCTTGTGCCACACTTTGAACCAAAAAAAAATAATTCAGAAATGGGTGAACAGATTTGTCACGTTGTGCAAGAATGTGATTAAGGCAACAGAAAATTTGCCTTGCTTTGTTACAACAAGGGATACTGAACATCTTTCAATTAATAAGTTCACTTAAACTAAACTTCATAAACCTCAAACAAATCGCATGACATTAGGCTCCCACCAATTTGGAAAACTTTGTATCTAGAATCTATCTTTTCTTTTTCTTCCTTTTACATTTATCTCCACCATTCCCAAACTGTCTTTGTTTATTTCACTTTAGTGATGTATCCAAAAAATTCAGAATGAATAGCCTGCAATTATAACAACTATTAATCTGATTTCTCTCCCTTCTCCAAACGAAAATTGCCTGTTCCCTATTTTCCACATTTGGTGGAAACCCTGCAAAAACTGGACAGGCCAAGACAAAAGAAAAAAAAGGTTGGCACTATCTTGTCCTGAGCATGTCAATTCACACTACAATGTAAATCAAGGACAATTAAACAAATACAGAATAATAATAGAAATAAAGGTACAAAATATACTACGTACTAAACTAATGGCTTAACTGCTACAGATAAAGCAATAAGTTTAACAGGGTTGATGGATTAGCATTGCGACATTGTTAAACAAAAAATATATATATAAAGTTTACATTTCAATAGATATTCTATATGCCCATAATTCAGATGAAAATTTAAGAAACTTCTTTTTTTTTTTTTGATGGGGAGATAAACAAGCATTTAGAGTATAGTAGTAGTTATGGACTATTTTAAACATTATGGAAAAATTCTAGATTTATTACCTATAAATAAACCTGAAACAATTTTTTTTAACAATTTATTCAGTAGGCTATTTTTAAATATAAGTTAGATTTTTTTTAAATTTTATAACTTAATTTATTAGTAACATAGAACTTAAGTGTGAATTTAAATGACACTATATATTCTGGCTGTTCCTTTTTAATAAGTTGGTTAGAGGATACCCAGAAGTAACCCTTGAAAATTCAAACACAGAAAGCAACACTAACATTCATCTTTCATTTTATTGTAAATATATAATGCAAAATTGTAGTTTTTCATTAATAAACTTTTTACTGTGTATTTCATGTTTTAAATCATTAAATAATATATATTAGGTTGTTTTTTTTTTCTTCTTCTTGTTTATTTATTTATTTATTTTGTATGCAGAAACCTAGCATCACTGCAGTGTTGGATGTTGTTAGCATGAAGGTCTAAGGCTGAACATTTTGAAATTCCAGTGTAATTTTAAAAACTAATTGGCAAGTAGTGAACTTTCAAATGTCCAATACTTTTAGCTTAAAAAGCATTTCCACAACATACCCACTAAGTAAAATAGATGTACTGACAACTCAATTTTATGAAGCTGTGGAGGTCTGAAACCATTTTCTCTTTTCCTGCAAATGATCGTGTGCTTAGTAGTAGCAATGAGAACTCTGTCTTTTTACATATTTGCTGTTGTAGTGCGACTCTGAAAATAATGCACACCCAAAAACTGGATTTAAGAACTAGTTAAACCATTTTAGCCCAAACAAATATCAGTTGTTATCTTTAAAATCTTTAGTTATCCTTTAAAAACTTCAGTCATATTTGTGCATGTTCTGTACTTAGATTCTTTTCATGCTATATAATTAGGAATTGATATTTTACAGTGGATACAAGAGAAATATTTTCCAATGTTTTTAAACATCCTATTCTTTGCAACTTGTTTATCTGATTACCAAACTTATTTTTTTAATATAAAAGCTCAAAACTTGCCAAAATATTTAAAAGCCAATGGTATCTTTACTTCAGCAAGAGTGCAGCAACAGACATGAAATTGGAGCCTTAAAAATTTTAATGTAAATATCTATAAAAAATAGTGTCATAAAATACTTTATCTAAATAGAATACCATCACTTCCTCCATTCTATGAACTATTACAATTATTGTTACTCTATTAATTCGGATTTCCTAATTGACAACAGTGATGACAATAAATACAACTTTAAATATTTAAAGTAGCAGATAAATTAGTGACTTTAACTTATAGTTAAAAATAGCCAACTTGAATCAAAGTAAAAGCTTAAGTATGTAAATTCTAACCACAAGGTTGCCTATTTTTTTTGTTTGTTATTTACCCAAACCGAATACATAGCCTTTAGCTTATTTGGAATGAGGTAATAACTACAATTGAATTAAAAAAAAACACATTAACATATGAACATGGTTAACAAAAAATGATCACAATACAATATTCTATAAAGTAAACAAATTAAAATAGGAACAAGAAAATGTTCTGGAAGGAAAATGAAACATAAAATTTAGTTAAGATGTTTATTACAATGAAAACAAAACAAGGCAATAAATAGAATCAAAACGAAAATGCCTGTAAGTTATTAAAATATAGTTAGTTTTACTGAAATACTGAAACAATTCTGGTATTACTGACGAACACAGTACAACGAATTCTATAATAAATTACTATGATTTACTAGAAAGATATCTTGTGATAAAAATATCAATTTATGAGTTATGCAGATATTTCCTCAAAACTTGCAAACTGAGAAACATATGGCAAGATAACGGATTCACTCTTTCAAAATGAGTATGAACGCTTGATAAATGTTTATTCTTCTGACGCTGGAAAGCCAAATGACTAGGATAACTCAAATTACTTATTCAAGATGCACGTTCAGGCATTAGCTGCAATTCAGTTCCCTGAACAGTAAGTCTTGAGATTGCAGTAATTTTGAGGACCTTTCAATAACTGCTATGCTGTTTCACATTGCATTCCATGTAAGTTAATTCAAAAAATCAAATATTAATAGAATATGATACTCATTTACACAAAAGATACCTCTGGAAGGGGCTTAAGAAGTATTCTAATGAAACATTAAGTTGATAAATATATACAGTAAAATATCCTAATAATAATAATAATAATAAAAAAAAGCCCTCTATCTCTATCGTATGAAGAATCAGTCTGATTTTCACAAGTTCGTTAATCCTCATTTAGGATTTTTTTTTTTTTTTTTTTATATATGTGAGTCTTTATGAAATAAGTTTTTCATTGATAAGAGATTTTTTTTTTTTTTTTTGCCCCAACTTCAATCACACACAATTAATTATACAGTTGTAATCATACAAGCTGCTCTCTTTGGTTCTTCTGAAACTTCACTTTCAATGCTATTGATGTAAGAATCTCTACGTCTGACTGACTGGGGAGCTGTCTTGGTAGGGGTAGGAATTAAAGATCGTTGCTGAGCTACTGCTTTTGCAGCATTTGGATTGTAATTGAAAGGAGGGACAATAGCCGAAGCAGGAGATGTCTTAACCTCAGCTAGTGGACTTCTTTCAGTTCTAGTAAAGGTAGTTTTACTGGACTCAGTTGATAAATTACTGCTTAACCCTTCAATTGCTTTTGGTCTTTGCACGATTGGCGGTCGTCCAGGATCAACTACTTTATTATCTTCAGAAGGTGAAAGTTCATCTCTTCGTATCCAAACCTCAACTTCTTCTTGTGATTTGTCATCTTGATCAGAGGCAAAGCTTCCTAATTTACTATCAACTGATGGTGATTTTGTAAAAGTTTTGTTGTTGATTTGGTTTTTATCTTCTGATCGGATACAGTGAGAACTTTTCTGCTCGTCGTTATCTTGAGGCAACTTTTCATAAGTTGAACTGCGAACGAGACCCTGTACTCTAACAGAGCCTTCACTAGAAACTTTAGTGCCAGTTTTTGCTTTTTGCTGATTTGCATCTTTATCTGATTTTTTCCACAATGCTGCCACTTTACTTACAACTTCTTTCTTTCCAGGATTAGATGCAGAAGCTTTCTTGGAAGAATTGGTTGTATTTGTTGTAGAAGAATTATTGGAGCACAAACTAACATTAGATGAGGAACGTTTACTTGCACTTAAAGTTCCACTTCCGGAACGACTTGTCAGACCACTGTTAGGAGTACGACGTCCACCAAGACTCTGATTACTAAGGGAATTTTTAAGTCCAGGAGTGTTAGATCCCTTTTTAAGATTGCTCAGACTACTACTTACATTACGATTCATTGGAGAAGGGCTCTGTATTCGCCTCCCCTTTATCTGACTTCCTGCTGATGGTGTTCGTGAGCCAGGGTTAGTACTACCATTACTGGAAGAGGGAGATTTCTCATCCAAACTTCGAGACTGCAATAAACGAGATCTTCCTTTAGGACTGCTGCTACCACCACAGTTTGTGCTGATCTTGCCATCAGATGCATTATTTCTGTTTAAAGGACTGTTCTCTTTGAAGTCTTGGCTTGAATGTTTAGGTGGCTTCCCATCAACATTTGTCTTAAAAATAACAGGTGGTTTAATCTTTGTTGGTGAAATTTTTGGTGGTGAATTCTGAGATGGTTTGTCTTTAGTAAATGTACCTTGTTTAACAGGAGGTTTGGGTCTATTTTCATCATCTTCAAGTTCTTGAGTTTCTGCATCATCTGATTCTTTGGCATTATCTTTGGAAGAAACTGCTGGTTTGGCGACTGCATTCACTTTATTTATTTTAGGAGTAATTGTTGGCTCTGAGGTTTTTGAAGGGACCTTCTTCTGTATTCCAGTGGCTTTTTCAATGGGTTTAACTGGTGAATTTACTTTCTGTAGGGACTGATTTGCCCGTAAAACTGACGTTCTTGTAGGTTTTACTGCTGTATCCTTGCTTTTTGGGCTAGACGACCTTGCACTTGGAGAAGAAGATTGCTGTCTCGGAGCATATAGTGCTTTTCGTTTTCCACGAATGGGCTTTGGTCCATTTTCACTTGGTACATTCTGCTTGACGATATTTCTGTCAACAGGTTTAACAATGCGAGGTCCTCTTTGAATAGTTATAGTTTCTGCATTATCATTGGATGGATCAGAATTTGTATGAGAACTTTCTGATTCATTGGAAACTAATGATAAAGTTTCGCATTCGATGAACATATCTTCCACCAAAGAACATTCTTCATTTGAAATATCATTTTTGATTTCGTTCAAAGTTGACACAACCAAATTTGCATTTTCTCGTAATGCTTGCACTTCCTCAGGCGTAATATCAAGTTCATTATCATGCTTTTCTTCTGCAGCAGTAGCAAGGATTTGTGTATTTTGAACGAAATGACTTGCCTTGCTAAGTTTGTTGATCATATTTCTACAATTTGCTTGGTTTTTATCTGCAGCTGTGGTTCGGCCTGGGATGGTATCATCTGGAAGCTCATTGTCGGTATCTGTATCACTTCCTAATGTTGCTGTAACATCATCAGTAGTGCTGTTACATTCTGTGAAATCTTGAAACAATGAAGGTGGATTAATATTTTCAATGAAATCCGAATTACAGCTGCTTTTCATGCTTCCTGCCATCATCCCTTCTCTTGCATATAATTCAGCCATCGCAATAACTGGCTTAATGCATTCAAACATTTCTGAATTGTTACTACCTTTCATACTGGGCACTTCAGATTTTGTCTCTGCTATCTCAGATGAAATACTGGCAACACTGTAAGTACTGGAAGTCATATCAACATCTTCTAATATTGATGGTGGTTTAATGTTCTCTAAATCAGAAGTACAGCTGCTTCTCATGCTTAAATTTTCCACTGAGTCCATTCCAGAAGGTGGTCTATCAACTATTTCAGAAGGTGAACTTGCTTTCGAAGCATCTGGGTTTCCTCCCAGAGCTCGAAGAACAAGTTCTGGAACACTCTTTAATTTCTGAGGTTCGGAACTGCGAGGTAAAGAGCTGCAAGCCCGCTTGCAGTTTTGTACCATTATGTCTATTGGCCGACTTGATTTCATGTCGCTGTCAAGAGATGGTCTCCTTTCACCCAAACTATCAGAGGCAGCACTACTAACCATACTGCAACTTAAAGATGGCAAATCACTCATTACTGAAGGGGGCTTAATATTATCAAGATCAGAACTAGTGTTGCTTTGCTCCATACTATCTGTAATTTTCTCAGCTTCAATACACATTTCATTAGCTAATTTGGATGCTTCTATTTCCAACAATTTAGAATCTATCATATTTGTTCCAATTTTTTCTTTTAAATCTAAATGATTAGGTTCAGACACAGTAAGTTTCTCTGCATCACCAATATAAGAATCGGCTTCAAATACTTGAGAGAAAATGCTACTTTCTGCTTTTTCTTGTAATTCTTCATTTTGGCATGTAAACATGCTACCAGCCTGAGACAGTATAGTATTATGTTCATTTTTCTGATTTAGATCTGATTTTGTACTCTTTTCAATTTTATGTGCCCCTTCTGGTGAACCGAGACCCTCTCTACTTCTATTTTGTTCATTTTTCTTGTCTTTATGCTGATTGGCTTCATAGTCCTTAGCTTTATTTTTAGGACTTCTGCGTTTCTCCAAGAAAGATTTGTTTTTTGGCATTCCAGAATTAATGCATTCTTCCAAAAGAGCTTGGTCTGATGCAGAAGGTTCAACACTAAGTGATTCTACACTTAATGAACTAAGTGAAGAGTTTCGAGACAAACATAAGGGAGTATCCTCAACTCGGAAAGTCAGGCGTTGCTCATCATTACCATTTAAATCTCTTGGAGGATTTTCATTTTTATTTTTTACAGTAGATGGAATACAACTTGAGTTAACGGCTGTGTAACTTTTTCTTTGAATTCGTCCTTGAGGGACGGGTATTCCAGATGTAAATCCGGGTGTATTCACTGAACCAAAATTAGATCTCATAACTGGAAGACTTCTACTTCTACCACCAGCTGTATTATTTTTACCTATAATTAAAAAAAGATAAAAAAGTCCTTACATATATATTGTACATTATTATTGTTCATCCACTTAATAAATATAAAATTCTTACTATTTAATGAATAATTATAAAATTTGCATTTTTTTTTTCAAATATCTTCAAGCAACAAATTCTAATTTGATATGCTAACCTTTATTCAATCTTTGTCTAAATGTTTTAATTTTGTAATTATATAAGAATTATTAGTCTTTAAACCAACTTTTTAAAAAGAATCTGAAAATTATCATTGAAAAGAATCTGAAAAGTTAACCCCATGATATAACTTTTTTTTTCTTCAATAGGTATGACACTATGTATTTCAAATCATCCACCACCTATAGTGAAAATTATCCATTTTATTGTTTTTACCTGGCATTTTCTGATCAATGCTGTTGATTTATGGGACAATATGGATTTATTGTCACAACACACAAGTAATTTTCTTTCAAAGAATCAATAACTAAAGTTGCTACTATTATAATTTACTTCATTTCAGTTTTTATTATTTTTATACATAAAAAATATGTACATTTAAAATAATTAAATTATTAATAGTTTTAGGGAAATATAATAAATGATATGGGTGATATTTCCTGTAAGAAAAGAAAAATACTGCAAATAATAAAATATCCTTTTTACTTTTATTCAGTGTATCATTCAACAGAAGTACGAAAACAGATATTTAAATGGGTCCGTTCAAACAGTACAGGTTATCATGTAAAAGCAATAAATAATTCTTGGAAGGACAGAATAGCTTTAGTAGCAGTTATAGAAGTTTGAATCCCAAACAACTTTTTCTTGCTCTTAACAGCTACTTCTAAATCCACAAAATGGACAACAAAACATAGAGCTTGGATTTTCAATGGCTAAGAAATATTAAAAAGTTAAGCCTGAGTAATTATTTAACATTATAGAAAGGATTTTAATTTTTACATAATGTATTTTATTTAAGTAGAATAAACAAAATAAACAAAAATGAGAAAATACTGGACATCCTATCCTGATACACAAGATTCTATAAAACATGTAATTTGCTTGAAAGATGAAAGTAAAGTCATGAACTGCTTAACATCCTTCCAGACAATGTCCATTCGCATGTACATATATGTCCGATGTCCTATAGAGTCGAAAAATCCTGATCGTCTAACGGGACATAGCAGACCAGATGGCCATATCAGGTGTAATTTGTTTACATGCACACCACATATATGGCTGCCAAACATGGTATAGTATGTATTGAACTAATAATACAATATCTATATATTGTACATTGTATATTGGAAGCTGTAATAACTATGTATTTTGCAGATTTACGAAATTACTTTATTTTTTAATTTGTACTTTCTCAAAAAAGTACAGTATTTTGGCTATTTAGGCAGGAAACAATTATAGTATATAGGGTTATTTATATAAGATGTTTGCACAATGTCCAATTAGTGTTACATCCTATTGGACGAAATGTAACTGGGATGATAAACGACGCATACCTGTATGCTTATAATTACACAACTCAGAACTATGGATTTAACTTACTTTTCAATAGAAGTAATATTTAAACCTCAGCAGGAAAAAAAAAAAAAAAAAAAAAAACCAAAAAAAAA
>JAFIDM010009631.1:340018615-340048438 GCA_023159025.1 Thereuonema tuberculata
TCCCCAATAAGGATGAAACAATTGTACAGAATTCTCGTTGATGTTGGCTCTATGGGCGAAGGCATATTTATTGTCCGGTTGGCGATTTCCCTCCATTTATAAATGATTACGGACGTTAAACTTGCTTTCTGTTTCTCATTTTGTTTTGTTAAAAATTTCTCCAGCACGTGAAACTCTTTCCAAGAGTTCTTATTTATTTGTTTGGTTTAAAAAAAAAAAATAAAATTAAAAAGGTTAATAATGTTTATAAGACTTTTAAAAAATTAGATTCAAACAGAGTTTATTTGCGCATTATAAATCTTATTTTATTTTATTTAATGTGCATCTTTTTCTTTCTTTTTTATTAGGTAATCTAGATCTTACTGGCCACAAATCTGTCCTGAAAATGGACAATAATCCCTGGGTGCCCCCAATTGCTGATCAACTGATGGTGGGAGTATCTCATGTAGTGGATTACATTCGTTCAGAAACCTACAAATAGTAAGAACTTAATTTTCTTGAACTTTATATCATAATTGCATTTAAAAGACGGTGTGTTTCAGTTCGTGAAGTAGAAAGATGAATATAATTATGTATTTCATCTTTCTTTGTTTAAAAAGCTAATTTTCTTCTGAAGCATTTTTGCTTATTGTTTAATGGAAACTTGTAGGATTAAGGCCATTGATAATAACTTTTTTTATAAATTGAACCTCTAGCAGTGTTCTGTTTTAAGCCTAAGTTGCATGAATTATAAAAATCGCCAAGAAAAAAATTATTTGACATGTTTTTAGTAACCAACAGACTATCCTAAGGAACTTTCATAGGAAGTTGTTTTTTTTTATTTAGCGATTAAGTAGAAGATTAATGCCTGTATTCAACGCCATGCATTTAAGAGTAAAATTTTTTAATTGCCTACTGTTTTGCAAAGTGTAGTATTTATTTTTAAAGAAAGTTTTTTTTTTTAAAAAAAGTTCATAATTTGAGCTGCATTGCATTTCTCATGGAATGTTTTTGCATCCTTTTCATCCGTCTTTGTCTTCAAATGTATAGACCAATGATTAAATTACATCACTTTGGTATCTGATAAAGGCCATTTGCTAAAAAGCATTTTGTTTCTTGAAATAATTTTGTTAGTCACAGAACCATTTGTTGGTTAGGCAATCTTCATCAATTACTTGATCTTTGCAGTTGATATCAAGAAAATTTATTTGCTAAGTCAGTGGAACAGTAGATGTTTGCATGTTCTGACCATGCAATTTGAAAGCATAAACATGAAAAGCAATGAAGTCACCTGTACTGCTAAATTCTTAAAAAAAGAAATACTATGTAGTTATTTAATTTACACAGTACTTTTGTTGTTCCATAGATTCACATCAGAATGTATGCAGTAATATTATGCTTTGACTGTGAAATCACTTTGGAATGTAATTCTGTTACATAAAAAAAAAAAAAAAAAAAAAAAATAGCTGTAAAATTTAATTTTTGTGATGATGCTTATTTTGTGATAATAACTAAATATTCTGGAAATGAATGTGAGATGGGCATTATAAATTCAAAAATGGTGTCGTTTTCATGTAGTGTTGAGCATTCCAAATAACATGTAACTACAATTCTTGAACTACAAGGGTTGTAAATAAAGTAGTGGCAACATTGATACAACGCAATATTTAATGAACGAACACGTACAAATTGCATTACATTCCTTCAATATAGTCACCCGCAAAGTCTATAACCATTTGCTAAATTTCGGGAAGCCATAGGGGACCGTTGGCAAGGCGTTCTCTGTTGATGACTGCGACTGAGCGCTCTAATGCACGGAGTACAGATGCCAAGTCAGAAAATCGACAGCCTCGGAGGGGTTCCTTCATCTTTGGAAACAGGTCGAAGTGACAAAGACTCATGTCTGGTGAATACGGAGGGTGTTCCAATACCTCCCACTGCCACCGTTGCAATAAGAGCTGGACATTGTGTGCGACATGGCAACGTGCGTTGTCATGCAACACAATAGGGCGATCATATCGCAAGAAATGTGGACCTTTGCATAGCCGGACGTAGATGCCACTCCAGAAATCGGCAAAAGTAGTCACTGGTGACGGTTTGTCCCGCAGGCACAGCATGCGTAAGAATAACACCCTCATAGTCGTATGCCACAATTAGCATGAATTAAAGCGCCAATCATCACCCATGTTGGCGTCTACAGAAATTTCGACAGGAACCCAGTTGGGTGAAGCTTATGCTGATTGTGGCATACGACTATGAGGGTGTTTACGACGTGACATCTGTACTCCGCGCAGTAGAGCGCTCCGTCGTCGTCATCGACAGAGAACACCTTGCCAAAGGCCCCCTAAGGCTTCCCAACATTTTGCAAAAGGTAATAAACTTTGAGGGTGATTATATTGAAGGAATGTAATGTAATTTGTAAGTGTTAGTTCATTAAATATTGAGTTCTGTCAATGTTGCCACTACTTTATTTACAGCTCTTGTATTTTGTGATTTGGTGCAAATCTAATATTAAAATAATTATAATTTAAAAGTAAAATTTCAATAAAATTATAAATTTATTGGTTTCTTAATTTATTTTTGAATTTTTCCTACAAAATTGCTAGCCATGGGTTGGGACCCTTAAACGCAAGGTGTTGCTATAGGCAACAAATGTTGAAATCCATATGTTTACCTAAGAAATAGGTCTAATATTTGTCATGTAGATAATACCTTAAGCCATTAGGATATCCTAATTCTTATTATAATTTTTGTTTTATTCAAACAATTACAAGAACTGAACTTCAAAGTTTACACTTAGGTCAGCGTAGAAAAGCAAAAATCGACTATTCAGAAACTTACAACTATGCGCTGTCAAAAATGACTTGACAATTTTCAGAATAACTCGTATGATAACTAACTTCTATTTCATAAAAAAATTGGAACTGTTCTCATATGATCAAGAAACAAGCAAAGTACAATTTGTTGCCTGCATGCAATAACACGGGTTTTAGAATTCTGTCTTAAGAGTCACACAGGAAAAGAGGGAAAAATAAGGCACTTTTTGTTTTTGAACTCATTTTCTTAAATCTTCTTCTCTATTACAAACACACAGTAAAAGCTAAAGAGCTTTTTCTTTGTTTTTATATGATGACAGTCAGTAGCATTAAACTTGATATCTTTGGTACATCAGCCACTTCACTATGAGGGTTCATGCTCTTTGTGCTTTACATTTTTGCAGCATCTTTTTTTTCTTTACCTTCAAATTTCTTATAGATTTGCCATATTTGACATCTTTTTTTTTTTTTTTTTTTTTTCTGAACTATCAGCTATTCTTTCAAATACTCTTAACACCTGCTGTAAGCATGATATCCTCATTACTATAAGATACCATACACAATATTGATATATATTCTGGCATCTTACACCCTGGTGTCTACCTTCAGTAATGCTTTTTTTTTTTTTTTTTTCTTTTTTGCTACTGTCTGCTTAAACATGGCTGTTTAAGCCATATCTATCCCTAACTCCTATAACTCTTGGCTGTTACATCAACCCTGTCATTACAGTTCCCTGCTTCAGATACTACATTGTTTTCTTGCTGTCATAACACTTGGAAAACCAAAATTAACGAAGAACTATTTATTTGAATATTTTCAAAGCATTTATTATTGTTATTTTTTTTTTTTTCTGCTTTCAGTTTGTATGGACGTCATGTGAATGCAGTAGCGTCCCCGCCGCCCAAAACCAATGACAAATCTAAAAAGATAAGTAGGAAGAGAGATCACAACTAAAGGCAATTGATAAAGGAAAAAAAATCTCTTTTTGATTCATATTTAACTGATATAAGTGCTTCTTATGCAGTACCAATTCAATAGCAAAAATATGCAAAAAAAAAAAAAAAAAAAGCCTTAAACCAAGAAATGCCTTTTTTTCTTATTCCCTTTTTTTCTTTCTTCCTTTTTCTTTTTTTGAAATAAGCATCTTAAAGTATGTTTGGTGAGCATAATTATGAATAAGGTATAATTATATATAATTATGTAAAAGCCATAATAAATAAGTTTAAATTAGAAAGATTTTAAAATTAACGTTTGAGTAATTTTAAAGAAATATAATGCATTTAAAAAGTGTAGTAATAGTAATAATAATAACTGTAGAGAAAAATCAGTATCTTCATTAATAGTAATGTTTAAAAGATATTCAGCAGCCTATAACTGATAGACGAGAGCCAGTGTATCACTTTTTATTTAATGACTGTTGAAACTTACTGAGAGAAACATAATTCAAATTAGTTAACACATAGTTAATAAATTCCTGTCAAATAATAACAAGCAGAAATAAAAAAAAAGGTCAAGTAATAAGTCAAAATGAGGAATTGTGATGATGTAAAAAAAAAAGTAGTTTACAATATGAATTTTTCTTTCATTTTCTTAAGTGAAAAATTCATTTTCATGAATTGCAGTTTTCTCTGTGGAATTGCTTTTTTAATTTGATTTTGAAATAGCGAAACCCAACAATTCTTAATGATTGCTTGAAGATCTCTACATTAGTAGATTATTTTTGTGTATTTTTTATTACCCAGAACGTAATAGTCCACAGATTTAAGTTAGTGAAAGAAATCTGGAAGGAAATGGATGCATTAAGTATTTATATTTTGGACCAGTTGACAAATGCAAACATTGCACCTTATATAATTTAAAGGTTATCAAATCAATGCATGCCTGCTACTTTTAAAGTTTTCAGTGAAAGTTAGTGTACATTGTCTTTCATGAAATAATCAGTTACAAAGAATGTGAAAATCTGCAAGTTCTGATTGTCTCCGATTGCCTTCATTATGTGGTTTGTATGTTGTCTTCTAACTTAACTATATAAAGCAATGGAAATATTGATTGAGTTGCTTAATTCTTGGAAGAAAAAAAAGAAGAAAGAAATTTGAACATTGTTATTCAACAGATATTTAAAACAAGTCAAGCTGTTTCTAGACGATTAATTAAAAAGTGTTTGGCTGAGCATTTTCCAGTATTTATCAGTGAATGTGTTCATTATTTATTATTGTTAAAATAAAGAAGCTTTTATATTTTCATAACCCAATATAATAAATAAACATATTTATATATATATTTATACTTAATCAGATTTTCCTTTCTATTATCAAAATTTATAAAATATTATTGAAAGAAAGCAATGCATTAATATTTTAAAATATTTTCAGTTTTGCTAACATTCTTATATTTTTAAATTAATAATTTGATAATTACAGAAAGATATATTAACAAGTTTGTAAATAGTTAAAACTATTTTTAAGGAATTTAAAATTCCATTTCTTTTTAATAATAAATTTATAACATTAACTTTTTAATAACTAATAAAGTTGTTTCGTGATTATTTTAATATGATTATTAAACTATTATGGTATCATTTTATTAATCTGTCCAGCAGTTCAAATTTGTCGTAAATCGTAATCCTATGGGATTGTGGATTTTCACTTGTCTTATGTTTGTGTATTTGATAAGAAGAACATGGGACAATAAGAAAAACTAACTATATACCGTACTAAGCAGGATCATCATATACACTCCTTTATTTGGGATTGAAACTAAAGATATAAGAACTGCTTCAGATTATGTGAAATCTGATTTAAATACTGCAGAAATGCAAATATAGTGTAAATGATATTATTTCGATCTTTAAAATTTCTTTCAATAATTAATTGGTAGAAAAGTCTCTCCTCTTCCGTGAGAAATCTAGGAACCTTGAGGAGAAATAATTTTGCATACCATTTCCTGATTCTGCTTAGTGACTGTAAAAAGTAAAGAATGTAAGTTTTTTTAAGGTTAAAAGCCAGCTATATGGTTATAGATTCAATTCTTTAATAACATAACTTTTTTTTTTTTTTTTATAAAAAACAAATTAATTAGCAATTTATATAATTTTCAGCTTTAAAATATATGTTTACAATTTTTGAAGGTTTATTGAAAATATCCAAACTGTATAATTTATAAAATATTTACTTAAAAACTATATATAAATCCTTTTTTGATATTATTATGAAATACGTAGTCATGAGGCCTTGGATTGTAAATAGAAGTCTGCAATACTATAAATGTAAGTAATGCTAGTTGGAATTTACAAGTTGACATAGTCATGTAGTATTTTCAAAAATGTCAGTTTTAAATTAGAAATTCTTGTTACTTTAATTATCTGAAAGTTTGTAAGATCTTTTATGCCATCCACTGCATTATAGATAGAAAGATTACTTTTCTGAGAAAAGCGTTCTTGTGAACAGACACAAACTAATAATTACATTTTATTTTCCTAAATTAAAAGTTCACAGTTCCTATTGAAAAGGAGTTAAGAATTGGAAATCAAAATGTAAAGAAATGTTGCATTTCATCATTAATGAAATGGACACTATAAAAATATTGTAAATGTTTCGTTTTAATTTCACTGTAAATTAAAAAAAAATGAAAATATATTTTTGTAAAAAAGTTCTTTGTTGATATCAAAACTGGAGCAATTTTTAGAAGATTAAAGTTATGCAAATAATAATAAATACTATTGGCTATTTTTCATTAATAAATTACATGAAACACTGATGACATTCTGATTGCTATTGTAGTCAGGAGATTTTCAAAATCTTGTTCATTTCAAAGTATTAATCTTCTCCACCTGCTATGCCAATCCTAAATTTTGGAATATTTTTGAAACATTACATAAATGAAAATATAATGATATTGCTAATTATTTAAATTTCTAAATTTGTTTTTGATAATAATAAGAAGAGTTAAAAAGTTTCTCTTGCAGGTTTTCTAAAATTGTAAATCCAGCTTTAATCCAAAACTTTGCAAATCTATGTCCTAAACTGTCCTAAAGGCAAAAATAGCAAGAATACAGAAACCCTATTAATACAGTTTGGTCCAAAAAATATCCCCACCTACAATTTTACTCAATGTATGCCAAAACAACAACAACAAAGAGGCTATATTTCATTGGTTTATTAAACTTTTTGTTTTTTTAAGGGAAATTAAGTTGAACAGAACATATTACATCAAAATCAACTTGCCTTAATATTTTGTATGTCCACCTCGTGCCTTTTTAAGGGCTTGAACTCTGTGTGTCATTGACTCAACAAGTTTTTCACATGTACCAGGTTCGATTTCATGGTACCATACGTGAATAATTTTCTCAATTAACTCTGCTCTACTGATACAACAATATTTACTGATTTTTTTACACATTAAATTTCTTTTCATCCAAGAAAATCAGGTCTCTTCCAGTCCTCAGATGTCCAGTGTTGATACAGATCGAGAAACCTCTTTCTTTCTTCAACATGCTTTTTTGTTAGGTTTTATTCTTCTTAAGGTTGAGATCAGAAAGGCATCTTAGCACTGTTTGATGGGAAATTGAGGTCTCAAACTCCTGCTCAATCTTAAAAGCAATCTGTCTTGAACTCAGTTTTCTGTCTTGCTTTGCAATCCTTTTCATTGCCCTGCACAATCTGGGACTGGAGATTTTCTTCCGACCACATTTGTACTTTAAACTTTACTTTCCAGTCTTAGCTTGTTTCTTTAATATATTTTCCCCAGTTTTGTTGTCAATTGATAATTTCCTAGCAACTTTCCTGTTTGAGATTCCTTCACCTTTGAGTCCCAAAATCATCCCTTGCTTCCTTGGAGAAATGTCTTTTCTCTTTCCCATGATCTGTAAAATCACTTCAAAAGTTCATAAATATGTTAATCTAAAGCAGTTTGCATCAAAGTTCAAGTGTTGAAGCAAGAAATGTCAATAATTAGTTAATGAACTTAACATAAGCTAAAATTGAGTCAAAACGCTTACTGGGGATATTTTTTTGGACCAAACTGTACAACAGATGACAAGACAATTGAGGTTACTTAAGTTAATAAACCTTTTTAAAGTTATCCCATTATAGGAGGTAAGGCTCTCGTCGTTTCCTGACCAGTGTGACTAAGTTGAGGTCAGGTGGTCCAACACCCACCTACCTTCAACCCTCATGAAAACCCAATATCCATTCTTCAGAGGGCTGAGGGGACTCTAGAACTCATTTGGAGAAGAATACAGCATGGAAAAATCTCAGACCTCTGATGGGGTGGGAGGTATTGAACCCAGTTCCTTCAGGTGCCTTTCTCTTGGCTTCTGGGCCACAATAAGCCTTTTTGGAGTATTCAATAAATCATTCAATAGAAAATTGGTAAACTAGCTATTTTCATAATAAAGAATTAATGTATCTAATGAAATATAAATGATAAAAGAATCTTCATCCAAAGCTATCACCAGTGACAGCTTAGGGTGCTAATTCTTTGTAGTTTCATTTGTGCCTTCCTTGGTTATCATTTTAGCTATTTTCATTTACTGACTTTTACAAAAGATTCAATTTTTTTTAATTACCTCCTTTTTTTTTTTTCTTCTTTAATGTTGCTTGATCCCTCAATTGAACTATGAATTGTTTGTCAACTAGGGAGATGCACATTATGGATAATGATGCCATATAGTAATTAAAAAAAAATTGGGGTATCAGGATATCATAAATGTTGAATTTAATTTGTGAGGCTATTAGATTCCACATACACAATGAACAAATTAGAATTGGTGTATACATATTATTCTTTATTGAGAAACAGATCAAGATCATAATTTTTGTATTTCTCATGTCTTTCCTTATTTTATCATCACTGATCATTTTCAGTTACAAAATCTAGAATCATAATTAAAATTTTATATTCTCTACTAAGTAGACCTGTGGGCCTGGTAGCCGAGTGGGTAAGAGCGCTTGGCTGTGGGTTGGAGGTGGCGGGTTCGATTCACGGCCTCGGCGGAGGACGGGAATTTTTCCACGCTCCATTCTCCTCCAAACGGGTCCTAGGGCCTACCCAGCCCTCTGTAGAATGGGTACCGGATTTCTTTCCTGGGAGTTAAAGGCGGGTGGGAATTGACTGACCTCCCGACCTCAACTTAGTCCCATTGGTCATGAAATGCCGGGAGCCTTACCTCCCGCAAGCCCATGGGCCTGCACAAGCCTGTTGTTGGGGACCCTTTAACCCTTTTACCACAAAAGCCAGTACAATATGAGGAGCTAACAGTCTGGATGTGTTAAGTTATAAAATATGTTCATCTGAGGAAGGCTTCTATGAATCAATCCTGCAGTCTGTATTACTTATGTGAAGGGGCTTGATGAATCTTTTGATAACATTACTGCAAAATTTCCTTATGAATTTTCAAAATGTGAGTATGCCAATGTTTTAGGAATCTTCACATTTTCGATCTATCTTTTTGAACAAAATACACATGAACTAATTTTTAAAAGTTGTTCCTCGTACTTAACCTCCTTACAGCATATTCTGCACCTTTATCAATCATCTTTTTGTACTAATGCCAATAATAAAAATTGGAATTTCCATCTGAAATTTTTGTGAAAGATTATCGTTCAAGTATAAGATGCGCATATAACTAAAATATCCTATTCAAAGCCCACAGAGAAAGCTAGTGGTTGCAAAGCAAACAGAATTGGTAGGAATACTCATCAGAAAAAAGGGATATTATTAATTTATTATTTTTTATCAAAAAAGGGTTAAAAAAAATCGCCACCCTGGTGTAATTTGGCACTTTGAGTGGTTAGAAAAGCAAGGACATGAAATTAAAATAACTGAACCAAGATCTCAGAAGTGAAATGGGGATAATAAGTTTCTTGTATTGCAAATTATACATATAGCTGATTTCAAAGCAGTGGAAGCTACAATATATGCTATTCATTGTGTTATCCTGATTTGATGACTAGTGTTTTGACAGCAATGCAACTGGTAAATATAGATGCTTTTCACGTGCAATGCTATTCTGTCTTCAGCACTGCCAAAATAGGAACGTGGAAACAATGCCTTTCAAGTCACAGGGGTAAAAATAAGGTGATTAAGGTGGTAGGGGAAAAAAAAAAACCAACCTTAATTCTATTCTCAGTGAAACTTTACCATGGAGCTGCTGTGAATCAGTGTCTTCCTGTTACAGTTGTGGAACAAAATTGTTTAATATGTCCAGTACCCCAAGGCAATAACTGAGCAGGTCACAGGTCCAGATCTTTGGAAAACAGATCAATGATAAAAACTTACTCTAAATTTGCATATGATGATTTTTGACAAATGCAAAGGGAATTGTTAAATTACTGTTCCAAATTTGGAATTTTTTTTTTCTTTTTCTAGTTCATTTGTTGTGAAAATGAGTTTTATCTCTCCACAGCCTAGCAAGAAATATCAGGGAAAATGTCACCAGAACTGACTGACTGTGGGTCATCTTATACTGAATTTAAAGTGCAGTAAATTTATGAAAAAAAAAAAAAAATGATTACAGCATTTCAAACTGTCTTGAAATTAGACATTCACTGCTGAAACTTATGTTGTTTAATTATAGTAGAAGCAATATCTTCAGCCTGCTGTGATGATTTGGTTTGTACCCTCTTCCTCATTGCACTCCCAGAAATCTGGTTTTTTTTTTTCAAAATGAGAAACCTTCTAAGAACATAGAAATTAGTGGACTATATATCTATGTTATGAAATTCCTGAAGCATAGTACTGTTTGTCCACCAACAGTTGAGCCTTAGCACGCCTATGTCACGTGGTAGGCGAAGAGTTCAAGAAGTCATTTGAGGGGTCAGTGTGATAGTTTTCCATTTTCAGGGGAAATGCACAGATTTTGTTTCTTGGTTATAACAGAGGAATTGATGATATAAAATACGACATTATATATCTATTTTTCTTACATATAATAATAACTAGGTTATATTTTAACTGTAACAATGTATAAAACTGATTTGCTGTTTAAGAACTGTTATATTTATACTGTTTCTTATTCATTTAAATTATGAAAAATCGTAATTATATATAAATGATATTAATTAATGTAAGTAATAAATATATACACTTCATGGTAATAATGTTTTATTTAACAATTAACTGCTGACAGTTAAAAAAAAAAGCAAAACTTGTTTACAAACAATTCCGTAAAGTTCCACAGAACATTTACAAATATCCAAATTAAGAACATTGGCACTTGTACTAAAAGATTAAAAATAGAATTAGATTGACAATAATAACTGCATGAATTACAATGCAAGTTTTGATATAATGGAAATGAAAACAAAACTAAAATAATATAATATTGTTTGTAATAATAATAGTCAATCAAAACACCAAAATAAAATTGTTAGAATAAACAACAATATTGCAGGTGATGATTTAAATTTTTAATAATGAAAGATCGTAACTGTTTTTAACGAAATTACAAACACTAATTCTTGACTTTTTGCCAGAAATAAATGTAATCATCAATTCAAAAAAAAAAAAAAAACTTGTTTAAAAACAATTGCGTAAAGATCCTCAGAACATTTACAAATATACAAATTAAGACCATTGGCAATATAGTTAAATATACTCAATATTCTCAAATTATAAATGTTATTCATAATTATTTTATAAATAATTTTTTTCTTTAATAGTAAATATTTAAAAAAAAATTTCCTAATGTTTTTTTTTTTTTCCCAAATTTTTCTTTTACAACCCTCACCCCTATTGTGAAATGTCTTCTCCGTTTGAAGAGGCGTGGATAAGTCTCAAGTTGTGGTGGACAAACAGTAGCAGTAATACTAATTAAAATTATTGAGCTTTACAAGAAAAGCACATAGAGGCATAATGACAGCTATCATGCTTTCATTACCATACTACCCACTAATGACCTCTTTTTTATTTAACAGTTGCCTACATATGTTGTGACAAATGCAAATATTAGTGCCAAATTTATGAAATTCACTTCCCAAGTTCTAAATATGGTTTCTTACAAATTTTGCGACCATATAGCTCTCTTTGTAGTTGGCTTTAGATAGATACACTGTAATTATGACCATTTGGCAATATTCCGTTATAAAATAAAAAATGTTGGTTGAAATTATAACATTTTATTTCCTTACATAATAACTTAGCAATTTACCAGGCAAAAAAAAAAAATTCAAATTTAAACTATCCAGTATTAAAGAAAGTTTACATAAGACTAATCAACATTTTTCCTCTTACATCCCAATTCTTTTGGCTTCTAAATCCTAAATCTACCTGCTACAACCAGTATTTTACTTAAGATTTGCATTTAAGAATTGAAGTTCTGCAGTAAGTTCACAATTAAGAGACAGAAATAACCAGAAAGTTACCAATAATCGAAATGTGGAACAAGAAATATTGATGCAGTAATTTAATAAAATCAAAATACAGTCGGACCTCTATTTAACGAAGTCGCTAAATCCACAAAAATAGTTCGTTATATGGAAAATTCGTTAGAGATTCACCTTTTAAAATTACTTTAAACAACATAAAACATATTTAAAATATATAAACAATAAATATTATTAAAAAAAGTAATAATTTTAATGACATACATTACCACATGCGTACTTCAATTTTACTATTAAAGTCTATTATTAGTGTGTTGTTTTTTTTTGTGTTTTTTTGAAAAAGTGTTTTCGCTCAGAGTACGTCTCGCATCTTTGCAATGCACCAAAAACCCCTTCAGGCGTATTTTCTTCAAATTATAATCCGCATCGGATTGTTTCAAATGATTTTAGCAATTCATCATACGAAGGTTTTTTTGATTACTGCATCATGATCAATTTCATCATCTTCATCGCAATTCATAGCTGTATTGTTTTTATTTTCACACTGTCCAAAATATCCGATTCAGTTAGTGTTTCCGAGGTCTTAACTTCAAAATGAAGTGAAAGATAATCATCAATCAGCACATCATCGTTAATTTCTTCTTTTTCCCTCAGTTGTATCCACATTTCTTTCATTTCCTCTAAGGGAAGATTGATCATAAAAACATTTCAAGGAGAAAAAAAAAAAAAAAAATAGATACCACGAAAAAGTTCGTTAAATGGAAAATGCACTTTGTTATTTGGAGGTTATTTTACAAAGAAATTAGCAAAATGTTCTTGGTTCCAAAGAAAAAGTTTGCAAAATAGAGAAATTCGCAAAATAGAGGTTCGTTAAATAGAGGTCCGACTGCATATTGGCAAACAAGCAAAGAATTTTTTTGTCCACAGTGTCTTTTATTATACTTTTAAAATTACTTGTCAATATAATTTTACATTAGTTTGGTTCTCAAACATTAATGATATCATTGACTTAAAATCCATAAAAAGCAAAGAGAATTTAATGAGATCTTTTTAAAGGTCAGTAGTATATTAACATCCCTTTTGCAGTTCCAAGCAAACTGAAAGACCACACTTCCTGTAAGTAATGATTATAACTTATTACTAACACCTTGGCACCTTGCCAGTTCAGTAACTGGAAATTTCGTATTATTACATAATATTACTTAGGAAATAAATAAGCACTTTCTCCTCAACATATCTTTATTATAATAATAATAATTCATTTTTATGAAATACATAGCAAAAATTCATTGATTTACAGTTCTAAGGAATTTTTTCTTTGTCCTTGATTTCTGTATTAGAATTTTTTTCAAAAAGAAAGAAACAAGTAAAAAAACCCATAATAATATAAAAACCAAGAGATAAAATTGTTATATTATCTTCCCAACCAATTCCAAAATTGAAAAATTAATATGATGCAAGTTATTCAATCATTTTATACTTTTATGTAAGTAGATTTCATTTTTTTATTCACAAACACATATATTTATATACATAAATAAAAAATAAATATTAACATTTAATTAAATGTATTTTGTATACATATTTTTCATAATTGTTTAATTCACAGTATAGTTTCAAGAATTTATTCATCAAATATGTTTGTCTAAAAGCTTAAAGTGATCTTCCAATTTACATCTTTTGTCTTCCTTGCTTTCAAAATGCAGACACAAAAAGCACTAAGCATGTTTTCTGTTACTATTACTCCCTCCATCCGAAAATAAGAGTCCCATTTCAAAATTTTTTTAATTTTTTTTATTTATCAGGAGTAGAAAAATAGAAAAAAAAACGGATCAAGTCTTCTTTGATAAACATATAGTTAGGCAATAACAATGCACCCATTGTTATTTATTAATAATTCAAATGCGCAGTTTGAATTTTTATGCTTTAAAAACATTCACTGAGGCCTGCGTACTGCTGGTA
Organism: Thereuonema tuberculata; assembly: GCA_023159025.1. Lineage (NCBI taxonomy): Eukaryota > Metazoa > Arthropoda > Chilopoda > Scutigeromorpha > Scutigeridae > Thereuonema > Thereuonema tuberculata. Next base: position 340,032,696 of record JAFIDM010009631.1, read on the forward strand.
CATGATTATGTAATAAAAACTTTTGGTTTTTTGCAATGCTAAGTAAAACTTTCATTTTTTCTTTTTTAATGTCCTTCAATCCCTAACATTGATCCATAGTCTCGAATAACATTAAAATGGGACTCTATTTTCAGACAAATTTTTGTGTGAAATGCGACTTTTATTTTCGGACGGAGGGAGTATTATTTATTTTTCTTTGAGCACTATTTACTTAAAATACCTTTTTTTTTGCACATTTTATTGGAGATACTGATCTTTTAACTATTTGTGTAGCTCTGTATTTGAGGCCTTTCTTGTTGTTATATCAGTAAAGCTTTTTTTTTTTATTATTAATCTTACAGCTTGAGTAACTGTATTTTTAGGAAACCCAATTCATTAAGATAAAAAAATAAACATTCTGTAAATGGCAAAATCATAAAATTTACTTCTTCTATGTCTAACATTTCATTTATTTCCTGTGACAAAATTTTAATTTCCCATATCTCTCTGGTTGATCAAACAAAGATAAAGGTGGAATACACAAGAGAACAAAATTAGAAATTACTTAATATCTCCAACTAGCCACTAATTTAAAAAATAAAATAAAATAAAATCAAAATCTCAAGACAAATATTATAAAATGGTAATCAATAATAAAATTCTACATTTTTAAATTTTATTATATCATCCACAGTTTCAGTTATACTGAAAATTCAGATAACATCTACTTCAAAAAAGTAATTTCCTTAATTTTGACACATAAATCCTTTTTTAAAGAACTTAAAAATGTGAAAAATAAATAAATCACCATGTATTTTTAATAATAATATAATATTTATATGGGTAATATATTATATCAATATATTTTTAATATTAGTCTTCATTCTTTTCCTTATGGTTTTCTTTGTTGTTGCTCACTGGTTTCTTCTCATTTGACTCGGAAGGTTTGCTAACTTTCTTATTTCCATATATGCTATCTAAACCCAAACCTGTTAATAAAACAAACAAATATATATATATACCGAAATCAAATTTGTAATGATAAATGAGAATTTGTTACATTTATTGTAATCTTTTGTTTAAAAACACTTCTTACTTTACAAAATTTGAGTGTCAAATACTTTACCTGTAAATACTAAAGTTGTTCCTAACCACTGCCTTTCACTGAGTTTATTTCCAAAGATTACGACTGATCCTAAGACTGTGAAAAATTTCCTTGTTGTTGTGATGATGGAGCAAGTGAGTGGACCAAATTCACTTACAGTTAAAAATATGAAGAACTGGGGGATAAATGAATGATAGCATAAGTAAGGAAGTAAAAATATCTTTTGCAATATTGTCATAAGTCACAAATGTCCAAAAATCTACTTACATTTAAAAAACTTGGTGAGAAAGTGAATAAATAAGAAACTTAAATCTTGTGTAAAAATATTTTACACAATACTGAAACCTATAAATTTTAATAACAGTTCAAAAAAACTTACATTGATTAATTAATTTAAAGAAAAACTTTAGGATTTTATTGTTATATGCAATGATCAAATTATTATGACCACCCTGGCCTAGTGGAATATCCCACATTCAATATCATGGGACTTTACACATTGTGAAAATGGAAAAAAGGGTATGATTTAAAAGACTTCCACTATAGGATGATCATAGGCTAACACCGAAAGATGCCAATTTTTCTCATCTGCTGGAAACCAGCGTGTCACTGTCGTTACGATTTATAACACCTGGCCAAATTGTGAAGACATGTTTGAGCCAATTACAGTCAATCAAGTGGTACTGATCATTGAGGCTACTGTTATTTGTTATGAATAGTGTTTGCTAACAGCTATATTACTGTTGAACAAATAACCAGGGAATATAACCACAGGGACCACTCATGCATAGAACCCTTCGATCCATGGGCCTCAAAAAGTGCATCCTTTTATGAGAAGTCTTTTAAAGAAGTAATGGGGTGTTCCAAAGGAATTCTTGTGGTATGTACTCAGATGGACTGGTCTCCTTGTTTGCCTAATTTGAAGCCTATTAAGCACCTTTGGGATTGCATGGACAAAGGAAGCTGTATCGCCAAGAAATGCAGCCCCAGGATGCTATAGCTCCAGTTACCTTTTAGAAACTCAACCATGGACCATGTGTAGCTGCTGTATAGGTCACAAAAAGCTGCAATGCCCACAATTAGATTGGTGGCCATAATAATTTGATTGCAAAATGGTATATATTCCAATATTTCCTGATTGGCCAAAAAAAAAAAAAAAACAGCTAAAAATTAAATGAAGTCACATAGGAATTTTTTTTTTCATTACCAAACTGAAAGAACAAAAAAATAAAATAAATACATACATTCAAACAACAACAGTAGTTGCCATATATATATATATATATAGAGAGAGAGAGAGAGAGAGAATGCCAAACTCAAAGCGACCTCTTCGAGTTTCGCAATGCAAAGATTTCAATCAATCATTTGCAATTTAGAAATTATAGAATATAAGAATAAAATTAATTAACTTATATTATTAAACATATAAAGCCGGACAGTAATCTGCAATTTGAAAAATGCCAATACAACTTTCAAATTACTGTTTCTAGGAAGACACGGCCCATTAGGCACTCGAAAAGAACATCCTGGAGAGCTTTTTGTGACAACATAGGGACTTTGCCTGTGGCCACAAGGCTCACCAAGGCTTTATCCAAAAGCTCTGAGACGAAACTGGGATCTCTGTTACTGCCCAGTGAGGTTTTTGCCTCATCCGAGGAAGAGGCTTATAGATACCTACTGGAGGTTCATTTCCCGGGGACTCAAGAGCTTCTGATATCTCCTTTCAACATGCATCTTTGAGCAAGGACTTTTCTCTTGCCAAAAGCATTGTTTCCTATGAAAAGGTTAAACAAGCTATTACTAGTTTTAAACCCTTCAAAGCAGCAGGAGAGGATGATATTTTCCCAGCCCTTTTTTTAAATGGTTTGGAAGTTATTATTCCTCCCCTTGTATATATGTATCGCTCTTGTCTGGCTCTGAGCTATGTTCCTATGAACTGGAGAAAGACAAGAGTTGTTTTTATTCCAAAGACAGGAAGGTCTGATTATACCTCTGCCAAATCCTTCAGACCAATCAGCCTCTCTTCTTTTCTGTTGAAGACTTTGGAAAGATTGGTTGATCGATATCTAAGGGATGTTGCTCTTTTGAAACATCCACTACACTGCAGGCAATATGCCTATCAGAAAGGACTTTCTATTGAAACAGCCTTACACCATCTGGTACATAGGACAGAACGTTCCCTGTCCCATGGGCAGATGGCTCTTGGCGCCTTTCTTGATATAGAAGGAGCATTTGATCATACATCTTATGACTCCATTTGTAATGCAGCTGAACAGCATGGTATTGATCCATCCATTACTAGATGGATTAAGAATATGCTTTCAACTCGCACCATATGTGTACACCTTTCTGGCAACTCTATTTCAACTAAGGCTATGAGAGGATGTCCTCAGGGAGGGGTTATCTCGCCATTGCTCTGGTGTCTGGTGATGGACTCCCTTCTTGAGGAACTTCAGAAACTTGGTTTCTACTCCCAAGCCTATGCGGATGACCTTGTTATCCTTATTTGTGGCCTAGATCCTGGGACAGTCTTTGAGCTCATGCAAAGGGCTCTTAACTGTGTACAGGCCTGGTGCTGCAGATTTGATCTTAAGGTCAATCCTAGCAAAGCTACTTTTGTAAACTTTACTAGGAAACGAAAGATAGGGAAAACTCCGACTTTAAACCTATTCAACAAGCAAATTGATCTTTCCAAAAGTGTCAAGTATCTTGGAGTCATTCTTGACTCCAAACTGACCTGAAAAGAACACCTTGATATGAAGATCAAGAAATCCATTGCTACCTTTTGGATGTGCAGAAGAACTTTTGGTTGTTCATGGGGTCTTCAGCCAAAAGTTATTCATTGGCTTTATGTGACTCTGGTTAGAACTGCACTGTGCTATGCAGCTATTGTCTGGTGGACTAGAACAAGGCTGAAGACGGTTAGGACGCTCTTGAGCAAGCTTCAACATCTAGCCTGTCTAGGAATTACCAGATCTTTTAAGACGGCACCTACTGCCGCCTTGGAGGCAATTTTAGATCTGCCTCCTCTTTATCTCTTTATCGAGCATCAAGCCAGGAAAACCGCCTTTAGGCTGGTTAATCAAGGCAAATGTGACAACACCTCCTATCACTCCAGTATCTGGAGAGAAGCACAGGACTTATCCCCCATGCTCTCTCTTAGAACTGCTCTGACTTTTAATTTTAACATGATACCTAACTATGCCATTCACTTTCCTTGTAGAGAAGAATGGCTAGCTAAGGGACATGATCTTCTACCCCCCCTGGAGTATTGTCTGGTTTACGGATGGATCCAGGATTGGAAACAAGACGGGAGCCGGAATATATGGGCTGAGACCAAGGGCTAGCTTTTTTCAAGCCCTTGGGATCCACTGCACAGTATTTCAGGCTGAGGTTTATGCTATTCTTTTTTGCGCTATGAAAACCTCAACCGTCACTATGTCAATTTACATAGGACTATTTACATCTGCTCAGATAGTCAAGCAGCTTTGCATGCTCTGAGCAGTTCTACTTGCACCTCTCAGCTTGTTGCTGAATGTAGGGAGATCCTATCCTGCCTAGCCAGTACAAATTTGGTTTATTTGTACTGGGTTCCTGGGCACTTAGGTATTGATGGAAACGAGAAAGTGGACCTGTTGGCCAAAAAGGGTTCATCTCTGACTCCGATTGGCCCGGAACCCTTCTTAGATTTCTCATTCGATCTAGGCAAACAATTACTAGGAGCTGTCCTGGGAAAACAGTTCCATAGGCATTGGATTGCCTCGCATGGTATGAGGCAGGCTAAGCTGTTTATAAAAAGACCTGACCATCACCTTGCAATGTCAGTCCTAAATCTAGATAGGAAACATTGCAAAATGATTACAGGAGTTCTTACACGACACTGTACTCTCAATAGACACCTGCATATACTTGGCATTACCCAAAGTGATTTATGCAGGAAATGTGGAATGGATCAGGAAACTCCTGAACACATTCTATGCTTCTGTCCAGCTTTGGCTAGGAACAGATGGGAGATTTTTGGCAAGATTCGTCTTACCACTGACAACATCTCCACTTTTAATATTAAGGTCATTTTATCTTTCTGTAAATCTACAGGACTTTTCATGACCACAGAAACTCAACTTCACGTTGAAGTATAATCTCTGGTTTTACCTATGTTTTTTATGAGGGGACACAATGGACCCAAATTGTGAGGTCTGAGTGGCAAACGGCAATTAGCCGACCCTTTATTATCCTTATCCTTAAGACATGGCCCAATTTGCCTTCACTTCAAAATCAAAAGAAATAAAAAAAGAATATGTACAATAAAAAAGAGCAAAATCTTTGAATATTGCGTTTTTGTTTTTCTAAATTTTAATTACGATTTTTAACACTAGTACCGCTGATGAAGTGAAGGCAAATTGGGCCGTGTCTTTCATAGGAACAGTAATTAGAAAGTTGTATTGGCATTTTTCAAATTTCAGATTACTGTCCAGATATATATATATATATGTATATAAAATACATATGTATATAAAACTCTTTCACAATTAAACAAATTAAAAATGCTTGTTCTAAGTTGTTAGTTTTTGTAACTTATTGTAGTTAAATTTTACTTTTATGCATACACACATCCACAGATTTCATCTATTTCTGGAAAATGGATAACAACAAAGAATAAACACACGTCTTATAATAACATGACTACACCTTATTCAATGAGGTGCAGTTCATAATGCATAAGAATATTTTTTTTTTATTAAAAACAGTTCTGATGGCTACAATATATCTATTTTCTCAAGAAGCTTTTCAATGTTATTCATTTCAAATTTCTTTTAAGGTGAAATTTACGAGCAAAATCTTCATTTTATTGACATAAGAATAACTAGACTTCATTAACACATTCAGGTCATTGCCCATAGGTTCTACGGGCAGCTATATATTCCCTAAATTTACGTTGCTAGGCAATTCTCCATGTGTGGATTTCCCATTGTTTTGCTTCCCTTTTGGAAGGCATTTATTTGAGTGACGACCACTCGAGATTGTTTTGTACTATTGTAGTTCAAAATTACACCAATAGGTGGGGTTTACTATCGATAATATCTTACGAATCTTGACGAAAGTAACAGAAGTGGACCGATATCGGCACGTGTTTTGGAAGCCTGTGTATAGTGTTTTCAAAGCATTTTGAAATGATTACATTTTTATATTGTTTAATATTATTTTTTCTGTTTTGCCACATTCTGGAATTTTTTTCTAATAGAGATCGTGTAAAACTTTTTTTTGTCTCAATTTTTACTCTTCTTTGTAACTAAATTTCTTGTTTGTTATAATACTTAGAATAAAATCTAATATATCATTTTGAAGACAAAGATTAGCTCTTTATCACTGATCCAAAGTAATTATCAATTATGCTTGTGTTCGTTGATACATACACTTTGAAAATGTGTGAAAATAGTACGACCTGTGGGGGAAACCAGAGGAGCAAAGGGTACGGACCCAAAAGTGTCAAAAAGGTTTTTTAAGGAGTTCTGCCTCTGTACTCAACACTACATTAACTATTTCTTTAATCAACCATTACCCATTATGCTGAAAAAACTTTCAATTATTGTGAAAGCTTTGACAGATTTGTTGTTCATAAAATACATTATTTTCAACCAATTTTTTAGTTGTTCACACATAGCACTATATCTCTTAACAAACAAGTTCAACTGTGTAAATTTGTGAGTTTCAATTCATGAATACCACATTTCTATTCTCTTCCTACCTAAATCCTATTGTAACATTCAGGATACTATTTTCTTCTAATCACAATTTAATACATTTTTTTTTTGTTAAAGACTTGAAAATAACTTTTGCTGAAGGAAAGAGTAAGATTCTTTCGTGTAAGATTATTTTCTTATAAAATAACATGAACTAATTTTATCTTAAATAAATACTGGATGTAAAAAAAAAAAAAAAACCCACCAAATCTAAAATGAAACTGACTTACCTGTCCTAATGCACTGGCAACAGAAAATGTAAGAATGTGAAAAATAACATTGGGGTACTTCTGCACAAAGGTAACAAACTCTATAGCTTCCCCAGTTATTAAGAGACCTATAAAAATCAAGTCAGTAGTTAAGAATTTATAATACATATCATAGCTTAAAGAAATAATAAATCATTCAACAGCATAAATTTAACATTATAAATTAATTGATTCCTACCAATTCCAAGAAACAGAACAGACCATAAGTTCATATTGAGCATCATTGGTCCTGATTTAGTTTGATGTTCCGCTCTCATGCGATCTTGAACAGCACCAGTTAGGCCATCCATTGACAAAGAAATTAGCTTGCAAAATAAAAAAAAAATTACTTCTTTGCTTAAGAAACTAAAAAATTATAAAATTGCTTAATATTAGCCACGGAAAAATACAGATACCAGTTAATGAAGTGTTATATAATATCTACATTTATTTCATGTTGAAAATGGAACAGTTTGGATCTAAAAGCAGAGTAGTGTTTCTAAACTAGGATGCTGCAAGATTTTGATGCATATCAAAGTTCAACAATTTAATGCAAGATTCTGACACACATTAAAGTTCAAAAAATATACATTACAAACATACATGCATATTAAAGTTCAAACAATGTATTGCATGTATGTTTTATAATGCATTAGGTAATACAACCATACATGCATTATAAAAAAATATTAATAGTTTTATGAGTTATTACTAAAAATTCCTGTAAAAATCAATGCTGTTGTTTACTGTGATTCTGTATATATGCAAGTTACTTTTCAAACACAAATATTAAGTTAAATAAGATGCTACAAACTTCTAAATAGTTTATGGCTGCTATCAATGCAGAAATATTAAGAACCCTCAAGAATTATCTGCCAATGTTTTATTTCCTTCTTAATTTTGTTCTCAATTTGAACATTGAAAATTTCTGTCTAAAGAAAAATAGATTATCCGATTTATTTGGAGCAAAAATTTTGATCTTGTGATTTTAAAATGCCTTCTTAAATAGATACAGCTTTGTTAAGTGCATGCAATATGTACTTACTTTAGTCTGGCTCGTATTCAATTGCCTGTATTACATGGTTTTCAAATCTGAACTACAGTAGTAGTTATTTTTTCATTCACAAAGCCATGATTTATAGGATTCTTCATCTAGAAATATTTCCTATTCTTTGGATTGGGAAAATAATTCTCTTGCTTCTTTAATAACAAATGATTGTGTTAATTGACAACAATGAAATGCTGTGTAAAATTAAGTGATGCATTAAAATATATTCTAGGCTAATGAATCTTCTAAGAAGTATTAAATTGAACTTTCAATGCTTGAATATTCACCCTTGATTGCATGATAACTATTCTGAGAAAAGTAATTTTGACAGTCTGATAGGAAAGCACAAGTATCATCATTAGGTTTTCTTGATGCCCTAAAAGAATTTCAAAATTAAAACAAACCAAAAAAAGAAAAACCATTGTCACTTTTAAAACTTTTTGTTTTTCATTTAGTAATGAAGCAAAATATATAAATAACTAAATTAATTTAACATGCGTATTAAATATTTAAGTTAAAAATACTGATTAGTCACTAGACTAATTTTAAGAAATATTTAAACACATTAAAAATACAACTAGTTTCGCCTCAGCTCGCAAGGCATTGACGAGTGACAATACAAGATTACAGTGGGTTTATAGGCCCATCCCAGTCCAGTGAGAAACTGCATCGATCACATGATAAGTCGATGCTGACATCTGGTTGAGTGAAACTTGGAAACATCAAAACCATCTAGAGACTGGTAGTGACAATGTTTTTAGGACATCTGGCAACAGACAACAATAATCAAATCAACAGGGGGCCTTATCTCCTGATCTTTAAGAAAGTGTAAAGAGTCCCTTTGTATTGATCCACTTTGCTATAATGATACTACAGTGAAACTTCTCCGAGCGGCCACCCCTGTATAGCGGCAACCCTTCTAAACGGCCAATTTTTCATGGCACGGATTTTTCGACTCATAGACCTAATGTTAAAATAACCTGTATCAGCGGCCATCCGACCCCCTCTAAACGGCCACCGAGTGGGATCGCCCATTTCATTTTTCGGGAAATTCTACTCACTCCATGCTTTAATTTTGACGAAATTATCGAAAATTCCGAAGCGGTTGCAAACGAATCGGTTGGAGATCTGCTTTTTAAAGTAAAAAACGAACTTGAAAAAATGGTTGTTTTAGAGAAAAGTAAAAATTTAAAACAGACACAAATTGTAGCCTTTTTTAAAAAAATGTAAGAAAGCATGAAATAAAGTACTGTACTATTTTCTCTTTAGATAAGTTTTAAATTTCATTTTAAATAAGGAATATATGTCAGACTTGTTTATATTATGCATTATAGCAATTATCTTATAATAGTAAATAAAACCCTTCAGAGCGGCCAAATATTCTCGATACTGTGGGGTGGCCGCTCAGAGAGGTTTCACTGTATTTCAGTAAAAGCAATATACCAATATGGTTATAGAAGAAGTAAAATTTATATTTTTGTTTTTTTTTTCAGGTTTTCAATGCTCATATGGCAGCCAAGATTTGAGTTGAGATGCAGTAGTTCTTTGTTTAAGTTAGTGCATATCCTACATATGTATCCATGTGATTCTCCCAATATTTGTCATCAGATTTCTTGGGATAAGGTCCCCTGTTGGATTTGATTATTGTAGTCTGCCGCCAGATGTCCTAAACAACAATTTCAATATTAGTCCATTGATGGCATTGATGTTTCTAAGCTTCACTCACCAGATGTCAACATTGACTTATGTAATCTAGGAGATTTCTCACTTGACTGGGATGGGCATATAAACCTGCTGTAATCTTGTATTTGCTAATCATCAGTGCTTCACAAGCTAAGGCGAAACTTGTTGTATTTTTATTGTGTTGAAATATTTTTAAAAAATTAGTACTGTGAGTTGGCCTCAGTATTTTTAATTCAAAATATATAGACTAATTTAAAAATATTCAGTATCTGCCCGATGCTACGTACATCTTCAACTCCCTCCTCCCATCAGGCTTTGCCACTTACATCTGCTGCCAGAACAATTAACAAAACTGACCAAATTAATATCATAAATGAATTTTAGAAAATTATTTAGTATAAAACAGTATTTTCATAGTTGCTTTTTTACTCTGAAATATTTCGAAAGACATTAATAGAAAGAACTGTAATAATTTTAGTATTAACATATAGCTGGCAATCCTGATAAGAGATTAACTCTTCACCTAAGAATTTTTACTAATTAAATGGTATGAAACAGTTATGATCACTCTACAAAGATCGATGAGCTTCTTCTGTAACATATCTATCAGGAAGTAAGGAGTAGGTGAATTCCTGATGACTGGCTTTATATAATACTACTGCTGTAAAAAATATATAAAAATCAAACTGTAATCAGATATATTTTACTGTGAATATTGGTGGGAAAATTTAAGATCAGAATCATTTCAGGACTGAAAGAACTAATGCAGAACTAATTCTGAAAATATTTACGTAAGGACTGAAATTATTCTCAAATACAATTGCTCATTATACAGAATCTTACAACTGTATGATTTACTGAAATTATTTTGTAATTTACATATTAATCAGAATCTGAATTTTAGTGGTTCTCCGAAAGTTTGTAGAAGGCTCAATATTATTGCCAACTGATGATGTTATGTAGGAACTGAAAATGTTAATTTGATAAAGTAAAAGCAATTAAAATCAGATTCAAATTATTAAATTTTGCACTCTTCAGATATTTTACTTCATTAAGAGGAAATATCTGTTCTACTCAATGCTAATTCAAGTCAGTAAATACATTCAATTTTTTAACGAAAATCTTTAAGAGAATTATAGTCTCTAAATGGTCTCTACCTTCTTTTCCAGTTCATAGCCTTAGCTCATGATTACAAGCTTGATAACCCATGAGGGCTAAACAGGTCATTTTTTAAGAATTTTTGTTAAATATCAGTAAATTACAAAGAAATTGGTCTTTGTCTTTTGTAATGAAATTTGGATTGTTTGCTAATAAAACTATAATCAGATGTCATGTTAAGCATTACTAATTTATCACAAGTTAAAATTTCCGCGTGCTGCTAACTACATGAATCACTGCTAACACTTAAGTTCTTACAAAACTTTCTGCATCTATAGGAACACATCATCATAATAGGTGTGACTTCATTTTAAAAGGGAAAAAAAAAATTGAATATTGCTAGGGACAATTTAGGAAATGTAAAAGCGAGAGGTAATACTTAGGGAAATATTAAAATCTGCTATGCATTACACAAAATATTTTAATTTTTTTTCAGATTCTGATGCGAAATTAAAGGTGCATCTTCAGCATGCATAAATTAGTATTCATAAAGCAGGGAATTATTACTTATGTATTAGCCCAAGTAGATAGTTTTATAAGAATGACTGTTATATTAAGTTATTATTATTCAATAAAGAAAAATGGTTACAATTAAAAATAAATGAACTGCAGTCTATAGAAAAAAGGGGAATCTAGTAAGTGCACAATCATTTGTTTCCATGCCTTGAGCTATCATCAGCATAAACCGGGACTGCTGTTTCATCCTGGTTAGGACTTATCAACTAAATTTCCCCCACCGATCATAAACTCAGAAAGCATGAAACGCTATGATTCTCTCTCCTGCTCCCTGAGTGGGACCCCACAAACACAAACAATAACAATATACAAGGACTAAATATTCATAAATAGAAAAGTTGAACATGTAAGTACAACACCTCGATTTAACGAACAAAATTCCTGGTCCATATGTCATAGGTGAAATTAACGCCCTGGTAATTTTAAAATGCTTTTAACAAAGATTTGTTTATAATTAAATTAACAGTTTTTTTTTAAATAATTCAGTTATTTTTAACAAAATTTTAGCGATAGGCCATATGTTGGAAAAACACACTAGTAATTGCGCTGACATAAATAAATATTACATATCCACAACAAAAGTCTACATATTTAAATTCAAGAGTCATCGCTCGTAAACAATGTTTGGAGCATGATTAGCATGTGACCACACAGCATTGTACACGGTAATTGGTTCTGTTATCGCATCGCATGACTTACAGTAAAACACATCGTTGTAACCCTAACCTTAAAATATGGACAAATGGAAAAGAGTTAATTTAACACTAAATCAAAAATTAGAAGTCTTACAAAAGTTGGAGTAGGGAGTCTCTGTGTCTATGTGAGCAATATAGCATAAAAAAAAAAGCAAACTGTATCAGACATTAAAAAAAAAAAGACAAAATAAAAAGTTTGTGCTAATGTGATTTAGAAGCAAACATAGAAAACACGAAATTGGCATGTAAAACTTCAATTGAAAAAGCATTGTTGAAGTGGTACTCATAACAACGTTCTTGTGGGGTTCCAGTTTGAGCAGTTGAATTGAAATCTGCAGCAATTAAATTAGCAAATCATATGAAGACACCATTCAAAGCAAGCGATGGATGGCTTTGGCGCTTTCACAAAAGACATGGCATTACGAACAAACGAATTTGTGGCGAAGGTTCAATTGTTCCAACAGAAGATTTTGAACCATTTAGGCAAAAATTAATAGAACATATAAAATAACAAAATGCTATTACAGTCTCAGATTTACAATGCTGACGAAACTGGTTTGTTCTGGCATTCTGTGCCTGAAAACACACAAAGCCTCCAAATATGAAATTTGACACCTAGAAGAAAAATCAGCAAGAACAGGATCTTGGTGCTGCTTTGTGCCAATGCTGATGGATCATATAGACTGATACCTGTAATTGTTGGCAAATCTCGTAAATCTTGAGTTTTAAAAAATACAATGAATTGTCTGCTCAGTTTGTATTATAACTCTAAAACAGCATGGTTCAACTCAGACATTTTCCAAGACTGGTTTTTAAAGAATTTGTACCTGCAGTCAGGGAATTTCAAGGCAAAGAGCTTGGAATACCACCAGAAGAAGTGAAATGTTTATTGCTTTTAGAAAATGCTCCTGGTCATATATCCGAAAATATTTTATGTTCAAGAAGATGGCAAGTTAAGATTTGACAAAAAATACAACATCACTTATCCAGCCCATGGACCAGAAGATAAGTCTGACAACGAAATTAATATAACACAAAAAGTTTTTAGAGGAAGTAATGGTTGTATTGCAGGATGAAGATAATGAAGATATAAGGGGACAGCGTACTTTACAAAACTTAAAAGCATTAGAGTTTAAAATCGGCAATTTTTAATTTTGCTGCAGCAAGGAAAGAAGTGAAAGAGCAAACAGTGAAAAATGGTTGGAAGAATTTGCTTGGTGACGAAGATGCAGACTTGGATTTTGAAGGGCCAGAGGTTACCGGTTACTGAAGGACAATACAGAATATTGATGGAGAAGACTGAGGAAGATGTTTTACAGTGGTTAGAAGATGATGAAGGGGATCATGGGATTCACATAATGACTGAAAGTGAAATAGCAGATGAGGTTATGACCTTAGAAAATTAGGATGAGATTAAAGATAATAAGAAAGAAACAACAACACACCAGAAAACAAATTTATTGGTGATTAGATTGCATCCTGATGATCTAATAACATTTACTGACAATTAAATCAGAATAACAAAATTCAGCTTTTTCATAATTTCAGGGAGTAATTATAAAAAACCCAGCAGACTTCAAACAAAAAGTTCAATCAAAACTTGATAGTTTTCTCAAAGCAATCAAACTTTCACGTCACACCACAACGGGAGTGTCTGGATATATCATCATCCAAAGACGAATAAATAGGAAACATTTTTTTTTTGTGTTTTTATAAAATTTAAATGTTGTTTTGTTTTTAAGAACATTGTTTATTTATTTTGATATAGATTGCCTATTTGTTTACTAAAGTCTCAAAACTACAGTGAATAACATAAGCAATCGTACGAATAGAAAACTTTTCTGTGAAATAAAACTTTTCATACATACTTAATTTTAATTACGCAAATGTATCTACATAAGTAAAAACAGATAAAAAATTGACAGATTAGTTAGTTTAACAAACTAACTAATGCATTTAAAATCTACTTTATTATATAACGGACTTTTGGCTTTAGCAGTCACCCCCACGCCTGAATTAGTCTGTTAAATCGAGGGTTTACTGTAATGTAACATAGAAAAAAAGGGGAATTTACAAAGGCTTGAAAAGCAGATGACTGAATTTTACAGATTCCAATTTTTCCATTTACATTATACGCATGTTAAACTTTTCTATTTATGAACTTCAGTCTAAACATGCACGTAGAACAACCATCCAACTGATAATATTTTATTATTTATCAATGTTATTAATAATATCAATTATTATTTATCAATAATATTCAATAGATATTGTTCAAATGGTTGAAACTAACTGCTGCTTTCAAAATAAACCTCTACTGAGCCTTTAGAGGAAAGCAAGTTCACCTCTCTCCATGAACAAAAGAAATTGCCATCATTCAGTTTGCACCTCCGAACCAAACCAGAACAGACCACAATGCTACTGCCATAATTAAAATAATTATTTATATATATATATACGAATCAGAATTAGGGGTAACATGAGAAATAAGTAATTCATATCTTACAAGATAAAAGATGTAAAAAGATATATAAAGATATTATTTATCGACGTAGATCGAAGAATAGTCAATCCGTCGAAGTACTATGAATAATCGTCACAATTTATTATGTCAATATTTCGCTTTTTATTCAATATTTTAAAAAGTATTCAATTTCTTTATTTCTTTACAAAATACTTAGTAAAATTTATGGAAGAACTTTTCATAAATAGAATATTATAAATAATTTTTAAATAACAGAAGCTTCACTTTATTAACAGTCAAGTGTTGGTTTTTAGTAAATGAAATACAATTTTTTCTTTACCTACACAATTATAAAACAAATCAATAATCAAATAATATACATTCAATTAAAAAACATCTATAAGACAAAAAAACTTGATTTGGAAAATGTTTTTATTAATTTTTTTTTGGCCCTCAAATTTACTCATTAAAAAAAAGTGAGAGAGAGAGAGAGGAAAAAAAAAACTCACCAGTAATATTTCACCCATTCCAAGAGAACTTGATGAATCCAACTTTGTTTTCCCATCTTTAAACATGAAAAGCGCTACTCCAATCACAATCATAAACACAAATAAATATTTTTGAAGAGAATACCGTTTGTGGCCAATAAGAACACCAAGGATCATTACAGGTATTGGTTTACATGATTTTCCAACAACCTACGGATAAAAATAGAACAACAAATAAACATTTATTAACCATCTAAAATACATTTATTTGGAATCATAGAACTGATTTATTAATATTCATTAGATAACCAAGTGTTTCTATTGGAACAAACAACAAACTTATTATATTGTTATTCCAAGGTTACTATGCAATTTCCCATAATGATTCAGTGGTGTACTGGAGCTCATCTGCAAAACATATGTGATGCCCCAAGGATTAAAAAAAAAAGCTTGACAATTACATACATATTTATTTTAAAAAAGAATACATTAATAATTTTAAATTAGAGTGCCTTTTGAGTCGAGCTGATACTCTGGACGGCCGTTTCGAGCTTATTAGGCTCTCCTCAGCCAGAGCTAATCAGCTAGTGCAGGACTCAAAAGGCGTACGAGGGGAGG
>JAFIDM010009631.1:340056002-340079860 GCA_023159025.1 Thereuonema tuberculata
CACTTACTAACCATCCTAGACAACATATCAAAAAATTAGAACTACCGAACCGTTTGTAAGGTAACCCCTCTTTTTTGGTCTCTATTCGTTGGACTATGTGTCACATTTGATCGATAGTGCTTTCATGCCAAGACACTCAAAGTACAAAACATTGAGTGATGTTGTGAATGAGAGCTGATCTTGCCCTAGTCTTCTACTAATTGTCCCAGTCACTTGGAAGTTGCTTCACAGTTGATTTATATATTTTGGGATGTTTCAAATGCTGCCGCCACTATCCATCCAGCTTCCAATCATTTGCAAGCTGTTTGTTCGGACATATCACGTTGCAGAGACAATGTTGCCCTCACAACTGCAACTTTTTGCTGAACAACAATCATCCAATATTTATAGCCATATTGCACTGCAGTGTTGTCCCTGTGATAACAGGCATGCTCTGCTAATTTGCATATTACACTGAATTTAATTCTTTTTACAAATGCTTATTCTATATTGTTAATTAATAAAACACTGAAAATGATGATATAGATTGTCCTTTCCTAATATTTTCGCAACATCCCTTAATTCTTGTGACCAGTGTATGTATGTATGTATATATATATACATACATACATACATACAGTAAAACCTCGTTAAGTCGTCGCTCAAGGGACCAAATATTTTTGACGACTTAAGCGGAGTGACGACTTAGGCGGGAGTGGGAATTTTTGAAAAAAACAAACAAAAAAAACACTGAAATACAGTTATTTCCGAAATCAATACATGCAAATGAATGAATGGAAAATAAAAAAAACAAAACAAAAACACTTTTTATAGTTACCACATCTTAATTGTTTTAAAAGAAAGGCAATGTCTGTCTTTGAAACGTTCCAGCCAACCATAGCTGCAGTCAAAATCTTCAATGTTCAACTCCTTAGCAATTTCCATGCTTTTACTTTGAGAATCACGGCAGAAGTCGGCGCATTTTGCGATCTGGCATGTTTTAGCCATCGAACTAAAACCTCCTCGATCTCGTCAAACTTCGATTTCCTCCTTCTCTTTCTTTTGTCTTTGCAGTCAGCTTCTTCAATTTCTTGTTTCGATGAAAGAATATCGTTTAATGTAGTCCTTGGAATATGGTGTTCTTTGGCAAAAGCTGTTTTCGAAACATTTGAGTTTTCAAAAAGTGCAATTAAGTCTTTTTTTTCTTACGAGGTAAGTTTTTGTTTCCCTGGCATGTTAAAAACGTAATCGAACCATGAAATAGCAAGAGAAAAAAATAGCCCTCATAGCGGGGCTTACCATAGCCTTCATAATACTGTACCTATTTACGGTACATTAGAAAGGCTACGGGCTTACTCGCTATGAAATGAAGTCACACTCGACAGAGTCGCAGCGAGAAGTGTGAATGATTAGCAGCGAGATTCCAAGAACTCCAATCCTCCGAAGGGGTAGGAAAGGAATGAAGTGACAGGCATGGTCAAAAATTCTCCGTGAAGGCTTGGCTTTCTTGAAGTGAAGGGGCGGGGCTGAAAAGACAACACGATGGCATGCAAAATGGAGAAGATGCTTTTGGCCATTTTTGAGGGCGACAAGTTATCCGGAGTAGAATTAAATTTGGTTACTGGTAAAGGAGGGTTATTTTACATTATTATGTATGAGACCTTGTCAGGACCAAAGGAAAACGACTACTTAAACGGAGTGACGGCTTAACGAGGTTTTACTGTATATACAAATAATATAAGCGATGAACCATTTTTATTCAGGTTAGTCCCTTTGTCTGTTATCACATACAGGGTACCCGATATTTTGAATGTAAGTCTATTGTTAATGCATTATGATGACCTGAAGTAGAATTGATAAGGTACATAAATATTAAATGGTTTTTGATAAGCTAAAAATTATCATATTACGGAATAAGTATACACAATAATTTTATGCATTCATTTTAGAAATGAACACAATCCTATTATACTTACAATATGCATGAAAACATAAGATTTGTATGGAAAAAAAAGAGAAACTTACCGATTTATAAAATTCAATTGTGTTAACTAATCTTGAACACACAACATTCGTTGGAAATAGCATTTCACCTGTGTAGATCATAGATCAACAACTCATGGCTATTAAGCTGCATCTGAGTGTATAAGAAATGACCTGCAGTTCTTGATATCGCCCATGCAGATTTGAACCAGTTGTTAATATGCATTTTATATTATACAGAACCTACAGACAGATCACTTTAATAGTAGATCTAGTAGGACTGAAATTGTAAACTTATTAAAATTCAAAAAAAAAAAAAAAAATACATTCAAGGTAACTTCACGGAAGAAAAATAAGAATCGTGCTGAAATTAAAGATGTAATGAAATTAAAGAATTTCAGGGAAACTGTTCTCACTAAAATGTCTTTTTTGAAGTTATGAATTTTGCTAATCTCTCATACAACAAAAATATGAATTTACAGAACAGTGATCTATCCTATTCTTACATAAGGGATGTGGGACGTATAACCTTAATAATAACCGAGAGGAAAATCCTCAGAAACATCTGCAGACCATTGTAGATGCAGGATATGGCAAATTCAGAGCAATTTGAAATGGATAGATACCAGATTGAGACAATGAAATAAAGAGCCAAATTGAGATGGCAAGGGCATGTTGAGATGATTCCTGAACACTACATAAAAAAAATATTAGTAAAAACCTGAAGGTAGAAGATGAGTTTTGAAAAACTCCAAAAGAAATGGTTGGTTGATGTAGTGGAAGATATAAGAGAACTAAGAGGCTGAAGAATAGAAGTAAGAGATAATTCAGAATTACTTGATTTTGTTAAGAAGACCAAGTTCAGGTAGAGGCCTGCAGCTCTTAATATTTTGGATTTTGTTGAAATTTTGAAAAAAATGGCTGTTTTTAAGGTAAATTTAGATCATACGTCAACAGTGAGCAACATCATAACATGTCATTAGTTGCTCATTGCTACCTGAGCTGCATGATACAAGCTATTAATCCAGGAATTTGCTTTTTGTTACTGGCCTTTCCAATTGAAATGGGAAACTTGCACTTTTGATAACAGTACTAATAAATAGTTGGTCAGATTAAAAAAAAAAAAATGCTTAATTTTATTGAAAACTGTAGAAATATTGAAAAATTATGGTCATTCCAAATCTTAATCTATTTTATATTTTAAATATTATAATAATTAAAATTTATAAATAACTAATACAATTACATAATTATCTACATAAAAAATCCCAATTCTAGGTATACATTCTCCTTCTATCCATGGCATGGTGAAGCCTGATTCATGTAACACTAAATAAAGGGGTCAATTTGTGAACTGGGGAAATGAGGATCAAAATAATCATGCTCATATTTTAAGTTGAAATAAAAATAAGCATTGTAGCAAATTTTAAAGAACTCAAAGTCATTTCAATGAGAGATTCTGGGGTTCACATTTTTGGGATGGAAGGAGAAGAACAAAATGTATCTGTATTTTAAGTTGGACCATAAATTGGAGTTGTTAATCATGTTGTCCTGGTCTAAAGCCGTCTTTATCAAAGAAGATGCCAGCTACTGACATTGACTAACTTATCAGCTTGCTTGTAGAAATTCAACAGAATAGATTTGGCCTTGTAAGATTTATCATTTCAGCATTATTTGTCCAGAATTTGAAGAACTTTATAATTAACATAGAGCCTAGGTACAGAAAGAAAATTTTTGTTAATGTTAGCAAAAGTAAGTATGATGTATGATAAGTACTAAATTGCTACTTCTTTATTATTTATATCATCTTATTTACTTTACAACTGTAAAGCAGTCATTTGAAAACTGGGTGAATTCACAAAATTCCATTTAGAAAGGTTCTTACTGAAATAACTTACTCATTTGTTAAATTCTGTATTTATTAACTACTTCAAGATCCCTTCAGTATTAGAAAGGAAGCAAATTAGGTTAAACCATGGTGGATTGTAGCAAATATCTGGGTGAAAAATTTGTCTTCTCCAACTCTCTTTTGTGTATGAATCTGCTTGATCCCTGTATTAGGTTTAACATCCTTTCCCTTGATTTTCCCCTAGTATCCTACAACATAGGTTAGGAGGATCAAGTTGGTCGCATTCTCACAAGTCAAAATAATAAGATAGGCTGTTTTTATCTTTTCCACTGCAAAGTCCACATGTGAAATTGAGTTATAAATACTTTATATATGCAAATACTTTCTTACTTTACAGTGCCTGATTAACAGTCTGTCAACTCTTTATTTAAGATTTGCCATCATTTCAGAATTAAGGTGGTGGATTGTTTATTGAAATCCATTATTGTAATAATCCAGCTATTCATTTCCAATCAATCTGATGATTCATTTTGATCCATTCAAATACGCAATGGCTTAGTAAATTCTGAATAGAGGTTCTGTTCAAGTAAATAGTCTTTCTGAGCCTCTCCTTGCCAAAATATCTCTTGCACTGTCCACTATTCCTTTATTCCCAAGCAACCCGCAGAAAAATAATCTTACGGGTGTAAGCCAGTCACAGCAGGATTTTGCAGGCATTCTCAGACTAACTTGGATCATAATCTATATCCATTTATTTATTATGACCATTACTTTTTGTAATTTTTCACTTTTTAGGAACCTGTTTTATAAAACACTAAAAGAGGCTATCTGCAAGGAAATATTTCTATCTTATCTGAAGTCAAGATATCCAATTAAGTGCCTTTAAAGCATCTTCACTTCAGATAAGATATAAATATTTACTTGCAGATAGCCTCTTTTAGTGTTTTATAAAACACAGGCTCCTAAAAAGTGAAAAATTACAAAACATAATGGTCATTATAAATAAATCTTTTGACTTTTCCCATCAGCACCAATGTCAGTCATGGATCTGTCTATATATGACCATAGTTCTGGGATAGTCATGGATTTTATTAATTTCATTTTTCCCCACTCAACATTTACCTCAAATGGTTTATCAAAGAGTATTTTAAAAGCACTGTGTTATTTCTTGGTATCTAAAAATAAGGCTTTCGTAATTCTTGTATAATAATGAAATTTAATGTTTCTACAAGTTATCATTAGTGGAACTAATTGCCAAGTGGGTAAGGGCGCTTGGCTGCAGGTTCGATCCCGACCTCGGCAGAGGGCAGGGATTTTTTTCCCGCTCCATTCTCCTCCAAAAATGGGTCCTAGCGTCTACCCAGCCCCCTGTTGAATCGGTACCGGGTTTATTTCCCGGGAGTTAAAGGTGGACGAGCATCGGGCTGACCACCCAACCTCAACTCTAGTCTAGTTGGTCATGAAGGCTGGGAGCCTTACCTCCCACGACCCCGAGGGCCTGTGGTTAAAGTTAAAGTGGGACACTTTAACTTTTAACAGTTATCATTAACAGTCATATGGACATAGGACTAAACAAATATTTAAATTTTGTTTTCAACTGTTGGCATTTTCTTGAATTATTTTATACTATACTATAAAAAAATAAATAAATAAATCTAGAATTCCCAATATATTAAGTTCACTGAAGATCTGCAGTTTTCCAATGGCAATTTATAAAACACAAACACCAGGGTTCATACAAATTTTAGAAGAAAAAATCCAAGGAGTCCAAGAAATTTCTAAGGAGTTCAGTCAAAATTGCTAGATATTGTATATATGCAATATCCAAAAAATGTAACATGTTTAATTCAATAGAGATCATCATTTGATGAATTTAAAGACAAAATGTAATAAAGAATAGTAATCTTTTAGTTTGTTTTTTTCTACAGATATATATAATATGCATTTTAATGACCATAATAAGTAGAATTATTTTTCCTAAACAAACATTTTTTTCTTCTTCCTTATTGTCGTCTCACTTAAAATTATTATAAAAACAGTGTTCCCAAGCTGCGAAGTGCCAACCCTCTAGATTTTTTAATATCACTATTTTTTGAAGAGTTATCTTTGTCATGTTTAATCGCAGAATTCTTGCAATTAAATAAAAGCAAATTTTCTGAATTAGTAGTACTAAGAAATCTGGAGGGTTGGCAGTTCTGTACTATAAAACTCTTATGTTCTATGTTTGTGTGTATCGCCGACTTTATCAAGAACTAAATTTTTAAAATTGAGTTAGAATGGGACAGAAGTTAAGTGTGATGATGATTTAAGGAGTTTCTAAGGAGTATTTGGCTTTCCCAAGTAGTTTTAAGCACCTTGGAAAATGTTTTTCATTTTTAAGGAGTTTCTAAGGATTCTAAGGAGGGTGCGACCCTGAAACACAAACCGATCAGAACCAAGTAAAACCATACTATTCTTTTATTGTTAATAAGAACCACTTGCACAAAGATCAACTTAGTCTGATTACACAGTACAACAAATTTGAACTTTTTTTCTGTCCTTTAGATGAAACTATGTGATTCTTTATAAACGAAGGGTGTTTGATTCATATCTGAAAACCAAAATGTTCCACCACGTTCCGTTTTTTTAGGAGACCCACTTTTCATATTTATACAAATTGGTGAGAGAAATGTAACAGACACACTGATTGCGGAAAACACATACACTAAAATGATTTTTTTGACCGTTTCCATTTGTGGGCATCTGTTGTAGTGTCCCTGAGAGTAGACCAACAATATTCAGCTAGCATACTTCCATTCCATCATCCATGGCAGTGCTTTTCAAACAGCAATGTCCTTGTGGAACCTTTCCCATGCTCATCGCTAACTGCGCCGAGGTTTTGAGGAAAAAAATCCAGATGGGACTCCAAAAAATAGTTTTAAGGATATATTGCAGCCTATAACACGAAAGCATTTCACCATGTCACGAATAAGATCTTCATAGTTTTCTGCTTTCTTATTTCCAAGGAAACTTGAGCATACAGATTTAAATGCCCGCCAGGCTGCAAATTCTCCTTCTGACAGTTTATTTTTGAAATCTTTGTCATGCATGACTGCTTTAATTTGTGGGCCAATAAAAACCCCTTCTTTTTCCTTTGCCTCACTTAAATTTTTGAATTTGTTTCTGAGATGCAAGAAAGCCAATCCTTCTCTGTCCAGCGCTTTTACAAAAATTTTCATTAAACCAAGTTTAATGTGCAATGGTAGAAGAAAGACACATTGCGGATTCACAAGTGGTTCATGTGATATGTTATTGATGCCAGGAATGTAGTTTTTTCTTGCAGGCTACTGTTTACGATATAGTATTTTTTCTGTTATGGCTATCCCATTCACATAGGAAGCAGCAGAATTTAGTGTATCCTTATTCATGCCTGTTAATATTCCAATGAATTTCAAGTCGTCACAAATGTGCCATTTGAATGTAGGGTAGTCAATATATTAATTTCAGCATAGCACTCATTACCTCATGTTTCCTTTGTATTTACAGCATTGTATGCTGCAGGAATAGGGGGATAAACGTTGCCTATATGGAGGAACACTGCCTTTAGACTACGTTTGGATGAATCAATAAACAGGCACCAGTCTGTTACATTATGTTCATTTCCCAACGCCTGAAATGAGCCATTCACATCACAGCAATATACAATATCTTCTTTCTCCGCAAAATGGCTTTGTCGTCTTCTAAATGAACTTATTGTTATATATTTATCTAACAGATTCCAACTTTGAAGCCTAGAACCCAGTATATCTGCGTCTGTTGAGATAGGTTTCAGTCCCGTGCGAGATTGTTAAGCTCGCCCTGTTTGATTTCATGATGTGAACATGTCATAGATGAATAGGGTTGAAATTCAGGATCTTGACCACTTAGGACATCGGAGGTGTCTTCCTCTGAATCAACAGTATATTTATCTGGAGCTGTAGGTACAGGAAGGTCTACAGAATGAGAAACTGGTCGCATAGCTGGAGGGAGGTTTGCATAGGTTGGATTTGGATGAGAACCCCTTCATATCTGTCAGACAAAAATAACAATCCATTACGTGGTCGTTTGGTTCAAGCCAAACCATAGGTACTCCAAATTTCATTGTACTACCTTTTTTCTTGTAACCAGTTTCTCAAATTCCTGGAACATGAATTGCAGCATCTGTGTGGAGCCCAAGACTTATCTTGGTCCCCAACTCTACATCCAAAATACCACTCATATGGTCTTTCTAACCAACGGTGACAAGCTACACTGCTGAGTTGACTGTAAGTTTGCCACACAAGTAACAAAATAAGATGTCTGGGTTATTTTTACACTGACGAGACATAATGCACTGAACGTAATGTACCTTGTCCTTAGTTCTTAAAACACTTGCACACTTCACATTTAACGTCACTAAAAATACAGAAACAATTCAATGAACAGTATCACACGGTGAATGGAAACATCTGAAACAAAATTTACAGTTAAAATTCTGGAATTGTGTGATGATCAAGCTGGCAATGAATGTTTGATATAGATATATATTGCTAAATGCATGTAAATCTATCCCTGCTGTGAAAATGTTGAATAGAATAAGCAGGATATTCCAAAATTAAATTAAGAAATTGTTTAATATTAGCGCGGAAATAAATAAAACACTAAATTGTGGATTTTTGGGAAAATGATATGTGTTAGACAAAAACTAAGTACAGATTCATTATTTCTAGCCATAAATATACAAGAAACACATGTTTTCATGTTGTATAGTGTTATTCTTTGGATTATTAATAAGTTATACTTTTTTATTATAACTATAATTAAAGTTGAATATAAATGATTATAATAAAAAGAGTATAACTTATTAATAACCCAAAGAATAATCAGACTGTTGAAAATATGTGAATAAATTAAGACTGAAATGAATCAGGAATGTTATTAATGAAAATGCCTTTCATATTGTAATCTTTATTTTCAGAATCTTGTACTTACCTGAGTTGGATAATTGATATGCTGCAATGCCATATTACTTGAAACCATGGCAGAAAGGTAAGTAAAGGCACTCAAAGCGTAGTATGAGGTTTTCGTCGAATCCCTTGTGATAGGTAAAAAAGTGCCCATGACTACAATAAAGCAAAATAAATAAATAACGATTTAGGACTAGTAATTCATTTGAACAACCAGATTACATCAAAATATTCTGCAAATAGCATGTCAGTCAATCTAAAATTTAAAAAAAAAAAAAAAAATGAACACTTACTAAGACGGGCATAAATGGCATTTACAATACACTGTATAAATACTAAGGCCATAGTGCAGTTAAATTTTTCTCTGAGTTTTCCTTCTCCATAGTCTCCACGTGTTCTAAATGAGGGGGGGGAAAAATAAGAAATTTTTAATATAGAATTTATAGTAAATTTTTCAAAATTTATTTATAAATAATATTTACTAATAAGATGTTTACAATAATATACGTTATTGAAAATCGTTAAAGTATAAATTTAAATTATTCTGAGTCGGAAACATATGTTAGCAGCGAATTCGAGATACACAATTTGAAGTGCTTTAAAAATAATGAATAAATATGTATTGTAATTACTAGCGAGTAACTATGAAGGTGTCCAAGTGTCATTCACCTCCTGAGATTTTAATTGATCTCACTATGAAGCCTATACTTACATTTTTTCTTGTAAAATCCCAAAATAAAAGTAGCATATAAAAATTCCGAGAGCACATACTAATAGCTTTTGAGGCCGAGTAAGACTTGCTAGCATACTGAAGGGGTTGTGGGTAGAAATATTATTAATATCGCTAACTGATAACAATTGAGTAACTTTGGGTAAAACAATCACCACATCTTTGATTTGTTTACACGTTGCTTCACTCATGCCACCACGAGCAGACAGATGGTTAACGTGCTGCCTTCCGATTGGTGAAGAAATTCTCTACATGTAACGAGACAGTTGATTGGCTCAGAAGCTCCACCTTTCGGCGAAGGATGCAAGCAACCTGTTAATATGGGGAGAAAATGTAATTAAATTAAATACAGTAAAACACCGGTTAACCGAACTCGGGTCAACAGAAACCCGGGTTATCGAAAATTGCAAATCCAAACAATAATACTGTACAGCACGGAAATAATTCCAGGGCGAGAGTGTGCTGGGCTAAATGAGTAATTCATATATATCAATCCTTATTAAAAACTCCAACTATCGCAACATAGACCATATTTCGTCTTTATTTTTCCAAAGACTTCCTCAAGGTTTTTGTAATAACATAATAAATAAATAAATAAATAAAAAATAAAAATCAAGTGCAATGAGAATTCTTTAATAAAGAACATAAGTGTGGCATACAAAGAGATTTTTGAATTCGTTTGACCTTCAAAATCTTTCAAAAATACGTATTGTAATTACAATACAAAATACTGTATCTGTATTAGATGTTCATGGCTTAACCGAAAAAATTGTTATCCGAAACGGCTTCCCCCCCCTTTAGTTCGGTTAACCGGGGTGTACTGAAATCTTGTATATTTTACTAAACAAATGTAAGTAAATGTAAGAAGGAAATTAGAATAAAAGAAAAAAAAATGCCTGAAAAAGTTACTTTTTATCCTTTTATTTGCAAATTCTCGAAGAAAAGTGTTTTCTCTGTAATAAGACACAAGGAAAAAAAAATACCAAAAAAAAAAAAAAAAAAATTCTATATTTTTATTTTTAATAAACGAAGATTATTATAGCTATTTACTACAATGTGTACATATTTATTCCTTCCCAATTTAATTAAATTAAATGTATTTATTTAGCTGCCTGACCAGGAATCGAGCCATAAACAAACTAATGGTCTTTCAAGATTGCTTGTCAGCAATTGAGTCTCTGTTATGCGTCATCTTTTCTATAGCATGATAATTGATCAAAAGAGGATGACGGATATTTTAAGTGTTTCCAGATTTAATAGTCTGATCTATTGAAACACTTAAACACATACTTAGGGTCGTCCCTAGAATTTGCAGGCAAGAATAATTTGAAAGGTTCCTGTCAGAAGCGTAACTAGAGAATTTTTCTGGGGTTGGTGGGGGTGAGGGGGGGGGGGCCTTGTGTTTGGGAAAAAAAGCGGAGAAATTTAAACTTTAAACTTGTATCTTCGAATAATTGCATTCTTATTGTTGCAAATAATGCATACAATGCCAATAAGTTAAAAAATATTTTATTTAATATATTTTTATATTTAAAATATAAAATAATTACACTAATATGTATTTTCCCTAGGGAGGCTATGGCCATTCTCGGGTGGACCTGTCCTCTCCGCTGGCCCCCTCCCCTAGTTACGCCTATGATTCCTGTTGATCTGTGAATAAATGTAGAGAAACAGTACTCGGCATCAACAATGGGTGAGACCAAGGGTTTATTAAGTGACATCCTAGATCAGCTGTTTCAAACTCTTTGGCGATCATCAGCTAGAAGCAGTCACCAGTAAACAGTGAGGTCTCGGTAGTGAGGCTATTCTTTATCATTCCTATTTTTTTTTTTACAATGACTAAAATGATCAGATTTTTTATGTACTTTTTATATCTTTACATAACTTACTGTACAGATCGAAGCCCATCTGTCCATTCCTTATTTACACTCTGCCCTTTCAAAGAGGTGCACAAAAAGGTAATCAAGACATGACATACAATTCATGGCTGTATTTGCTATTAATGAAATACAAGCTAACACATGCTTACCACATTTAAACGATCAGGAGTTCATTTATACTGCAATGGATTTGTTGTTATATTCTCTTTGTATTAGATTTGCAAATTATTCTCATGTATCAATTCTGCTTCAGAAATTTTCACTGACTTTTCTCGAAAAATTTCGAACAATAGATGAGAAACTGGAGTTTGAAGTAGCATATCCAGGATCTGATTAAACAAAACAATTTAACAGTGAAAATTTTGAAGGGAAAAAATCTCTAATCTATATTACTAAAATCGTTTATTTCTCTATCTGTCCGGCGCAATTTCCTGATTGAATGGAAAATAGAAATAATTTTCACAATGAAACGCCCGCGACAGGAATCGAACCTACAACCTTCTGATCCGAAGTCAAACGTCTTATCCATTAGGCCAAGATGACCACTACTCACTTTATATTGTTTTTTGACTCGTGTGTCCTTCCCCTTCCCCCAATCAATAAAGAATGAATTCAACCTTTTTGTTTTTTGAATCTCAAGATTTTTTATTTATTTCCGATCCGTCTGTTATTTTTAATTCGAAAATGACAATTAGAACTTTAATTGCCGAAATGTTGGAATATTTTAAATGTAATAATATTCTTACTTAACAAAATTCTATGTGATATTGAAAAACAAGCACGTGTACACGGGAGATGTTTGAATAAAAAAAAAAATCAAGAAAGAAAGAAGCACTATTTCTATTAGATAGAATACTGAAAAATCACCATTTGTAACTCAAAAACCACTGAAACGTATCAATTGTAATTAAAAAAAGAGTTTCAAGAAAGACAGAAGCACTATTTCAATTAGGTAGAATACTGAGAAATCAGTATTTGTAACTCAAAAACCATCACTACAGTCGGACCTCGATATAAGGTCACCCCTTGGGACCTCGCGAAAGTGACATTATAAGCGGGATGACCTTATAACCGATTCATACGCATTTGTCAATAAATAAGCATTATATAAATAAGTATAATTCTTTGTAAAATTTAATACATACAAAAATATCAGTTTATTACGTTATAATTTTTTAATTTATTTGAACCAATGAAAATTAATGGAATCAGAAAGAAATTATTTTTTTAAAATTTTAATTCGGAATAAAGTTGTATTCAAATAGTACTAGTATGCTCAGGCAAAGTACTGATGTACAACTGACCTTACTTAAAATAATCCATACTACATGACTGTCGCGATTTTGGTTTCATCTTTTGTATAATGTTTTCTAAGTTTTGTAGTTTCTGAAAATTTAATGCTCTGAGTGCTTCTGCTTGTGTCACCACTTCACTTTCAGTATCACTGTCGTTATCCTCACTTTCTACTGCATTGGAATCTAAAACTTGCGAAACAATTTCGGAAATCGAAGCTTGAGAAGTGGTAGCAATTTCATCATCAATTCTCACATATTCACTTTCCCCTTTTATAGCACAGCCGCGATTTCTGAGATCTTGTATTAACACAGGTAAAGGAATATCGCCTTCATCTTTTTTTCTTTTTTCCTAGAATTTGAGGGAATGAAGTGCTTTGTGAAAAAGCTGCCCCCTCCGGCAGTAGGAGAAATGACGCTGATAAAAGATCGTACCCACGGAAAAATTCTTGGAATTCAATCAGTGTGGCACTGAAATCACAGACAAATGTGACCTTATATGAGATTATGGTATTGAAGACCTGACCATATATCCGATAATCCATATCAAAGAATTCCTATTCAATGAGCCGAGACTTTAGAAAAGTGACCTTATATCGAGGTCTGACTGTATTTGTAATTCAAAAACCACTAAAAGGTATCAGTTGTATTTAAAAAAAGAGATTCAAGAAAGAAAGAAGCACTATTTCTATTAGGTAGAATACTGAAAAATCACTATTTGTAACTTAAAAACCAATACTACTTGTAACTCAAAACCACTGAAAAGGATATCTATATTACTAAAATCTTTTATTTCTCTGTCTCTCTGGTGCAATTGTTGTAATTTGTGAAAATAGAAATAATTTCTACAAATTCACTACGGTAATTGAACATGCAACCTTCTGCTCCGAAGTTAGAAGTCTTAGCCATTAGACCACGAGGATTACATTCTAATCTCCATAAAATATAAAAATATATCATAGATATATGATTCACACGCTGGTTCTAAAAGCAGTCGTGGATTGACAGAATATAAACAACAGAAATTAAAATAAAAAAAAAAAAAAAAAACTTTGAAAAAATTTTAGTTTTAGTTTTCTTGATGTAATTTGAGTGTGTGTGTTTTTTTTAATAAATAAAAAAATTGTTTTCCGTTACATATGCGGAGGCTTCCGGAGCGAAGCGACGGGTGGCCGACTAGTTTTTATAAACATAAAAATCTGATGGCGATTCCCAACGTGGATTAGCCATAATGTAGAAACATTATCTTCTTATCTCCATAATGTAGAAACACTTCATTAAAACATTTCAAAAAACACTTGATTAAAACTAACAGCGTCTAGAGTAACATCAAGCTTAGCAACGTATAAAAAAAATTGGATATCTTTTAAAGGGAAACGTATAACTTATAATCGTATCCTACGAGAAAAAAAAATCTACTTACTACATGTTTTGAAATAACCATTATATCCTTCTATAGTTTTACTCTGTACAACAGTGATTGATAATTTTATCGGTACCCACACTTCTTTAGTTCTCAAAAAATGTTCTCACAGCTCTTATCACTTAAAATTGCAAATGTAAATTCAGAAAATAAGAGATATTTTGCCATAAAATTAAAAAAATGTGAAAGTATTCACTAATAGCAAAATATAGTTTATCCGTAGTTTATCGTAAAATCAATCTTTTTGGTAAATTCTGTTTGTGTCCAATATTGTAATGAATCTATATTACTAAAATCTTTCATTTCTCTGTCTTTCCGGCCCCATTGTTAATTTCCTGTGAAAAAGTTACTACAATGAAACGTTCTCGACGGGAATCGAACCTGTAACCTTTTGATCCGAAGTCAGACGTCTTATTCCATTAGGCCACGGGGAGTACATTCAAATTATTTTTTCTTATCACTCTCTTTGTGTGTGTGTGTGGCTCAATGAGAGAAGAGCAAGAGAAAAAAGAAAATAACTCATTAAGTTTAGCCTACTAGATTAAAATTTAAATTTCAATGTTCATTTTTTTAGCTTACTATTACTAAAATCTTTTATTTCTCCATCTGTCCGGCGCAATTGTTATGTTGTTGTTGTGCTGCAATGTTAGTGCAACAATGGAAAACGGTTTTTCATTTTTCATTGTTGCGAGGAAGTCGACAAATTCAAAATGAGCATTGTTGAACTTCAAAATGTTGCGTTAACCGCTTTCACTGGAATCGATTTTTCTTGGATTATCTCATACTTAGACAGTCAATCAGTGCATATAGTAGATTCCATTAGCTGAAAGGGAAAGCCGGAGACTCAAACAATGGGATGAATACAAGACAATAAGGGAAAGATAAAACAAATAAATAATAAAAAGTAAAAATAATTTTATTTATTTATTTGTCTTATCTTTCCCTCATTGTATTCTATTGATAATAGAAAGTAAAAATAATTTATTTGTTTATTTCTTTTATCTTTAAATCTATATTACTAATATCTTTTATTTCTCTGTCTGTCCGTCCGGCGTAATTGTTAATTAGTAATTAATTGTTAATTTGTAGTTAATTGTGTAATTATGCAACAATGGAAAACGGTTTTTCATTTTTCATTGTTGCGAGGAAGTCGACAAATGAGGATTGTTGAACTTCCAAATGTTGTGTTCTTTCCGTCAACAATGACGCGCGCTATCAAATAATGAGTTCATTCAAAAACGAATAAAATATCACTTTTGGCTCAACTATTCAACAAATCATAACCTCTTTCATTGGAAGCGATTCTTCTTGGATTATTTCATACTTACCATCGTTTTATCATTGATAATCTCCACTAATTCATCAAATAGTATCGAAATGAATGAGAGAAAGATGAAGGCAGGAGAACGAAGAGTGAAAGATATTGAGAGGAAACGATTGAAAAGATCACAACAGACAGATTTGGATCGAAAGAATGAAGCCGAACGTAAAAGACGGTCAAGAGCTAAGGAGACAACGGAAGAGACACAAGAGAGATAGGGGTTAGACGCAGTGGCGTACCAACGCCTTTGGGGGCCCGGGGCGGGAGTTCCATTATTCAACAACCAAAAAAAAAAAAAAAGGAAATCTTGTGTGGATGGGGCCCCTAGTCTTGCTTTACCAACCAAAAAAAAAAAAAAAAGGAAATAAGCTGCTTGGTGGGGCCCCCTAGGCTGGCTAATGGGGGCCCCTCCCAGGTGGGAGCCCGGGGCGGACCGCCCCTCCCCCCCCTTGGTACGCTACTGGTTAGACGCTGAACGACATAAGGCAGAGAGAGAGAGAGACAGAGATGTAGAAGAGATCAATCTGTACACGGGGGATGGCCTAGTTAATCAACACCATTAATTTAGTTTGGTTGCAAGCACTGTAAAAGTTTCTATTGCTGGCCTAAATCAGAGAAAAATCTAAATAAGAAGTTTCCGTTGTAGTCTTTTAAAATCTTCTCGATGATAAGGAAACGCTAACGAATATTGATCGCAAGTCAGGATGTTTACTACAAGGTGAATGGTTCCAACGTTACCCTCTAGAAGGAGACCTGATATCGAATTTGCTACTCAATATTTTTATCGATGGTTCCATTTTTCCTCCCAATAAAGTTTACGTGTAGGGTTGAAGGAAATACGAAGGCCACTTTGAAATTATTGAGATATGGAGAAACTGTAGGAGTTAGAAGCACTTTAGTAGTGTTTAAAGAAGTCTCTTCCTACATCGAGGCATTTTTGAAGATTAGTTTTTTAAAAAACCTTTGAAGGCATCACGCCACTTATGTTCTGGAGAGGAGTCGAAACTTATTCCCTTTCGGCGACGTCGATCTCTTCTTGGAAAAGAAACTACGATCAAGTACCGGTAATGAGGTTAAAAAAATAACCAGAAGTCTCACATTGCGAGTTCATAGTATCAGAATAAGGTGGATGTTTAATAATTGTGATATTATTTTGCTTCAGTCTTTGTTGGAAGAGGTATTATCGTGATAGAGCATTAAGCCTTTAGTTTTCTGGTCTTTGATAATTTAGGTAGACAATGGTTGTGTATACAATGATGCCATGACCGTCTTCTGTCCTTCCAAAATAGCTTTCAGAAGTCCTGTACTTCTGAAAAAAAAAACTAAAGAAAAAAAAGAAAAAACCAAACAAACAAAAAATGAGGTACATTACTTTTTCATCTCACTTTGTCTTTTCACAGTTGTCGGAGTAGGGTCGTCTTCAAACACCCAAACTCTACTTCCTTAACGTGTTGGCACATCATAAAAAGGAATATAGGTTTCATCACCTAATTTTAGAAATAATTCGGTGACCACCATTGTTAAGTATTTGAAGAGTTCGTTGGATAATTCTAACACGCTCTGATTTCTGTAACTCCGTTAAATTGTGTGGAATCCAACGTGAAATATTTCTTTCTTTTTTTTTTTTATGTTCACCAGTCCTATTAGGTATACCTATAAAAAGGTATACCTGTGTTATTTGGTAGAGGATAGTGAGCACTAATATTTACTCTGCTGATTTACACATGTAATTTAATACATATCATTACAAGTTCATTATGTCTCGGCCCTTTTTTGTAGCATTTGGGCGACTCAGAGTAAGTGGCCACACTGGTTTGAGGGTATCATATTCGTTCTCAAAATGGTCGAGTCAATATAAATACATCCTAATTTTGTCCAATTGCGACTATTTTCCTGACACGGTCAATGGTCACCGAAAATTGGAAATGGCCTGGATCGGAAGTAGGATTTTTTTTCTCCAAACCTCCAGGCCATATGGAGTCCAACAGATGTAGCTCATGGATATTCGTGTCCCAGGCTATGAAGGCGTTACTTATACACACACGCACACAAACAGAAAGAGTCACGGGAATCCTAAAGCGAGACGAACATGATGAAGCAAGAGTACTTATTGGTCGTGAATGACCAAGTCTGGCAGTTTTCGAGATGGCGGTCGACTGGTCTATTTTACTCAGTCAGAACAAAGATCACAATGAATGAGAGTGAAGCATTGGTACATGTCAGTCGTGACGTCATATCCATTCGTAGAGTCCGCTACGAAATTTGTCTTACGTATGATTTACACTCACATGATAGCTACCATAGGTTATTACAGATTTGGACTGATGTTCTTAGCAAACTTTATTAAGAATTAAGAAAAAGAAGGAAAAAAAGCTTAAAATCTGGGCCTACAAAATCTACACTATGAAGCTGAAATTTTAAAAGATAGGTTTTAGGCTATTTTCAAGTAGTTCTCTATTGATTTTGATGCATATTCGATGAATGCAAAAGACATTAAAAAAACAAAAAAAAAACAAAATTGTGCTTTTATTACCAAATGCGACAAATGTTACCAAATGTGATGTTATGATAGTAATTAGGATCATAAAGACCTAAAGTTGTCAATACACGAATCTTTATAAAACACCACTAGGCTATAAATAAACACTAATTATACAGAAAAGTTCAAACTTAACCACTGTCCATGGTTACAAGTCAGCCACCAACACTATCTTACATTTATGATGCACTTAAATATTTAATCAGCGATATGTAAAACAAGTGGTTCTCAACTTTTTCCTCTCGAGTCCCACCTATCAGCTTCTTAAGATATCTGAGTCCCACCATACTTTAAAGGGAACCTTACTTTATATAGGATAGATACAGATTTTAATTCAAAATTCCCTATACAACCTTAAAGGTAGGTATGAATACAAAAACAAACGGTATTCGTAATGGAACGTATTTCCGGAAACGCCACCCGAACGTGCTAGAAGTTACACTAAGGTTCAGAAATGAACGATAGCAAGTAAGGTAGACAATATGTGTATTAGCCCTATGTTTACAATACGACAGTAAGATGTACACTTACAGGTTCACAGAAGGTGCTTAAAGTTCCATCCACCAACATGCCTATTACTAAACAACCTCACAACGTCGTTGCATGGATTGTCGAACATGTGCAAAAAAGGGAGGCCTGTCGCGGACATATCCACCTGCCACAGCGACTCTTCAGAAGAATTCAGCGTCAGAGGCAATGGGGTCTCAGAGATGCTTCTGAGGTAACCCCAGAGGAAGAAATCCAGTTTCACACAATCTTTGATGCAAACGCGCAAACGTTTGATGATTAGGGAACCGTTCATGATACAATCGTACAGCGGCTCGTCCGTTTCCTTTCGCTGCCCCATAGGCTATGTGTTTATCTTCCATCTCAGGAAGTGATATATCCTACAAAGTAAACGTCTCAAATGACGATAGCTCACACTGCCCAACTAATATGCTACCAAACAGCACCCTCTAGTATATTCAGATGTCGGTTCCGGACTCCACTATGAATATGGTTTGTTTTTGTATTCCTGACCTACCTTTAAAGTTTGTGCAGGGAATTTTGAATCACCCTGTATATTTCTACTGAAATGAAAAAGCTTATAAGCTGGTATTAGTGATTAGTAGACATTCCGAAGAATTGAAAAAATTTAGACATGATTTAAAATGATTTTATTTCACAAATATGACAGCATAAATTATGGATATAAAAATAAATTTATTACTGTGACAGAAACATGACAGACGTTTTTATTAATGAGAAATCTGAGATAATAAAATCAGACAACAAAGAGGATTCCGGAACCTTTACTTTAGTAGCTAGTTGTTCACATACGTGGCTTGAAAAATCATTACAAGAACTTCACGAATTTTTACTGCAATTCCCGAGTGAGAATCTCTCATTGCAGCAGCGCCATCTGTACATAGACCAACTAAACATTTCCAATGTAAGCCCTTATTTAAAAAATAATCATTGAAAACGCGGCATATTTCTGAACTTATTTTGTAAATTGCTTCTTTGAAACATTTTTTTCTGTCCTTCTCAGAGATAGCAATATATTCTCTATAGTTACCCATAGCTGATTGGAATATCAAAATACTATACCTTCAAATCTCATTTGAAGGCTTTCGAATCCCACGGAGAGAAATAAATATTAATTCATGGATATAAAAGTGATAATACAAAAATATCTTTTAACTTGTGGAAAAATATCTTCAAGAAATGCAAAGAGATAACTCACATACATACTGAAGATCAATCTTCGAATGGTCGAGTGTACATATGCCGACATAAGATGATCATATGATCTAACGGACTTTACGATTGGTTTGCAGTCCCGTGACAAAGATGACTTCCATTGGGCTCTGTTCTGCGTCACATCCACAGATAATTTGCATTTCGTCTTTTATTGTATTGAAGTTGGAGTTTTTTATGTATTTCAATCCACTTGAAAAAGGTTACGAGATTGTAACCGAAATCAATCGTGTTTTTTTATTAAATTATTTTAATTTTCAGTATGTTTGAGTTACCTCTTTGCATTTCTTCTTAATACAATTTTACTAATACATTTCATGTAAGCATACCTATATGTTCACAATAAATTCACACACTTAAAAATAAAAAAATTAATAATAGCTAAGCTTTGATGTACTATATTTGTCCTTTCGGCGAGTTTTTATTGTTTGTTTCAACTTTTGCGGGCTCCACATTGGTTCCGACTGTTTTCTCATACAAGCCCGTGTACCGAGACCTGGTTATATACTGATGAGACTGCTCCTAGCTGATGATCGCCATATTAGCGTGAGCAGCTGTACTAGGATGTCATTTTGTATACAACTTGGTCTCACCCATTATTATTTGATGTATATTATTTACGTGATAATAGTGTAACATCTCCAAACGTAATATAGAGGAAAGTGACCATATTTCGGATGGTGCCTTAATTTCGGATAGCGTGATAAATCGCATACCGGTCAGCAGATTGCGTTAGTGTCTACCATGAGCGGTAGCTCTGGCCACCATATGTAATCTGTCTTGTCGCCGTGAGCCTTCGATCTGCATGCACGCAACAATAAATAATTTAAAAATATTACAAAAAGTGAATTATTAAAGATGTCAACTTCGAACACAACTGGAGCGCAAGTGATAAGTTCTAATAATTTGTTTTAAAGTGTGTAATGAAGTTCCTAAAATGTAGTTTAAGTGGCAAGTCGCATCGTTGTATATGATTTTAAGGTTTGTTTCAAATGTTGATTCAAAAATATTTGTCATAACGTCCAAATTTCGGATAGTCAATGGTGCCTAATTTCGGATATCCGTTTACTGTAGAAAGCACCCCCAAAGGCTGAAGTTTGTATAGAAGAAATAACGGTAGACAGCAACATAGAACCTCTTGTATCCGAAAATGTTATCTCTAGCTCACAATATTCAACCAACCCAGTAGACCTACAGAAACAGTCGACCGCATCTCCGGATGCAAACACATCTCTGTCTAAATTTGTAAAACCCACTGATATAAGTCCTTTGCCTGCCCTCAAGAATCGTAAAAATGTTGATTGTGAGAATGCAGCGAAAAAAAAAAAAAAGGAGGTAAAAAGGGTAAAGCATTTTTGGCCACTGGGTCTCCAGTATCCGAAATTAAGACCCCATTTGCTTCACAACAAAAACAGCAATGTTTTGCAAAAAAAATAATTAAACTATCTATTTTTTATAATGGATATTTACCAGTTCGGGATCTAAAATTACAGTCCCTGGCCAAATTATTAGACGCACTGCAAGATTTCATGTAAAATATTAAATACCGAGTGATATTGTACCGTTTATTATTTTAAATTGATTTGTTTTTTATTTTTATATTATCCAATCAATTACCGATTTATTTGACATAAATAAAACAGCATTAATTTAGAAAAGCATAAGTTTATTAAGTTTTAAAGAAAACTGAAATTAATGTTAGTAAAAGTCAATATTTAGTTGAGCCACCTTTACCCGCTATCAAAGCTTCAATTCTGCGCGGCATGCTATCAATGCAAGACTGTACTGTCTCCTGCATTTGAGGATGATGATTCCACACATGAATAATCTTTTCTAGGAGCTGGGTTTTGTTGGTAATCACATCTTTAGCCACTTCTCTTTTCATCAGCTCCCACACATTTTCAATTGGGTTCATATCAGGGCTATTACCCGGCCAATCCAACAGAGGGATATTTTTTTCGGCCAAAAAAGCTTTAACAGACCGAGCAGTGTGGCAGGGAGCCCCATCTTGCATGAAAGTGAATGGTTCCCCATTTGGAAACCATTCTCTGAGCTGCGGAATCAACCGATTTTGTAATACTTCTTTGTACTGATCTTGCCTCATTATTCCATTGACGACGTACAGACGTCCAGTGCCCTTGCCGCTGATGACTGACCAAATCATCACTTTGGTGGGATGTTTAACCGTCGGGACGACACAATCAGGATGAAACTTTTCTCCATGACGACGACGCACATACTGAGCTTTATTCTGCAAAATTTCGAATGTGCTTTCGTCACTGAAGCAGATCTGTCAAAAATAGGAAAAATATATAAACTTCCATGTTTATTTGCTTTAGTTAACTGAAAATGATAATAATGTATCAATTTTTGATTAAATTGCTGTATCTTACCGATCTCCAGAAGTCCACATCTTTGTCTTGCCATTGTTTGGCCCACTTCAGGCGCTTTGTTTTCATTGCCGCTGTTAACTTGGGCTTCCTGGCGGGGCGATAGGCCTTGAAATCTAAGTCTTTCAATTTTCTGCGAACAGTGCACTCAGAAACATTTACGCTAGCATCCTGGAGTTGTGATTTGATTACCTTTGTGGTAGCAAATCTGTTTTTTAGACAAATGTTCTGCAAACATCTCTCTGCACGTGGAGTGAAAATTGGTTTTCTACCGCATCTTTTCTTTCTTTTCGAGCTTAATTCCTCCCCTAACTCAATTTTCTTTTTTATTCGTCGTACACTCGTTTCAGAAACCTCCAATCTTCGAGATATTTCTCGGTTTGTAAAAGTTTTTTATGTGGTGAGAGATCGCCTTTTTTACCCATAATGAAAATATTCCAATTACTTTTTTAAAACACTGCGTACAAAATAAACTAATAACTGTGTAGTATAAAACAGTTAAACAACCAATCACAGTCCATTAAGCCACAGAAACACGTCCGTACCTGACTCGATTCCGATCGCGACTGATACAGGTTTGTACTTGTTTACGTTCATGTATCACTTTGTCGACACAATGTTGCCATATGTTAAAAATAAATACAAAAATGTAGTCTACAACAATTCTTTTAAATAATAATCAATAATATTGTAGTTTAAATATACCATTATTGGATAAAAACACTTAAGAAACATAAAATTACTAAAAAAAATACAGTGCGTCTAATAATTTGGCCAGGGACTGTATATTATTTATAGAAGAAAACAAAGTAAAATTCTAAACCAAAACTTCAATATTTTAAATTCTTTAGATTAAAAACAAAATGGTATCCGAAATATGGTCACCTTCCTCTACTATATTTTAAAATTATAAAAACGAGGAATCTAGAAATGTAATAATTTCAGGAATTTCTTGGAATTTTTTTTTTTTTTATTTTTTTTTATTTACAAAAATTACTTTTAACTTATTTCTCCTCGAATCTTTGCCTAAAATTTGTTTGTAACGTAACTAAATGTTTTAATCCTACTTCTTTTTTAACTTGACATCTATTTAAATCCAAAATTGTTGAAGCAAAATCAAAGGATATAAACAGGAAGAAAGTGTGTTGGCCTAATGAAGGCATTTAACTTGCTTTCAGAGAAAGTCCGCTCAGCTGCTGTGAGTCTCTTTCATCAGGGAATCCATTGGCAGAAGAGCGTTGAAGTGCAAACTTTCTTCGACCATTCATAAGGATTGAGGGGCGGAAAAGGAATCCTCGATTCATTTCACCCTTTCGGAGGTTGGTAAACATGTCTTCGAAAGAAATTACTAAGCGTGATGACTTATGGCTCATTATCACAGACATCCATCATTTCAGACATTACTCTCTGGTCTTGTACAATTTTTCTGATTCTGCGGTGAATACTAGTACTCACGATTTTCATTAAAGCCTCAAATAAATTCTCAAATCACCGTAATTTGTTTTATTACAATGTAGCTAAATTTCATTACAACGTGAACTGGAAATTTCTCAGTTTTAAAACATCCTTCCAATGAAGGGAAATACGGGTGCTGCCTATCTGGGGGAAAATACGGGTGCGGCTGATATGGAGGAGAATACGGGTGCGGCGTGTATGAAGAAAAATACGGGTGTGGCTTATACGAAGAAAATACGGGTGCGGCTTATACGGAAGAAAATACGGGTGCGGCTTATAGGGAGGAAAATACGGGTGCGGCTTGTATGAGGGA
>JAFIDM010009631.1:340080838-340108293 GCA_023159025.1 Thereuonema tuberculata
GGTCACGGTCCCTTGACGAGCGTAATAACGGGGTTTTACTGTATTTTGATTTAAATTAATACAATTGTTATTGTGTAGTATGAAATATAAATCATTATTTATTATTTTATTTTTATTTTTGATTAACATAACTTTCGTCTTTTTACTATTTAAAACCATGTTATTATTTATTGCCCACTTTGTTACATTTAAATCATGTTGAAGATAATTATAAGTATTTGTTAGAATTTTATCACTACTAAGTAGTAGAACGTCATCGGCATATATATATATATATGTCGACGACGTTCTACTACTTCACACAGTTATTTATAGAATTCTTATAAAGAGCAAGGGTCCCAAGTTAGATCCCTGAGGTACACCAGAATGAATATTATACGGATTACTTAATGAATTGTTAATTTTTTTTCGACATTTTCTGTTTTTTAAATAGTTTTTTTAAAACATTTTGTATGTTTCCTCTTATACCCATTTTATTTAACTTTTTTAATAATAATTTGTGGTTAATGCTATCAAAAGCCTTTTTGAAATCAATGAATGCTATAGAAATTATTTTCCCATTATTTAAATTTTCATTTATACTTTCATTAACTTTTGTTAGTAATTTAACTGTGCTATTGTTCGGTTGATAAGCACATTGATTATTATTTAAAATATTCATTTTTGAGATGTAATTATAAATTGATTTTGACAAATAACTTTCAAAAACCTTAGATATATTGGAGAGTAAGGAAATGGGTCTGTAGTTTTCAAATTCCTTAAATTTCGCCCCCTTAAAGATTGGGATAATATGAGCAATTTTCCAAAGGTTTGGGAAGATACCAGTTGTAAAAATATTCTTAAATAATTCTACCAACAAAGTGGCAATAATATCTTTAAAATCCTTAATCTCACTAATAGTTATATTATCACATCCTACTGAGTAATGCATTTTATGTTTATTAATTATATTTAATACATCATTATAAGTAGGAAATAGAATAGCCATGGAATTACTTCGTTGATTATCTTCATCCATTGTGTTAATTTTTTACCAATTTTTATTAAACTTGTTTTTCTGTATGAAAGTATTTTGAAAATTTTTAAAGATAGTACTAATATGATAATTTTCTAAGAGATTATTTAGCTCTATTTTACCACAGTTTTTCTTCTTATACTGTATTTCTTTATTTACAATTTTCCTAATATTTACATTGGAATTATGCTGTTCGTTTATTAATTTTTTATAGTAGTTTTGTTTTTGTTTATTTATGAAATTTTTTAACCAGTTTCTTTTTCTTTTATAAGCTATTTCATAACTTTTATTGGTTCTATTTCCTTTATGTTTTTTAAATAATTTATTTTTTTCTTCTATGTGTATTAATGTTGCTTTATTCATCTATGGTTGTTTGTAAATTGAACTATTGGGATTATTTAAATTATTTTTTAAATTTGATTTATTATTTTTATTCTAATTAATATATCTGGCATTTTTTAATTATTTTATTCATCTTATTTACATAGTTGTTTGGGTTTTTAGAATAATTACTTCTAATTTCATGAATAAGTTTAGTTAAGTTCTTATTGAAAAATTCATCATTTAAGGGAATTTTGTGTCTTTTTGCCTACTTTATTTTGATCCTTTGTGATAGTATTATTGCTTTTGGTAGTTTCCAGTAGAATACTATAATGATCCGAGATATCCCATTCTATTATATTTGTAGTAATGTATATATTATTAACTTTTGAAAAGCAATGATCGATACAAGTGGATGATGTTGAAACTTTAGTAGTAGCTTTTCTCGTTGTCATATAACTGTGATTTGTAAAACCTAAATTATAAAAAATTTGAAGATAATTGCAGGTATTTTTATTTAATGTCTCATTTCCAATGTCTATATTTGCATCGCCAACGTAAATTATGTTTGGATTTATTTTATTTTTTATACGTTCTATGGATTTTTTTAATTCCTTCATAAATAGTTTTTTATTTGTGTGTGGTGGTTTATATATAGCGTACATAATAAAATCATTTTTTTCTATTCCTTTTCTTTTTATATTACATATTACGCTTTCATACGTAATAGAATTCGAAACTTCAGTTATGAGTGTGTATACATTTTTGTAATAAATTATTATACCATCACCTCTGGAGTTAGTTCTTAATTTGTAAATTTTATTAAAACCAGGTATGTTAAACAGATTTATTTCATTTTCACCTATATTAGTCTCAACTAGTATTATAAAATCTACCATTTGATTTTTTGTTTAATATTTGCCATTAAGTATAGAAAGTTAGTTTTCATACTTCTTATATTTAAGAAGAGAATATTACTTAAATTGTTTTTTGGGTTCCATAAAATTAAATTATCTATTATATCAATCCGACCTAATTCTATATTATTTTGATGATCAGTCATTGTGTTATTCAAAGCTTATTTGGTTTGTTTATATAGTTTACATTTTAGTGATATCTTCTTCACATTGTATGTTGATAATTTTGGCATTTTCATTTTTTCTTATTAATATTTTATTATTCTTAATCCATACAAATTTATATGCTTTTGCTTTGACTTCTGTTTTGGTTTTCCATAGTAAATTCTTCAAGTTTTGTGTTAAGTTTTCATTAATATATATTTTCTTGTTACCTTTTTCAGAAATATCTGCATTTGTTATATTTCTTTTTTGTTTATATTGTAATAACCACATATCTCTATCCTTTCTATTTATAAATTTAACTATTATAGGTCTAGCCTTGTATTTATTGATTTTACCGTATCTGTGCATAACATCGATACTTTCAAGAGGGCTTTTAATTTTAAGGACTCCTCCAATTTTCTCTATCAATGCTGTTAAGTTTTCATTATCATTTTCTTCCACTCCTACAATTTCAAGGTTATTTTTCCTTTGTTGAGCTTCTAACCTGTCAATATTTTCCTGTAATTTTTGTATTTTCTCCTTATAGCAATTACTTTCATTTATCATTTTATTCATATTTTCGGTGATTTCCTTTTGGCTTTCCTGATATTTTAACATTCAATTCTTTACCAAGGATTGTCTTATTGCTGCGGATCCAATACCAATGGCAGCATCCATCATTTGATAGGTGCATCGATTGGCATCCATTATCATTTTGCAAACCAAGGCCACATTTTTGGGAGTTACTTCCAGGTTGTTCTTCGTCACATGAAGTACTCCGTCTCCTGCGAAATTCGGTAAACCCTCTAAATACATCTCGTAGTCCGAGATGACACTTCATCGCCAAATGCTGCCTGTAACCGCTGCATACATTGTTCTTCGTATCGGCTTATACCAACTTTAAAGTCGTAGAACATCATAGCCCTGTAGTGCTCTCGTGCCAATTCCATTACTCACCGTTCAACAAAGTCATTCACACTATCGAAGTAGACTGGTTGCACTAGCGTTGATAGTATATCGAACTTCACAGCATGCGCCATAAACAGTTCTAAATGTTATCACATTTGCCACATCTCAGCAATTTTCATTTTATCCGCACAGATATGTGCCCCATGTTTTAAGGTCAATGGACCTCTAGCTGGTGTGTTAATATATAAGTCCAAGATAGTTGGATAACAGAACCATTATCGAGAGCAGGACAGTATGTTTGATATTGAGTAAAAGTTTCATTTAATTTTTTTTTCAAATGCTCAATGTCGATGATTGCAAATGAAAATAATGATAGCTTCTTCTCTCTCTCTTTTTTTTTTTTTTTTTTCCCCGTTTCAGGAATTTCTGTTTGAATGTCTCTAACTTCTTTTACTTCATGTGGATAAGAAACGCTATGGCTTAACCTTTCATTGAAAGTACTATTGCCTTTCGTAATGGGAACACTATTCGGTACAAACACTCACTTTAATATTACCGTTTTCGATAATAAAGCTGTCACATTTTGGCAGTTTTACAACGCTTTCTTCCCGCAGTCTTTTGTGTTTTTCTATTCTGTGCCCATTAATATTTTGCCCTTTTTTTTGTAAATAATTTATTAATTCAAATAAGGAAATATGATTGTAAATAATTCATATTTTCAACCTCCTCACATAATAAATGAAATCTGCATTGGGAGTAGCGAGAGGAATGAAGTAAGTTATCAACAATAAATAAATAAATAAATAAACAAATAAATAAACTATGGAATTTTTCTTATAGCTTCTTAGAAAAACATCACCCTTATTTGACCTATGTCAGATTATCTGCATATTGTGTATTAAGTAGTGAACCCTTGTGGGATGCTATATAGCATTGCCTATTCTTGTTATTTGAAAACTATACATTGATACATTTTATTCCTAGTTGGCTAAATTATTTTAATTTGTGAAAAAGTTTGCAAAACTAACGAGGCCTCATTTTTGATATCATTTAACAAAGCTTAGAATTTAACAAAAAATTGAATTGTTGCCCTTGAAGTATTTAGAAGATTGAATTTGCAATTCGAAAATACTGTATATGAAATGTGGATTCAATTGAGAAATCAAGCATAATTTCAAGTTGCCATAGGATTGCCATCAATTTTGCAGGCAAATTGAAGCGAAGAGGTAATTGTTCATACTAAGGCTACCAAAGTACATGATTAAAATAAGAAGACGAAAATCGATCATATCCTTCAAGAATAAGCATCGAAAAATATTCCATTGGATAGAAAGACTCGAAATTTAGCAATTAAGCGTCCAATAAGTATGATATGCCGTGCCGGCGTGGCCGAGCGGTCTGCCGTGAGGGCATTGTGTCGGCATCCGGGTTCGATTACCGGTCGTGGCTTGGCTGTTTCAATTTCCTTTCCTATGTTTGTCAGCCTCTTCTTCACTTTCTCTTCGGTCTGATGTCATTCCTTAATGGCGTCCTGAGGAAGGCCACGGGAGACCACCTCAGTATCTATCCCCAGGTGTTTCTGGGAGTTCCACGGAATTCCATAGGATATAGACCTGTCTCCGGTCAGAATGCTATGGATGGATGGATGTATGATATATAACATGCATTTAGGGAAGAGGAAGAGAACAAGGAAAAACGGCTTTACTGTCACAATTCTCAAGAG
The DNA here is from genome assembly GCA_023159025.1 of Thereuonema tuberculata. Classification (NCBI taxonomy): domain Eukaryota; kingdom Metazoa; phylum Arthropoda; class Chilopoda; order Scutigeromorpha; family Scutigeridae; genus Thereuonema; species Thereuonema tuberculata. Next base: position 340,085,868 of record JAFIDM010009631.1, read on the forward strand.
TATTTTTTATTTATTGAAACATCAGCCTCCGATAACCCTTAAACAGGCTAAATATCAAGAATACAAGTCGTTAGTATTTGATATTGGGTTATTTCCAGTTTTTTTCTTCTATCAAACGACATCTCATTAGAAATGTCTAAATTTAAAAAGATTCGGAAAAAAGTATAAATAAATAAAATTAAAATTACTTTAGTAAAGGATTATAATGATGCATTGATATTTTCCCTATTAGAAATGACTTACCTGTTAAGTTTTTAAGTAATTCCAATGTTGATAGAAGATGTGTATGAGTGTATATTGATAATATCTAAATAACTAACATTAAATTTTCTAGAATAAATGTTGTAATTTTTAACGAGATCTTTAGTTTCCAGGCCGGGTGACAATCGTTGGATTGTACCCGGGGCTTTGGGATGTCAGCAACCTGGCGGGTCCACGGGTGGTGGATAGTGGAAATCTTCGTCTCCGCGGGGTCCGAGGACACTGTGGGAGGCGAGGCAGTGCTTTGCATCCCGAACCAGACTCCCCGCCAATCTAAGGTGTCATGCGGACCGTGCCGATGGATGGATGGCACTGGGATAATAGTGTCTTAAACGGTGCCTCCGGGAAACCAGGCCGCATCCCGGAGTATTTAGGCCTCCTGCGCATGGGGGCTCTCCGTAGGCTGACCTGTTTATTTCCCCCAATTTTGAAAAAATGGTGTATGGATGAAAATAAAAATAATATCTTAACAGAGGGCTCTGAAGAAGTGCCCTCTGCACATATCCCTATTCAGGGTGCGAACGAGGAAGTTATCTCGATACCACAGAGGAGGGACGGCATATACCGAAACCTCCTGATTCCCAAGGTTCTGACTCCGGTAGGGAACTTACCGTGACAGTACAGGACGTAATAAAACGCGCAACGATTAGTGGTGCGGAAAGGAGAAGGAGGAAAAAGGCTAGGGCCGCAGCCATGGTCACCTCTCGAGAGACTGCTGGAAGGGGAGCTGGCACAAACGGTGTACGAGGGAAGGGCCGTGGAGGCAATGCTCTAACTGGTCATCCAGGAAGGGCTGCCAATACGCCTACCCAAAGAGCACCGAGACCTGCTGCACCCTCAGGTGGGACCAAGGAGTCTGTGACAAAACGTGACAGATCCCAAGGTAGTACACCACCCGAAGCAAGATCTGTTCCAAAAAACAACGGGGACAACTAACTGGTGGTCCCGGTACAAGCAGCTTCGCCGCTGTAACAGCTGCGGACCCTGCTCTTCAAGTGGCTATTCGTAAGTCAAATAAGACTGAGAACTTCACAGAAAAAGAGCAGATGGAGCTGTCTTATGCCGTAGGACGGCGGATCCGTCAGATCCCAGAAGGAGGACAAGTACCTCGCTTCAAAGGAACTAGACGCAAGACAGTTCATCTTTGTTACTGCAGACAACATCTTCAGTAGGGACTGGCTTCTCAGAACAGTCCCCAACTTAAGAATCTGGGAAGGGGTTGCGCTTTCTGCTGTGGAAGCCACTAAAATCCCCCGTTTGACCAGAGTTATGCTCTGAATTCCCGGAAAAATCTCCAACCCAAGCGAGGCGACCTATCTGCTTGATAGACAGAACCCTGGTCTAAAAGCCTCTACTTGGAGAATCATGGAGACCAAAAAAGAAAACTGTAAGGTAGCACACTGCTGGTAGTTATGATGGTGGGTTTTTTTTTTTCATGCGCAAATAAATAAAGAACAAGATGTAAAATCTAATAAAAGATTTACTGTAATTTATAATTACAGGTATGTCACTTGACAATGATAATACAAGTAAGTGTTTCAATATGAAACAATAATAATATGGAATGATTTCTATTCTATGAGTGTTATTTAAATTAAATTGAAAGTTCCTTCGAACTGGGAAACAGTTGGGTTCCAATACTTCTTCGTTTCCGTTTCTCAACTTTAACGTTCCTTAAAATATCTATTCGATATTTCCACAAATTATAATTAAATACTTTTATTTCGAGTGAATGGCTTTTTTCACCTTACGTTAAATGCTACTTCGCATTAACAGTTGATAAATTAAAATACAATAATTCACTTGAGAAACGTTCACTTATTTCCAACAATTGCTTCCGTTGCACTAATTATATATTCACTCAACTTAAATTTCCAAATCGCACTTCCAATATCTTGGCACACACTACTTTAATTATTCTAATTAAGTAATAATGCATAGCATTAATTATTTCACTGAAATAGCTAATTGTTAGTTGAATATATATTTTATCTCACGTTTTAGAGATTCCTTAACACTTGCACTTCTACGATGAATCCCGAAAAATGAAAATCAATTACAAATTCTATACAGTTTTGCCGTCGATTGGCTTCTCACCTCGGTGAAAAACTGCGATGATATAATGGCTTTTCATCACAGCTGCGGTGTCTTCTCACTTTTCAATGGCGACGCACTCGTGATTGATTTTCTTTGCCGTTCAAACTTAGCGGTAGATCTGCTCCTCCCAACATGCACTTCGCAATTCGGGTGACGTAAGAGCTTCTTATCGTCTGCTCGAACTCAACGGTGAATTTACCTTCTTGGTTCTCATTAAACGAATAATGTTTCTTAAGATATTTCACCACTGTGTATTACTGAATATCTTCTTTATTATCAGTTCTGGAATAGCACTTATTATTATTAGCTCCGTTTAGATTTGCTCAAAGTTCTATTTAATTTGGTTTCACCTTTCATCCGGGTTACGCGGAGACTTCTCAGCTTCTACGGTATTCTTCTTTGAATCCCACACTAATATTGCCAGGAACGTAATTCTTCTTTCCAAATAACTACTAGAACCACTCTTCTTATTTTGGAGTCGCACAATTCTTCTGTGTAAATAATTCTTCCTTTTCATTCTGGTACTCTGTCCCTTTAGTCTTCTTACGTACTCTCAGGTTTTATTATTTCACGTAGACGCTCTTTCGTAATCCAATACATCTATCCGCCATTACTGGGATACTTCGCCACAATGTGTCCGTGCGTGTGTCATCCGTGGCAAGTTGAGCGCATCTGCTGTCTCCTGACATCTAACCTCGTCTCCAGTCTTTTATTTTCACTCAGTCTCGAGTGCAGACTTCTTTGGCTACTGACGTCTATTACTCAGTACCCCCGACTACAAAGAGTCGGCTGCTTATATTGTCTCATGACGCAATAAGCTTCTCACATGCAAATTTTCCTTTGCATAATTTTAAATAATAATAATAATAATAACTCTAAAATAAAAGTTTCAAGCAACTAAATTATTAACAATACTTAAATTAATTTTAATTTAATTTATTTAACTAAAATTCCGTAGAATTCTTCTACAAAAACCATGGACTCAGACTAGTCATTGGACTAGATGAGGAATCTGTAAATCATCTGACTAAAATAAACTTACGACCAAGCATCAACCTAGACGTTGCAGAAGTGACTCTAAAGGAGAAACCTAAATTCTTGGATAAAGGGACTCCTCTAGAAGTCACAGAAGAAGACGCCAAAAACAGGGAAGGAGCCTCTCCTAAACCTGAGACAATGGACGTTTCAAACTAGGTAAGTTATTTTGCTTCTTTTTTTTTATTACCTAATTAAGTGCTTTACATTATGTCTTGCTCTTTTTCTTTTTTATAGATAAATCTACAGCACTGTTCAGTGGCTACTGCGGTACTTTCTAAGAAAATCACAGAGCTGGATATTGATTTTGTCCTTATTCAAGAGCCTTGGCTCTATAAGGATAAAGTTAGAGGTTTGGGAGGATGTGGAGGATCTCTGCTCTAATGATTATTGACCACTCCACGTGCCTGTATTTCTACAAAGCACAGGAATGTTTTCCTCCTCTCGGAATTTTGTACCAGGGATCTGGTTGCAATCAGATTCCCAAGAAATAACAGATGCGACATTGTTGTTGCATCTGCCTATTTTGCTCATGAACCTAATTCTGATCCACCTCTTCTGGAGGTAAAGAAATTGGTTTCTTACTGTATGAACTCTGGACTACCCCTTCTTATGGGATGTGACGCAAATTCCAACCATACTGTGTGTGGTAGTAGCGACATCAATACCAGGAGGGAGGCTTTGTTCGAGTTCTTATCAACCACTGATCTGGACATTCTGAATATTGGTTCAGTTCCTACCTTCTTTACCCCGTATAGGGTAGAAGTTTTAGACCTTATCCTTGCTTCCACAGGTCTAAGGACTTAGGTATGGAATTGGAGGGTCTCCAAGAGGTCTCCTTGTCGGACCACCGACATATTCTTTTTTCATTGAACGCGGAGGCGCTCAGCGAGGAATTGTATAGAAACCCAAGGCTTACGAACTGGGATTAAACGCAAAATGGCAGGTTTTCCCACTCTTTATCGTGATGAGTTTGGCATAGAAAACTCTGTTTGCTTTCTTTCGAATGCCCTCATCTCTGCTTATGAACAGAACTGTACACTTCGTAGCAAACGAAGGAACTAAGTAACCTGGTGGAATCCATTTTTGGATAGACTCCGGACTAAGACCCGTAAGTTGCTCAATAAAGCAAAACATACGGGTACCATGTACGCTTGGGATTCTTATAAAGAATCTCAAAAAAAGTATAAACGTGTCAAAAGGCACTCTAAGAGAACATACTGGAGAGCTTTTTGTGATAACATAGGAACTCCAGCTGTGGCCATGAGGCTCACCAAGGCTTTATCCAAAAGCTCTGAGATGAAACTGGGATCGTTGTTACTGCCCAGTGGGGTTTTTGCCTCATCCAAGGAAGAAGCTTTTAGGTACCTACTGGAAGTTCACTTCCCAGACTCACGAGCATCTGAAATTTCTTCACAACATGCAACTTTGAGCAAGGATTTTTCATAAGATTTCATAAGATAAAGCATTGTTTCTTATGAAAATGTTAAACAAACTATTGCTAGCTAAACCCTTCAAAGCAGCAGGAGAGGATCAAACTTTTCCAGTTCTTCTTTTGAACGGAATGGAAATTATTGTACCTCCTCTTGTACATATCTATCGCTCTTGTCTGGTACTGGGTTATATTCCAATGAACTGGAGGAAGACAAGAGTTGTTTTCATCCCCAAGGCAGGAAGGTCTGTTTATACCTATGCCAAATCCTACAGACCAATCAGTCTCTCCTCTTTTCTTTTGAAGGCTTTAGAAAGATTGGTTGATCGGTACCTAAGGAATGTTCTTCTTTTAAAACATCCACTTCACTGCAGGCAATATGCCTAACAGAAAGGACTTTCTACTGAAACAGCCTTACACCATCTGGTACATAGGATAGAATGTTCTCTGTCTCATGGGCAGATGGCTCTTGGCGCCTTTCTAGTTATATAAGGAGCATTTGATCATCCTTCTTATGACTCCATTTGTAATGCAGCTGAACAGCATGGAATTGACTCATCTACTATTAGATGGATTAGGAACATGCTTTCAACTCGTACTATTTGTGTACACCTTTCTGGTAACACTATTTCAACTAAGGCTATGAGAGTGTGTCCACAGGGAAGGGTTACCTCACCACTGCTTTGTTGTTTGGTGATGGACTCCCTTCTTGAGGAACTTCAGAAACTTGGTTTCTACTCTCAAACCTACGCTGTTGACCTTGTTATCTTTATTTGTGGCCTAGACCCTGGTACAGTCTTTGGGCTCATGCAAAGGGCTCTTAGCTGTGTACAGGCCTGGTACTGCAGTATTGATCTTAAGGTCAATCCTAGCAAAGCTACTCCCCTTGTAAACATTACCAGGAAAAGAAATATAGTGAAAACTCCGAATTTAAACAAATTGATCTCTCCAAAAGTGTCAAGTATCTTGGAGTTATTCTTGACTCCAAACTGATCTGGAAAGAGCATTTAGATACAAAAATCAAGAAATCCATTGCCACTTTTTGGATGTGCAGAAAGACTTTTGGTTGTTCATGGGCTCTCCACCCAAAGGTTATCTATTGGTTTTATGTGACCCTTGTCAGATCTGCATTAAGTTACGCAGCTATTGTCTGGTGGACTAGAACTACGCTAAAGACTGTTGGGATACTCCTGAGTAGAATTCAGCGTCTAGCCTGTTTAGGAATCACTAGATCTATAAGGACGGCACCTGATGCTGCCTTAGAGGCAATTTTGGATCTGCCACCTCTTTATCTCTTCATCGAGGATCAAGCCAGAAAAACCGCCTTTAGGTTGGTTAATCAAGACAAATGGTGTTATAACACCTCCTATCATTCCAGTATCTGGAGGGAGGCACAGGGCCTCTGTCCTATGCTTTCTCTCAGAACTGCTCTGACTTCCTATTTCAACATGATACCTAACTATGCCATTCACTTTCCTAGCAGAGAAGAATGGCTTGTTAAAGGACATGGTCTTCTACCCCCCCCCCCCCCCCCCGTGGAGCATTGTTTGGTTTACTGATGGATCCAGGATTGGAAACAAGACGCTACCGGCTAAGACCAAGTGCTGACTATTTTCATGCCCTCGGGACCTATTGCACTAATTAATTTATTCTTGTGCTGATATTATTTTTTTTTCTGTATTTTATTTGAACCAATAACACAATGAGCCATCCAGAACTCATATAAACCAAACCTAAAAAGAAAAAAATATATAAATTTTACAATGTTTACAATGTTTTCTCATTAATTATCGGAGGGAATCGGGAACTTGTTTCTACTATTGCTATTTTGATTAAAACTTCCAGTACGTTAAATTTATTCATCTTGTTAAAAATTTAATTTCCTTACCATAAAAAGCCTTCAATCCTGTCATTTATTAGGAAAAGGATTTTGGTTATGCGAAATAGCACAACATTTAGTATTGTTGAATTTTATGGTTTCGGGGGTCACTGCCAGGTGTGACTGGAGGCCTTTACTTAAGCTCTTGTCAGAAAAGCAATTAATTTATTCTAGTGGTGCTATTGTTTTTTGTTTTTTTTTTCTATATTTTATTTGAACCAATAACATGACAATGAGCCATCCAGAACTCATATAAACCAAACCTAAAAAAAACCTTATTGTTTTCGACTTGATTTTTATTAATTCTGATAAGGGTAAAAACCCGATGGTTTTGTATAAAGATAAATATCAAAAAATGATGAATGTATTTATCGAAGAAAATGATTGTTTTACTTTTTATACCCGCAACCCAAAAATAGTGTTGAATTTCAATAGGCGAATTATCCGAAAACTACTAGACAAGAATGTCGTTTCAAGTAAACAAGCTGATCAAATGAAAGATAGCCAGCTTTCCTTTCCTAAACTCAAAGCCTTGCCAAAATTACATAAAAAACCTAACAGTGAGGGACTATATCCAGTAAGGCCCATTATTAATAGTCAAAATTCTGCATTAGAGCTCTTATCTCAGTTTTTGTATAAACAATTTCAGAAATTTCGCATTTCATCCAAATTTGCAGTTCGTAACAGTGGTGAACTAATTCAAAGTTTAAAACAAAAAACTATCCCGTCAGGTTTTAAACTATTCTCCTTAGACGTTAGATCACTATTCACTTCCATTAATGAGGAGTTGGTTAAGGAAGCCTTACAACACATAATTAACAAATATCCCGTAGTATATCTACAGAAAGATGATATAGAAATTTTAATGCTGAGTGTTCATGCTATTTTTCAAATCCAATTTTTTGAGTTTGACGGACTTTTCTATAAGCAAACAGAAGGGCTCTTCATGGGCTTGGCAATTTCAGCCTCCTTAGCTGAATTTGTCATGATATATATTGAAGACATGGCCCTCTCCATTTTGGATATAGGTGAAATAACTGTGCTACATCGATGACATTTTATGTTGTTCTGGTGAAACTATTATAATGGGAATTCTTGATATATTTAATCAGATAAATCCAAAAATTCAATTCGACTTTGAACACGAACACAACGGAGAAATAGCGTTTTTGGAAGTGGCACTAAAACGAAAAGGAAATAAATTGCAGACCGGCAATTATTCAGGAAGCCTACTTTTTCGGGTATAGTCATGCATTATCAGTCATACACGCCTTTGAGTTTCAAAATCAATATAATAAGCATGTTAGTTTACAGGGTCTGTCGTAATTCAAGCGACGAAACCTTTTCGAAGCAGAGTTACTTTTCATAAAAAATCTATTATTAAATAATGGCTTTCCAGAGAAGTTTATTGACAGGCATATGAAGCATTCTATTGTATAATATTATAATAACATCAAAAAGGAAAAGGACAGTGAGCGGAAAATATTTGTTTCAATAGACTATCATCCCAGTTTTTTCCCAAAACTCGCCAGAATGTGCAGAGAACATCATTATTACCTCACCAGCCACGAACACTATTGGCAAATATTTAAACCATTCCAAGGATATTAAACCTAATGTTAAAGATAAGGATGTCAGAGATCTGGTTTACACGATCCCATGCAGTAACAAGGTTTTTATGTTAGGGAAACCGGACGTACGTTAGAGCAGCGGATATCCGACCATAGGAGGGCTTTCCAGAAGAAGAATAGAGACTACCTAACAGTTAAACATGCCCTTGAATGCCGACATACCCCGGCATTTAAAGAGACAAAGATCACCACCAAATGCTCCGACCCATTTCTTAGAAGATGCCTTGAGACATCAACAATTCTTCGGTCACCAAAGGCATATAATGATTACCTTACAATACCAACTATTGCAGAGTATGGACTTCGGACAACGGACTTTATTGTAAGTGAGACCAGAAGAGAAAGAAAAAAAAAATTGTGAAAGGTTTTTAGACTTTAATTTAAAAAAACGCAATGAATTTCCTTAGTTAAATTTTTTTTTTTTTTGTTATTTCAATGTTACTATATGAGTAAAAAAGTTTTTTTTTTTTATTTCAATGTTAGTATATGATTAAATACAATCAAAATTAATTTAAGATTAAGTTTATCTATTGTAAGAAAAAAAGTTTTTAGACCTTTCATTTTGAATATTTTTTAAATTTTTAAATTAGCACAGTGTTAAATAATTTCAGTTGTTTTAAATTACTTACATGTCTGTTTTTAAGTTTTGTATAGGTTTCATTTGCATGAGGCTATGTATTACGAAGTGATCAAGCACATGTTTGAGTTTGTTTTGGTTACTACTGGCTTCGAGTGCCAGTAGGGGGCGAGAAACTTATGTTTGCTGATAACCCACACCAGAAGGCGCCTTCTTCCTGTGCCGTCATCATGAACTGTGTCATCATATTCAAATTAAGTGACGTTTCTGATTTAATGAACACTATATAAGTAACTGGTTTGTTAATTTTGGAATTGCTTGAGAACGAATGGAATACGTTTGAAACTAGTTGCTTTGTAATTAATGTGTGTATTAAATTTTTTGTGCCTAAAGCCGTGCGAACACCATGAAATTTTACTGCAATTTAGTCGCGCGATTTTGACGTCACGAGTTGATATAAACTTTAGTCAAGCGCGAACACGATGCAACTCCAAGATGCAACTCGGACGATCAATCGACCCAAGACAACGCAGATTTTAAATACGTTAAGTGTGACGTCAAGCAAAATTCGGTTATATCGTTTCAAACAAAAATGAGTGAATGATTTGCAACATAAGATAAATATTTTTTTTAAATTATTAGCCGCTATGGAATTGAATTTCATGTTATTATTTCGAATGAAAAGTAACGAATGACCAACAGCCAATAAGAAACCATGCTCCCCTGGAAACAATGACGTCATAACTTTTGCATTACTGCGTCAGCAGCCTTCGCGTTTGCCAAACCCGATGTGGAAAATCCGAAAAAATCGAGGTTTTGAAACCTCCCTGATAAATTCTGCCGCATATAATTACTGCATTTCAGTATAAACTTTATTTCTGCATCAAAGAAACTCGCAATACTCTGATATTAATTGAGTATGAGCCTGTCTTCAAAACGAATCGACAGAAATCGGTTTCGACGCCATTTTTTTCATGGGCGTGGTTTTACAACTGACGTGTTCCAACGCTGCCCTGTGATTGGGTAATTCCCAGCGACTTCGATGCAACTTTTCGAGTTGCAGGTGTCCATGCAACTCGAATCGGATGACAAAAGTTGCAAATAAGTTGCACATAAACGTGCTGATATCAACTCGTGACGTCAAAATCGCGCGACTAAATTGCAGTAATATTGCATGGTGTTCGCACGGCTTAAGACAGGCAGGTGTGCTAGATTTATTCAACGCCAAACAAGGTGAATTAACCTAAGGAATAAATTTAACGTGCTGGATTAATCAAAATAACAATATTAGAAACAAGTTTCCCGATTCCCTCCCGTAATTAATCAGAAAACATTGTAAACTTTCTAAAATTTATACTTGAAACTTTTACGTGTGTTGTTCATGTCTTTAGGAATCAAACACCAAGCCGACACACCTGCTTATTTTAAATAGTATATTTAAAACATAATTTAAAAATACAACGACCAAGGTTTCAGTCACTATAGCGTGACTATTTTCAAGTGAACTTGAATTACAATGTATCAATGTCCTTCACAATAGTTCCAATGAGAAAGGAAGATGGGGAAGAAAAAGAAGGAAAAAAAAAAAACCACAACAACAGTACGAGGCAATGTGATGATCGCAAGGCAGCTTCAACTTTCCAACACTAGGAGGTTTAAGATTGTGAAGACATGTAAATCAAGACTGATCACGTCATATGACGCAACATGCTGTATTTTGAATAATTTCTTTCTGTATAAAACATTTTTTTTTAGATTTTTTTTTGTTTGGTTTATATGAGTTCTGAATGGCTCATTGTCATGTCATTGGTTCAAATATAATATAGAAAAAAACAAAACAAAACAATAGCACCACAAGAATAAATTAATTGCTTTTCTGACAAGAACTTAAGTGAAAGTCTCCGGTCACACCTGGCAGTGACCCCCGAAACCATAAAAATCAACAATACTAAATGTTGTGCTATTTTGCACAACCAAAAACCTCTTCCTAATAAATGATAGGATGGAAGGCTTTTTATGGTAAGGAAATTAAATTTCCAACAAGCTGAATTATCCTAAGGAATAAATTTAACGTACTGGAAGTTTTAATCAAAACAACAATAGTAGAAACAAGTTCCCAATTCTATCCCGTAATTAATCAGAAAACATTGTAAACTTTCTAATTTAGATATAGATATAGATATCTATATAGATATAGATATTTTAGGTTTGATTTATATGAGTTCTGGATGGCTCATTGTCCTATTATTGGCTCAAATAAAACATAGAAAAAAAACAAAAAAACAATAGCACCACAAGAATAAATTAATTGCTTTTCTGACAAGAACTTAAGTGAAGGCCTCCAGTCACATCTGGCAGTGACCCCCGAAACCAAAAAAATCAACAATAATAAATGTTGTGCTATTTGCAGAACCAAAACTCGTTTTCTAATAAATGATAGGATTGAAGGCTTTTTGGTAAGGAAATTAAAGTTCCAGCTAGGTGAATTAACCTAAGGAATAAATTTAACGTGCTAGAAGTTTTAATCAAAATAACAATAGTAGAAACAAGTTCCCGATTCCCTCCCATAATTAATCAGAAAACATAGTAAACTTTTACAGAGTAAACTTCTTCTGGGACAAGTTTCAGGAAAAGTGCCATTTGTACGTGAACTCCGGTTCCGCAGTCGTACCCTTCACTTGTGAGTGTTTCTCACTTCATGAAAAATCAAATTCTTGGGCAATTAGTTAATTGCAACACATTTAACTCAAGACTAAGCCCATGTATTCCTTTTTTCATAAATCCTAAAGTAAATTGTGATTGTATAGCCAATGTAAAAAAGCATCAGTAACAAAAAAAAAACCTCTTCAGTACTAATGAAAAAGAGCGCATTATACTTTCGGTATTGATGACAATGATTGTATAGAGCAAAACGTGAGTAACAATTGTAAATAGCTTTCTTCGTTTTCCCTGTAGTTATATTGTCAACTAGCAAAACGACCCGTTCTTCACTCGATGATAAAGAAAATGCAATTTCGAGATCACTTGGGACGTTTCCGGCTGGTACAAGAAAAATAAAAAACCAATTGTTGTCAAAAAGTCTGATCTCATTACAAATCTATATCTTTCCCGAAAACCTCGTAGAAGTATCTTTGAACCATGTTTGCCCATCCACTCACCGTTCTCCCAGTGTGCACCCATTGTTCAGGTTATTTGAATTTTGTAACGTCATAACCCTATCACTTCAAACCTTTCCTAGTTCATAAAAATCATCTGATCATTACAAATCTATATCTAACCCGAAAACCCCGTCGCTATTAAGCACAACAATATTTTAGTTGCAATTGTTGCACAACACTATTTGTATAGTTCCCATTGTCACCACCGGGTGCATATGTAGATCTACTGTGCAGAACAATATTTTAGCTCCAACTGTTGCATAACAATATTTGTGTAGTTCTTATTGTCAAGATAATAAATCCTAATACTTAACAATAGTAACGGAAGCAAAATTTCAGCTTTTTAACTTGAAGCAACGCTTTTTATCCTATCTCGAAGGAATTTTGAAACATTCTGAAAAAGGGTTTTAGTGATTATAATTACGTACTTACATGCTAAATTTGAAGTCTTACTAATTATAGTTGCGGAAATAAGAAAACTTTCAAGCCAAAATAAACCCTCGTTATTCAATATTAGAAACAAGTTCCAGATTACCTTCGATAATTGAATCAGAAAACATTGTAAACTTTGTAAAATTTATATATTTTTTTTTTTTAGGTTTTCTAAAGTGAGGGAAAAAAATGATTTAAAATGTTTAATCTAGGACTGTAAAAATAAAAATTTCATACAATTAGGAAAAACCGACTTAGTCGATTCCTAAATGTTTCAAAGGCATAGTTTTGTCAAAACAACAAAATTAGAAACAATGGCAGCAAAAGAATAAATAAATTATCTTTCTGATTCAATTATCGGAGGGAATCGGGAACTTGTTTTTAATATTGTTCTTTTGATTAAAACTTCAAGCACGTTAAATTTATTCTTTAGGTTAATTCACCTAGCTGGAACTTTAATTTCCTTACCATAAAAAGCCTTCAATCCTATCATTTATTAGGAAAAGGTTTTTGGTTGTGCAAAATTGCACAACATTTAGTATTGTTGATTTTTTGGTTTCGGGGGTCACTGCCAGGTGTAAGTTCTTGCCAGAAAGGCAATTTATTTATTCTTGTGCTGCCCTTGTTTCTAATTTTGTTGTTTTGATAAAACTATGTCTTTGCAACATTTAGGAATTGACTAAAGCAGGTTTTCATAATTGTAGGAATTTTTTTTTTTTTTTTTACAATCTTAATCTTAGATTAAACATTTTAAATCATTTTCATTTTTCTTCTCATTTTAGGAAACCTAAAAAAAAAAGAAGGAATATATAAATTTTACAAATTTTGCGAAGAATAAAGTGAGTATTGCTGAATAGAAACAAACAAAGATCTGATAAATTTATTTTTAAATTTAAGACCTCACCTCGAATATAATAATATAATAAATTGAAGCTAATGATTAAAATGGTTAATGGCAATGGTTAAAACTAATTTACAGAATAATTGGAAGAACGTTTTTAATAATCCTAGAATCAAGGTCTACGTTATTTGATAGAAAAGCAATAACCTGATAAATAACAACTAAAACCTTAGAAAATCATTTCAGTAAAGCTTACTCCAGATTTCCTAAATTCATTTCATTCATTAAGTTACCAGATCGGTTAAAATTAGAAAAAAAATTCCATCAATTTTAAGCTTATTTACTTTAAAATATTGAAAATTAACGTTTGCTTAGAGAATGCTCAATGCTGCACAGATTCTTCTGGTTGCTGAAGCATTTACAAGTTTGTTTTTTTTGTTTCTACGGTCAAAATCAAATTGGTTTAAAAACCAAGTTTACATTCTAATTATCTTAATTCATCCATTTTTCTCTTATTTTTAATATTGAATTTAAAACGACACTTGAATTTTAATCTTAAGTATCAAAATATTAATAATTCAATCTAACCTTTATAGTTGTCAGGAGGAAATAAGAATTAGACTAAAATAAAATCCACAGGAGAAAAGTTTGGCAAGTCTAATTCAAGCGAGATCAAGTCCAACTCCAACCAAGATCTAGTATGTAAAGTATCAGTTCTTCAAAAGTAGTGAAAGCAAATTTTATGTTATACAATACTATATTTTTTTTCAATATTTTATTTGAACCAATAACATGACAATAAGCCATCCCGAACTGATGTAAACATAGCAAGTGCACAGTGGAATCTACAAAAGAAACAGTAAAGTAATTAAAAAAAAGTTTCATTGACAATGTAACTAACAGGGAAAACGAAGAAAGCTATTTACAATTGTTACTCATATTTTGCTATATACAATCATTGTTATCAATAATGGGCTCTTTTTCATTAGTACTGAAAAGGTTTTTTATTGTTCCTTCTGAAGTTTACAGATCTGGACTGGTGCTTTTTCACATTGTATATACAATCACAATTTATTTGAAGATTTATGAAAAACGGAATAATAAATGGGCTTAGTCTTTCGTCCGCTTCATCACAGACACTGATACTCGAGACGGGCGATGTGAACATCTGGCACAAGGATCGATTCACGCTGTATCAGTTCAGTGCTCCTCTCTTCAGAAACATGATAAAGTATACGTACCTAGACATTGAACCCGTATCCATGGATATATCCTAACAACTACTGCTTCGACTCGATCGTCAATTACAGATGCTTCAAGTGTGACAGCATTGTATTCGTTAAATGTGCTCACTGTGAACAGAGTATCTGCCTTTCGCACGCTCTGTTCTCTGAACTTCATATCGATTGTATCTGATTTGAAGCTGATCAATAACAATTTCCTGCTTATTTTCCAATCAATATCTGCTTATTGTGTCTGTCTCATCCTTTTCTAAGGTGCAGGCTACTAATAAGCCTCTTGCAGTGACTTATAAGTGAGTTCCCATAGGCCACCATGTTAACTTGACCCTCATAGCTCCTATACTTTTGGCTGTCTGCCGCTACACTTTTGCTAGTTGATTTAGTTAAGGAAGATCTTTCGAATGCATATGGTCTGAACCGGTAACTCCGGTGACGCTATCGTGCCCTTTATTTGTAAGAATGCAGTCACAAATATTTTACTTTTAACACAATAAAATGTGAGGCTTATAATATGTAAAAGAGGTGTCATTATTACTTCTTAGTTTGTAAAAAAAAGAAAGTAAGGAAATTCTGTTTTTGTTAAGCGATTGAAGTCTTAATTACGTCACTGTATGAAATTACAAAATAGAATTCTCTTTATAAAGATCCAATTAGTAACGTTTCCAGAATTAAGCAGCTTTCATTGCTACTAATTAAATGGATGCTGTGATATTAATTTTAATTGATAGACATCTGTTTCTGAGTTAAAGTAATCCACTACAAGCCTACGTGGACCTTATGACCGTTTTAATAGCATTGGAGGCCCTAGATAAAGCAATGCACTGGGGTCTTAAGTATTTTTAATTTTTTTTTTATCAATTGTATTGCTGCTTGGAAGTTGGAACATTACAAATCTGTAATAAAACAATGTATATAAGAACATTCATGAATAATAATAATATCTCGAAGGCTCTTTTCCATGACTTAACCTTTTTCAATTATTTTATAAGTGAATTCAAACTGATAATCAACATTAATCGGTTGGTGATAAATTCACCATGGTATCCCTAGAGTCGTGGGCCTATCCCGGCCCATTTTCCGACTAATGATTTGTAATTGTCGATGGTAATAGGCTTTCGTAAATAAGAGTTTGATTCTCTTATTTTAATTGCACTTACGTTGATTGTCTTCGCTGCTTTGCTGTACCTATGAATTTTCATTGAAGAACTTCAGGAAGACACATTTACACGATATTTCAGCTTGGTCTACACGAGCGTTGAAAACGCCCAAAAATGTCCTGGTCTACAGGAGAGCGTTGGCAATGCCGCATTGGCATCGATAGATGTGCTCTATATGTGCATTGCTAACGCCAGGCTAATTTAGCCTCCACAGACATTCCAGTGATGAGATAAAAGAAAGTGCACCCTCGAGAACTGAGAGTTGCTAATGCTCACCAATGCAACGCCCTCTGTAGACGAGACCTGCCTTGCTAACGTCGTCAAAGGCGTTAACAATGCCAGTCGCGTTTCCAACACCACGTGTAGACCGCATCTTCCACTTTCCGTTGAAAAACATGGAATTTCGCTCGCTTCTGTAAGAACGCTAACAATGTGGCATTGCTAACGCCGAGTTTTCAACGCTCATGTAGACCAGACCTTACTCTCAAGAAGAATTTTTATAAAATACTAGCTGTACACGGTATGCGTTGCAATGCCACTCAAAGAAAGAAAGTGTTTGTGTTTTAATCCTGTTTATTGAAGTGCTTTTGGATATACAATATTTTTTTTTTCCGTCTAGTGCCTGTTTCCCAACGTGGGGCGCACGCCCCACAGGGGGGCAATTTGATTGTTAACGGCAATTGGAAAATGGATAATTGTTTTTTTTTTTTTTGGTTGTAAAAATTAAAAAGTCATTTTTTTTTTTTTGGTTGTAAAAGTTGAAAAGTCGTTTTTTTTTTGGTGGGGCATAGCATACTTCAGATACTTTAGGTGGGGCGTAGCACAAAAAAGGTTGGGAAACACTGGTCTAGTGCATACACGAATAAATGAAAAGGTTTTCCGATGCGTGAACAGGCTACAAACAGCTGCCCATGTGTGAAGCATGGATTTTCCAAATTTAGTCCACACACTTGTAGCGATTGTCCTTGTGCTTTGTTGATGGTCATTCCAAATACGAGTCCACCGGAAACTGCAAACGTTCAAACCGGAAATACACTCATTTGTTGAACCGCCTCGCGCACCCGATATTCTGCTAATGGTTCTGCTAATTCAGAAACCTTCGCGGGCGTGCGTACAACAATTCACCAAACTTTCATCGCAATCTGATGAATGGTATAGGAACGTATACGGGACAAACAAACAGAGAAACATTCATTTTTATATATTAAGAAGAAATTGATCCCCTACGACCAGACTTATACTTACAAGTTTACAACTTTCACAGGACTATCTTTTAGAGTGAAATCAAATATTCGTATGACCTCATGTCGACCTATGACCTCATTTAGCTAAAGCAAGCCCCTTTGGACATGGGAATAGTCTGTAACTCTATCATTGTTCATTTGCAGGGTAAAATCTTTGTGCAAGTGTCAGTGTCTTTCAAATATCCCCGTATAAAAATGTATATTTCTGATTTGTGATATTTACTTAGAGAAGTATTTTTATTTTTGATTCTATGAAAGTCGCAGAGCTTTTGTTTTTTGAAGATCTGGATATAGACTGTGTGCTTGTTGATATGGGCTTTCCGACTTGTAACGACCTCTAAAGTGCTACGTTGAAATTTCGACAATTCATACTAAATCAGTCACTCACACATAAGTTATACATACATACACACACACACTTAATTACTAGATTTTAGATAAACAGGGAAAAAAAAAAGTCAAAACGAGAAGGAAATTTTACATAAATAAATTTTCCAAAGTTTTATTATCATTTTCTTCAAATGCTTATTTATTCTAAGTTTTGTGAAAATAAGCACTTTGATACAATTATTTAATCTAAATGAAGAAATTACAAGGGTCGTTCATAAGTCATGGCAACTATTTTTTACCTGCAAACATGTGGTAACACTGCAATTCTAGAATATATGTTTGAAAGCCTGTTTGATGTTCTTGAGTGGCACCACCGATGTGGTCTGAGCCAGTCGAGATACGTTATGGGAGAAAGTGGAAAATACGTATTTGGAAATCATCGTTGGCTACAATGCAATGTAGCCAAGAAAGAAAAAGGAACATAGGAATGCTCAATACACATT
This sequence comes from Thereuonema tuberculata, assembly GCA_023159025.1. Classification (NCBI taxonomy): domain Eukaryota; kingdom Metazoa; phylum Arthropoda; class Chilopoda; order Scutigeromorpha; family Scutigeridae; genus Thereuonema; species Thereuonema tuberculata. Next base: position 340,103,686 of record JAFIDM010009631.1, read on the forward strand.
GCTAACACCCCCAAAGTAATCTCCAAGATTGTCCACCGTCCGTTACCGGCGTTTGGGAACTGCTGTCCAACGCCATCATACTTCACGTTAACGTCACATATCCAAGGCAACTCATGCACAGGCTTTGTTATGTCGACGGGGTCTTGGAACACCCTCTGTATTCACCAGACCTAAGTCCATGCGACTTTATTTTGATTCCAAAACTCAAGCTGCAGTTCCGAACAAAGATGAAATTTTGACGGCATTTCGGCTAGAGGTTCAGACAATTGTATTCTCCGCCTTCCCAAACGCTGGCAATGTACGGTGGAGAATGTTGGAGATTACTTTGTGGGGAGTTAGCAGTATGTACTGAATATATCTGTGTATCTTTTTCTTTCTTGGCTATACTGCCTTGTCAAACGATGATTGCTTACTTGTCCCCTTGACGATACATCAGTGATGCCAATCAGAAGAACATCAAACAGGCTTTCAAACGTACATTGAATTGCAGTATTGCCGCATGTTTGGCAGGGAAACAGTTGTCATGAGTTACGAGTCGACCCTCGTGTAATAGTTAAAAATACAATCTTAACAATACTTTTAAGAACCTATCTATTAAAATATTGTGAAAGAACTCTCTACGCTTTCGAGCTTTTTCTTTTTCTTTTTTTTTTTTTTTTCAATTTATACTCCTTATTTATATTTCTTTCGTTAATTATTTTTACAATATTAGAGTGGTCGATAACTCAGATATCGATTAATCAAATCCATCCACTTCCAAAACAGATAGAAAAATAAATACATAAACAAATAGATAAATAATTGACAATTTTGAGGATTGTTGCCTTTGTCTTGTAATATACAGTATTTTTCATAACTTAGTCTATTAATAGGTTCACTCTATTTTTAATAACTGGAATAAATATTTTTAGTAATAAGGAAATGCAGGAATAAGGAAATTATTCAAGAAAAATTATAATTATTTCTTGGTCATTTAGGCTTTTCATTTTGTAGATTTTTTTTTTTTTTTTTTTTTGAAATTGTATTTTTGTGGGAAATGCTTAAAAGCCCGTTTTAACCCAAATGAATTTTGAGAAAATTTTCACTTATTTTTAAACCCATTTTTCCCTTGAAATACAATAAACAATTTTGTATATGTTGTTGTTGTAATTAAATCAGGCTTCCACAGACTTTTATGTTAGATGTTAGGACTGTCTCAAAATACTACTACTACAAGTAATTGTTTTAAATGTATTTATAATGAGTAACTACTGCTTTTATTATAATGGTAATAAAATATGCAGATCATCGTTTATAATAATAATTCCGTAACAGTAAAATTAAGATATTTCTATCCTCTCTTCGTTTTCTCTATTAAAACAAAAATAAGAAAAAAGGTAACACTCATCCCAGATTCGCTCGGCCACCTCTTCTCAGTGGGAGACTTGATATTCATCTAGATATTTTACGTAAATTTTACAAGGAATTCTAAAAATGCCTAATATATTAGTAAGTCTTCTGTATTGGCATCCACATGAACGGTATTAAAACATTGGCTAAACTTGAGAATACTGTAGCAATGCACGTTGAATTATTTCCAAGATGGCGGTTAAGGAACCATCCGCGCTGAATTTCGGAGGTAGTACTCTCCCATAGTACTTTCAAAATTTTTTCAATGTAAACATCCTGGAATGGGTGTTACCTCAATTTACCTAAACTACAGCTAATCAGTACGTACACTTCGCTCGGGCTCATACTAAGTTAACTATTTTCCCCTTGCGGGGAAGTGGTAACAAGGCAGTCGGCGATGTATCCTTGTGCGCGGGACCGCATTCTCAAGTTTAGCCAACGTTTTCAATATCATTTGACAGATAATTAGACTGACAGAAACGGGTATTCCATCACAGTTTGATAGTACACTGAAGAACTTCAAACTGAAAATCTTTACTTCATGGTTGTCTACAAAGCCATTGCTAAAAATCATGTCAGGAAATCAAAAACTTCTTTTTTTTTCCTGTCTTAGTACGTCCGTTAGTGAATTTACATTCATTTGATTTTCATTTGACTTAATATTCGAATATTTAAGTCAACTTTTAGTATAAAACGAATATAAAGACTTTCATGTCCGAACAATTTTTAACTGAAAAACTTTATTCCTAATTATTTTTAGTGAATGTTCTTCGGGGTTGTTCTGACAGTTTTCTTCTACTTCTTCTATCCCGTTTTTCTTCATAATCAATAATATTCAGAAAGCTTTGGTAAATGGATCTTCAGTCTGATTTAAGCTTGTAAGTTTAAAACTGAAACTTAAATAACAAGAATTTTACCTTAATTTTTCTTTCTGGTTTTTTTTTTTTTTGCAATCTCTAAAAAACTGTTAGTCAGTGATTCTAGATCTGGTGTGCTTCTTAAAACATTGTAGATGTTGGAGAATTACAGATCAATATAATAATCACGGGTGCCCACGCGGGGGAGTCACGGCGCAGACTGCGCCATTGAAATTTTTTTTTTGGGGGGGGGTTCAAAAAAAATCAAAAAGAGTGTAAAAGTAGTTTTTTTTTTGGTTGTCGATTTGGAGAATCTATATTTTTCGTATTTTCGAGATGGGGGGGGGGGGGGCCCAAAAAGGGTTTTGGCCCCGGGGGCCAGTTATGCTCGCTACGCCACTGAATGAAATGGAACTAAGCGATTTCAGCGCTCTCAGCCAATGGCGTAGCTAGAAATTTTGGGCCCTAATGCAAATGTGGGCCAAGCCCCCTCCGTCAGATCTTTGAGGGGGAGCCATAAGGTCTAGGGGGGATGGGCACCTCTGTAATAATAACGAGTTAATTATAGGTAATTATTTAATTTTAAAATCCTTAGATTAAAAGACTTAAACTGTCTTAACTATCGAATAGCTTGATTGAATAGCTTCACATTTCATTTTATCAATAAAATACACACTCACTGAAAATGTCTTTGTGCTGGGCTTAACAGACATTTTCAGTGAAATTTGTCAGCACGTTAACCCTTTCTTTTGCTAAAATACTCAGTTGTCAGTTTATCGCCCCTCCTCAGGCAAATGTCATTTGTAACTGAAAAGTTGGCAACTCTGTATTTGTTTTTATTAATTAACAATAATAAGATTTAGGTCATTATAATGTAAATAAATTGAATATCTTCTATTACGAAATCAAGTGCTTTTTTTTGTGTGACCCTACTTAGTAAAATAGCTTGAAAATTGATAATTTTGTAGCGTTCCTTGTCATATCATTGATAAAATTTTAACGTCATCATTTTAATTTTTATAATAATTATCGCGCTGTCACATCCATTGTACAGTTTTGTTAATTTTCTAACTTCATTCTAAATTATAATAATTTCTCGCCAATAAGGAGTTTATGCTACTCAAAACTACTTCGATTGACAATATTGACAAGTGAGAAGTAAGCGAATGGTGACTTTGGTTAATAAACATTAAAATCTAACTAAGTTGCTGAATGCTTTCTTCAAAGAATTTAGCTACTTTATCAGGAATACAATTGTAAAGTAGATAATTAAAACAATAATTTCACGAATTGAAAGATATACGTTTGAAATCTCTCTAGTGTTCCATACTGATTCCATGACATTTCAATATATTATCTCTCAAAAGATCGTCCCTTTCCTTGTCCTCTTCTCAATTCTTTTGTCATTTTCCACTGAATCTGTAGGCCTAAGCGCTGCATCTAAGAGAAAAACGTCAAATGCGAGACAATTCTAAAGGTACAACACTAAAACTACAGGCGAATGATTTGAAATTTAACCGATGCTACGGAGCAGCAATAAAATGTAAAGACCTCAATTATAAAACCTGATGAGAATTAGCGGACAGGAAAAATGTTTGTATCAACAAGATCAATATTTCTGGAAAACTTTAATGAAAATATATTCGTTTTCCAAAATTCGAAAGTAAAACCGTTGTTTATATTTTATTCAAATGTTGTAGAGAAGGAAGAAAATTCGAGTTGGAACCTTTTCTATATCACTTGAAACTAAAGACTTGAAACATCTTTATTTGTCATCTTTTATGTCAGACTTCTTAGCAATTATATTCAATGAATTGAAAGCACACAAAACAAGCTTTCAGCTTTAAAAACTTTCAGCTTCATAGGCTAATTATGTTTTGATTCAGCTTAGTTTTGACGCTTGAACATATTCCTGTATTGATTGTTTTGATACGTGCTTGGATTATTTAATAGTATTTCTTTGTCATTTATTAACTACTACTCTTCTATAGAAAGTAAAATAAGTGACCAGAGAGTGAATCATTTACGGAAATAACTATTTGAGAATTGAATTTTTTGCATATTTTCAATTTACAGGAACCTCCAAAATTTTATGAATATATTTTAATTCAGAGCTACATTTTTATACTTAATTTAGATACCCCATTGTAAGAATTTAACATAAAACTTTTAATGGGGATGTTTAACGTCTCTGGGTCGAGGCTGGAAAAGTCACGTGATGTAGGTGTGTTACTTCTAAAAACATGGCTAAGATTACCGAAAAAACTCTGTATATTAAAGATTTCTCAACTTTAAATATATTGAATTATCGGCATACAATTAAGGAGGCGTATGGAAATAATGTAGATACATTATTTCTAGA
>JAFIDM010009631.1:340113293-340128490 GCA_023159025.1 Thereuonema tuberculata
CAAAAATTCTGTTTTTTAAAAAATAACTGAAATAAATATTAGATAAAGCATTAATTATTGAATAATAACAGTGAAAAATACACACATATTTTAAACCTATAGACTAACTTACGGTAATATTTTTTTTTTTAGTTTTTGAAGAGAGTTCATTTTAAAATAGCTCTCTTTACAGTTATTTATTACTCTTTGAAATTTAAGTTTCCGACTTAAGTAGTTATTAAATAAAATAAAGATATTTGATTAAATATATTAACATTTACCTCAAAGACATTCCTGTAAAACCACCTCCAAAAGTACCACAAATAGTCACAACCGCAGCTCTGAAATAGAAAATAAGAATTGTTTATTGAATTAAAAGTTTAAAAATTAATTTTTTATTGGTATTTACTGATTTTCAAAGTTTTCTGCAAATTCCTTAACTTTATTATGTTATGTTATATGGTCAGTGTGATGGCAGGGAAGCCCAGCACCGCAACCGTTGGTCTATTGTGCTATCCCACTGAAATAGGGACAGAAAGAATGGTGGGAGAAGTGAGGGGAAATGGGAGAACCCCCAAAAAAACCTACCCAGCGCGGATCGTCCACCATCACCCACATGAGAACCGAACCTCGGTACTCAGAGGTGAGAGGCCAATGTCTTAGCGACAATGCCAACCGCGTGGCCCTTAACTTCATTAACATAAAGAAGATATAGTAATATAATATAGTTTTATTTTAACCACTCTCCTCTACAACGATATCGTAGAAGCTTTCCTTGGCAAATTTACAAAGATATAAAAACAAAACAGTGTCTTTCGCATCAACAATTGACTACAGATATTTAAGACAGTCGAAAAAAATTCAGTAAACTTCAGTAGAAACGTTCGTAATGAAAGTGAACTGAAGCATTACTCTTATGCAAATTACTGTAAAGGTCAAGAATCTCAGAAATTGGAAAAAGATAAAACTGCACTCAAATATTAATTTCATAGGAGAAATAATCAGAAAAAGATACAAAAAAATAACAACAATAAAAAGAATAAACATAATTCGGCCATGATCGGTCTTAGACGAGCATAAGAAACAAGGAAAGTTATGTTTATGGATAGCAATGACAAAATCACAAAAAAAAGAAAAAAAGATCACATTGCTACAGATTGAAAGAAATCGGATGAAGCTTAGAGATGAAAACTTATTAGTAGCTGGCGACTTTGAAAAGAGCAAAAGTCTAGATAACATAAAGAATGCAAGGAGTCTTGCATTCTAGCCTTGGAATAGAAGCCAAGGAAGGACAAACAAAAAAAAAAAGCACAACAGAGGATGGTCCTTAATGATTTAAAGAAGATTAAAGACTGAATTGAAGAGGATTCTGAAGTGAAATTGGGAAATAAAATACAATGGAAACCCTTTGTTCGGCTGAGAGGGAATATTGAAATAATAAGTTACATAACAAAGATTAATTAAAGTAGCATTTAAAAAGAATAAAGGTTCAATTACTTTCTCATTTTATTGCTTTATAAAAGCTATATTTATATTTATTGAAATTAGAATTATTTTAATCGGAAATGAATGAAGACCCGTTATACAACATCAAAAATTAGTCATGGGTGTTAATCTAAATTAGAGTTATACCAGTTAGAAAACGATCCACAGAACGAAATTCAAATACGACCAGTTTTATTTATTTCGAGATACCAATATGACAAAATCAATCATAACCTATAAACAACAAAATCTCACCAAAATTATTTTAACTTTCATGAATTTAGCATGTGATGGGAAGATGCCTTATTATAATATATAAGCATTTGCTATAGTCACTTGAACCCGATATACAGGTGTTCATCACGCGTGGTTAGTCTTGATAATCGAAAACTGCTAAACTTATATTATCACGTTATATCACGTGGTATCTTCTCGTACCACTAGATGTAAACTACCATTAAGTGAATAATATTATGTATATAGTTTAAAAAAAATTGCTTTACTATGCTAATAAACTAAGAACAGAATCGTAAAAACAAGAGCAGTGTGTTCTTGATTTGGAGCAAACCTGTTTTTAATTTTAGAGACCGTCATTAATGGAGAAATAAAGTCAAAGATTGAATCGAAAACTTAAAAATAAAATAATTTAAATAAAAAAATAAGTAGGAAGCAGTGTAGCTTTATAAGAAAATAGGTAAGTCGCTTCTTAGATTGGAAGAGGAGAATACAATCAAGACTGAATACAATTAAGTATTATGATTATTCATACTGTCCAATGCTACTTTCATTACCTATTAATTCAGTGCCTAAGTTTATTCTTTTTAGGCAATCTATATGTTGTCGGAGGAAAGATGAAAATTTTTCAAATTTTCACAAGGATAAATTAATATATATATATATATATATATATGAAACAAGGTTTTGCGTATATGGGTAATTAAGATTTGAGAAATGTCATGACATAATGCCACAAGCATTGTAGTGTAGGTTATCAATGGCAAAACCATAAATATCTTTGCCCCAACATTATTGTACAATTGAAGACCCCCGGTGCAAAAACTAGACAGCTCCAATTCTTCAAACTTTTCAGGAGATAGTAAAAACATTTTAAAAATAGTAGACAATGATTTAGTTCAGTAAAGTTTGGTACTTATTCTGTCCTAGACTATTGCTTGGATCTGTATTGTTGTTCCATCAAAAGAAAGAGGATATTTTTATGAACAAAAAAAACCATGTCTGGTTTTTGCAATGGGGTCTTTGATTAAGAAATTAAGAAATTACATTACCTAACATTTCAAGCTCTCAACACATGCATTATCAATGTAAAATTTAGTAAGGAACAACAGAAAATGAAGATAAAAAAAAAGAAAAAAAAGAAAGAAAGAAAGAAAGAAAGTAATGTACATGAAAGCCTACAATGGAGTAAAACATATTTCGAATGAAATGCATAGTTTCAAGATTGACCTGTATTTAAAAAAGAAAAACAAAAACAAAAAGAAGAGTCTATTCTATTTAAATATAGATCATTAACAAGAAATTAAAGTGAATAAAAACTGAGAACCAAAGGAAAAAATCTTTATTTAATAAATTAGTGAATAATAGAAAGCATCAGAATATTTTTTATTGTTGCAGTAAAGAAAACATTATGGAAACAAAGGAAACAGGCCTAAGACAGAACTTGAAGAAAATCAAGAGCTGACAATGTCTTCTTTGACCTCTTAAAAATATGTAACGTGTAAATTATTCAGGGAAGTGACAGATTCGCTTCCAAAATGACTTTATTAAACGTGTCAGTATAAGCTATATAATAATTTATTTGTTTTCCTTCATCTACCACACTCATTTTTTTTTCAATTCCTACAATGGATCTATTGAGCCCTTTCAAATTAACTTCATGAGAATATATATATATATCTATAAGTTAAATATAGTTTAATAGGAATATATCTATTGATTCACTTAATAGGAATTCAATTTACTTCTTTTGCTTCCTGGTGAGTTAAAAAGGAAATTGATGGTTTGTAACTATTGCGTCTTCCGAAAGGAAATGACTCATCACCGTCCACTTTCAATCTGCCCAAGTAATTTATGATAGATCATAAAACGTCTTTAAAAGAGATGATTTAAGGTTGTATTTTACAGCGGATTAGATAATCGATGCCTCTAAGGTCGTTGGTCAAGTGAAAGTATTCTTCTGCATTTAAAATCATAACTTACGATTCGCATTGAAATATTTTAAATAATAGTAAAATATTTTGAATGATATTGAATATTTTAAGTTTATGCACTTAAAAAAATGCTTTTGTCTTTCTTTTTATTTATTAAGCAAATTTTTGTCTAGAAATAGAGATATTTATGGATAGCTACAAGTACTTAATAACTTGCTTCTGATTTAAAAAAAATAGCAAATAATACATATAAAATTCCTGATTTGTGTCTGTCCCAATTATCATATAAAAAGCAAACAATTTTACAGTGGTAAGCGTCTCTTTGTTGACAGGTTATTTGTAATCAGTGTAATATCTTCATTTAACAAGGTAGGGATAGCAATTAGTAAACCAATCACAATGCTTCCCAACATCTTCTGTATCACATGAAAATATAATTGATATTGCCTTAATTTCCTTATTATTATAAATGTGATTGTTGCGAAAGACACAATTGTTGCAATTGTTGTCATTGTTGCTAATGATATTTTAATGATACTTGTCCCTGTCAAAACGGGAATATAAGTCTTCTGATACTTGTATCAGAAGACTAAAAAAGGAATTATTTATTGTTTTTAAATACAAATAATCTACTATTAGAAATATGCTTTAAGTAGAATCCATAGAATACAATGCTGTTGGCGCCACCTATTGACCTGTGACAAGAATATTATTAATGCTGTAATAACTATAAAGTTGTTGTTTTTTTTTTTTCCAGCAGAATGTTGCATCCTAGTTCCATCGGCTGCCGCTCGAACGCAGGTGCAACCAAAACGGCAGTTTCGCAATTTAAGAAGCCGTTTTGCGTCTTGGATTACGCGAAAATGGGTTCAGTGGTGACACATTACCCGGTCCATGGCATTTTGAACGACAAGTTATCACAATGTTGGATTACGGTGCATAGCCCGGGGGTGATCAGGCCTTACTCCGCTGGCCCTCATGGTCACCAGATCTTTCTCCTTCAGTCTTTTTTTCTTTGGGGATACGTGAAGGACAAAGTATTCGTTCCACAATTTCCTGCTGAACTTATCGAACTATGACATCATATCACCAATGCAATTGTAACCATCTATACGCTGCACCGCGTCTGGTCGGAAATGGATTAACGCCTGGATGTCTGCAAGGTGGACACAGAACATTTATGAAAAACAAAACAAAACAAAAACAAGGTGTGTTTGTCTTTCATTTGATATTTAGTCGTCGAGCTGCGAGCCTCTGAAATATGTCCAGGAATTATGAATAACCCTGTATTATGGAAATTATTTTAGAAGTAATAAACCCGAGTTCATGTCGTAGGTCCCTTGCACAAATGGAAAGGCATTTGTCTGTAGGCTAAAGAAACCAAATTCAATCTCAGGCAAAAAAAAAAAAACCAAGCAAATAATCCTTCGATTTGCAGCATAGTTTTCTGTGAAATTCTGTACTCCTAATAGTCTAATAATTGAAAAAGTCTATACAACTTCCTATCAAGTCCTGAAGATCATCTGTTAAATAATTCTCTAATCAGATTACGATCATTGCTTTATATACTCAAGATATATGTTACTAATCCCTGTTCGTGTTTTTATTTGCTATATTAGTTGTTTACATTTCGCTATTTTTGTTATCGTTCCCATTAGTAAAATAATGGGTTTTACAAATTGATTAGAATGTGGGCTGGGATTTTAACACCGAGTTTCTTCTCAATGCAATCTCTCCTGTATTAACTTGCTTCCTGTTAAACATTCACTGTCAGCTTTCCTGGCATTAGGCTAACAGAATGGATACTGTATTTTTTATTTGTTTACTTTTGAAATAGATGCACCTTTTCTGTTTAAAAGGTGCCTTCCGTAATTGAAATGTGCAGTACAGTATAAGTTTCAGTTACTAAGTTTTTGGCTTCACTGTAAGGTTCCTATGAGCTATGCCGTAAAGTATCACCGGGGTTGCTTTATTGATATTCTGTCAGTTTGTTTTTGAAATGGAGGAATTTGAAATAAAGAAATGCCTCAATCTAAAAATAAAAACCCGCGAATCTTGCAACTTACAAAATCAAGTTATCATAAAAAATAATCACAATAATATTAATTTATATAATAACTATGCACATTTTCAAATGTTAATAAAAAATAAGCAATTTACTTTAACGTACGTTTCATGCCACAGCGTACTGATTCATTAAATATTGTGTTTAATAATACATAATACATTATCGATTTGAATGATATGTCGCAGATAGTAAGAGGCCCGATGTTTAGATGGCAGCAAATTCGATGATCACGCACATCACAAAGGCCGCTAATAGTTAGGGAACAAAACATCACGCACGAGATCTCATCAACTACGAGACCGAAAATTTAGCATAGGAGTGATTACGGTTGATTTCTGTAGTCTACTGTCCTAGAAAAGGGAGACACATCAAATCAATCAATCTGTATCCTAATAACTTGTGAACTACTAGATGCATCTTCTTGAACTTGGATGCAAATTGAAGGACTACAAAGGATTCAACTTTTGTATCTGAAAACTTTTCCAAGGGTGTCCTTGTCGAGAAATGAGCGTGAGAAGACGACAAAAATTCCCATCGAAAAGCACTACAAAGTGGATTTATACTGATGTCTTAAATCTCAATATTAATGCTTTTAGATAATTCATTAATTGCCTCATGGTTGAATACGAATGGAAGTAATCGGCTTTAGGCAATTTCAGTAAATACTGCGGATTTAATTTTTCAACAAATGGGACTTTTGTACTGTTTACATTCAGCAGCTTTTATAGTTTAAAAAATAAATGTAGGTTTTATGTTTGTATTATTTTTACTTATAAAAAATAAAGATAAAGCACAGGTATCAAGAAAAGTAGCCTGCAAGTTGTTTCAGGAACTTCTGTTTTTACTCAAATATATGTCAGCCTTAAGTTTTATTAAAAAAAATTAACAGTACAAAGACTGATAGATAACATTATAAAACAATAGGCTCCTCAATCTAAATTGACAGCAAATGGTTGTCATAATCGCATCATTACAGCAGCAAACGTTATACTGTTAAAAGCTTTGCTGCTATTTCATTCCGGAGTTAGTCTCATTTCCGCAGACATATTGATCGTTCATCTGCAATATGTTGAGTTTATGAGCCTTTAACTTGTCATTGAATAATCATGTTTTGTTTTTTGTTTTTGTATAATTACAGCATTGCGGTCAAATGAACAATATTGTTGATGTGAAGATTAGATACGAGACTTGACTTACAGTAGAGTAGATTTTGTGACATACCCATATATATTATATTTATTAAAAAAAAATCAGTTGTTCATTTATTTTATTTAATCACCCAATAACCACTGGTGAAGGAGCCAGAATTTTCCTTGCCAGAAAATTGAAGAAAACAAAACAGTAAATTTGTTCAATTTTGGATTAATTGATTTCAGTCCGGATGTAAAGTTGGAAATTCCGGGCCTAATTCCTGTCAAATACGTAAATGATTGAGGTAACAGTAATAACCCCAGTCTTTTACATATTTGACAGGAATTAGGCCAGGAATTTCAAACTTTACATCCGAATAGAAACCAATTAATTCAAAATTGAATTGAATGTGATATATTTGTTAGTATTGTAAATCTTAAACGTAAGAGAAAGATACTGAACTGTTTTGTATCCCATTCAAAACAAGAACAAAATTTACGCACTTGAAACCACGATTTCTCAATTGTATTTACTTCCTTCTGATTTCTGATTTTACCCTAAAAATTTCCAACCAATTTGGAACCACAAGATGGATTGTGGAAATTATGTAGGATTACTTGGTATATCTTAAAAAATTAAATTGTTTTTTTTAAATATAACAAAATAAATTTGCAATAATTTTCGCAATTTATCTTTCTTTTTGGTTTAGATGAATATGGAAAATGTTAATAAAAATTACGAAATCATCACAAATTCAAATTCTCAATGTCTATGTATGTGAACTATTTGCTTACCTGGCTGCATATTTCCATTTATAACTAGACAATCCGAACGTGCTACCGCAGTTAAAACTCAACCAGCCCCACCTAAGAAAAATGAATTAAAATTTTGGTAAAATTCACGTTTAAAGTTGGGTGCATTTGTTTAGTGTACTCCTGAAAATTTATCGTTAGTTTTTGATTAATTACTATAAATATATCATCAGCTTATCTTGAAATGTGGAGGTACATTGCTTTTTAGATTGGTTAGTATTACTGCGCGATATTTCAGAAATAAATAATGAGCCATTGCAAGACGTTATAATATTGAAATGTTTCTGTATTTATTATGCCCACAAAGTTTAGATCTTAAGCCAAAGTAACTGTTAACTTTAAGATAGACAACCATGCCTCCATAAAGAAAATCAATACATTATTGCTTGATCATGGTACAGTGTTGACTTCTGTAAGTGGTTTTTAAAAAGGACTGACGAACATCAAATCTACTGACTATATTAAATGTCAATCTAGATTAGTGCAGATTATGGTGTTTTGAACCTTACAGTAAACTGTCCCTAAAGCAGTTTACCAAAATCTAATGAGGTTTAGAGAGTAAAATAAACTTTTAAACATAGTTTGATGGGGGTCAATGCATTATTTGACTGTTAATTCTCTCAAGGCTCTAAACCACAACCTCACAGCAGACTGACACACTTACAAACACAAACACAAAAACATACACAAACTCGCACAACTCGGGAAGCTCACTAAAAATTTCTAGTGACGACAAACTGCGAATCTTTGTTAAAAAATGGACATACATGTCTTAGAAATATAAATAAAAATAATATTAAACATATTTGCAGATGTAACGTTTGGATGATTCCTACACTTTGGAAAAAATGATACAAAAAATTGCTGAAAGTAAGCTATGGTAACTATGTTAATCTATATCCATGTGAAAAGTAATTATTGGAGATCGAAAGTATAAAACCAACAGCAGAAATACCGTAGATTTATTAATCAGACTTAGGTAATCAGTGGACTTGAGAGAGAAAACCTGAAAAATATAATCACTGTTCATTTAATGTTAATCCGCCCTACTTTGCCATATACTGTGGATCTCCTATGTGATAACGAAACAATACTAAACAGACCATTATATCAATTCAGTTATAAAGAAAACTTTTCCTAAACGCAGTTTTTCCTCATTCTGAAATCATTTCCATAATTAAGATTAAAAATTGGGAATTATAAAGAGTAACAGAGATTTAAAAATTGCACTTGCAAGTTCAGGGAGCAAGAACTTTTTAATATTGGTTTTATTTTTACTTTTAATAAATTTAACTAAAAAAAACAACAAAAAAAACTATTGGCTATTCTTAGTTTTTCTAGTCCTCATTTTGCCAAATAGACGTTATTCTAGGAATTGGGTTATGTTTGAGTGACTTCTTCCTGCGCATCTCAATCCTCCATTGACAGATCAAATTGAATATTGATGGGTCCGATTGCGTGATCCACAATAGCAAAGTCAAGTCAATTATTCATATGTTTGTTCTTCTTCTGCAATTGTTTTGAAAGTCTTTATCGATATTCATTTAAAATTAACATAAAATCCCAAAAACAGATAATTGAGATGGAAAACAAGATTTAGTAAACAGAAATTTTGTTGCCATCATATCCCAGTTTCTAGCAAATCCGTTCTGTTTACAATTTTAAAGATTTCAAGAAACCATGAAACAAAGATTAGAGCTATGGCGATAATTGTATTGGTATTTCCATCTGATTTCTAATTTGAATAATCAACTTAAATACAACAAAGTAAACGGTTAGAGGAATGATTTTTTAATAAAATAGGTCAATAACACTAGTTATTAATGGTATTTATTTTGCTAAAGGAAACTAAAATAGAAGGTCTATATTAAGATAATAACTGATTTAAAAGAATTTAAGAGTTTTTCCAGTTGATTGAAGTTTGCTATTGACTTCTATATCATAGTTAATAATACACTGAAAATGAAAGAGCACGGTCAGAATATGTGTATCCCTTCCTATCTAGTCTACTTATTGTGATATTTCTTACCTGAAGTAATTTGTCAAAAAAATTTAAATTCTTAATATGTTATGTAGTGAATGTGGGTGACAGTTAAACCAAGCACTGCGACCGGAGGTCTATTGTACCATCCCACGGAAATAAGGACAGATGGCGAGAAAGAATGGTGGGAGAAGTGCAGGCGAAACGGGAGAACCCCGAGAAAACCTGCCCAGCGCGGATCGTCCACCATCACGAAACCCACATGAGAACCGAACCCCGGTACTCAGAGGTGAGAGGCCGATGTCATAGCGACAACGACAACCGCGCGGCCTAATTTAAATTCTTAGTTCTATTAGATATTATCAAATATTTATTAATAATTCCTAAATAGCGCGAAACCAATGTTATTTAAAAAAATTATGACACTCAGTAAGTAATAAAATAAGTACTTTTTGTGATTGCTTGAAATATTATTATACTGCGTAGCATGGAGGGTAAATTATCTAAGATGTTATCATTTCTCGAGTTGCTAAAGATCGGAGAAAATTGGGTCAAAACGATTTTGCTTCCATTGGAGAAGTTGATCTAAGAATTAGGCTCTCATTGATTTTCTTGGTTCTTGGTAAACCAAACATTTTCAATGAAAACTGATACCAAATGAAAATTATTTTGTACAGATCGACAGTGGAAATACTATTAAAGTAGCTTTGAATTTCTTACAGAGTTTCTCTTGATGCTACAGCGATTTGAAGCTGTGATGATTCTGATCCATGCAGTTTAGTAGTATGCTGATGAACAGTCAAATAGCGAAAATTTGTGAAAGTTATACACCAGCATTCTTGAAAGGGGTCATTTATCTTGTTGTTGTTGTTTTTCGTATCCTTGTTTGACACAAATTTGAAAATGATGTTGGAAATAAATCCTTGAACGCCGTTTTAGTAGAGTTCGGATTTACCGAAGAATCGAATTCTTATATTCCGGTTTTGTGTTTTTTTGAAAATAGCAATGTAGATAGTCATTAACATGAGTTTGAAGAAGAGTAGAGCGGGAATTTATATTTTTCAGATCACTATGGGTTGCATTGTGCTTCAAAATAATTTTAGTTTTTTATCCATACATTTCATTCATTATTTATTGGATTTCTAGTTTAATATAAATTCAGTATCTAGTTTAATAAAGATACTGTTTTAGTGATAAGATATTCGGATATAAATAGGTGTTCGGTAATAATTAGTTTTCTCTTTAAATTAGTCTGTAATTCTATGTTCTTTCTAGAATAAACTAACAAAGCTTTCAATTATATAACTGAAGTAAAATGAATTGGTGATAGCTTTAGCCGTAAAACCATTCAAAAGGAGAAGAATTTATTTACATAACTACATAAAATGAGACATTGCTATGCTTCAACGAAAAAATAATACAGGGTTTCTATAAATAATTGGAATGGTTTCATGATTGTACTGTGGGTGTATTATTTAACATACATCAAACAAATCATAAAGAGACATTGAGAACTCTCCAAATTTCTGTTCCATTTTAAAGATGCTCGATATGTGCACCGCTAGCGACTCTGCACACACCAACTCTGTAATAAAGTTCGTCCCACACTCGCTATAGCATGTCCCTGTCAATTCCAGCAAAAAACATTGCAGATGCGAGTCCGCAGTTCTAGCAGATCGGCAGGTAATGGTGGCACAAATACTATATCTGTCACAAACCCTCGTAAAAAAAGTAACTTTTTTATGAAGGGGTTAAGTCTGGGGAGCATGGAGGCCACAGCAGCAGTGCATGATCATCATTCCCGGTACGACCAATCTATCGGTTTCGCAGTGTACAGTTCAAGAAGTCACGAACGTCATGATGGAAATGTGACCGCGCAACATCTTGTTGGAAGATGAAGTCCATTCTATGTGTATACGACAATTTTCCAGCATATAGATAGGCAATTTTCCAGCATATTTTCCATATAGATGGTTCCTGAAATGGGCTTCTCGATGAAGAGAAAGGGGCCGTAAATTTTAAATTTTGAGACTGCGCAGAAAACATTGATTTATGGACATCCCCGAACATGCTTCTCGGTAGCATGAGGATTGTTGATTCCCCAGATTCGCACATTGCCATTCAGGAAAAATGCTGCCTCATCACTAGAATGAGTTTATCACAGAACTCATCCTCTTCCATTAGCTCTTGAAATCAAGAACAAAACTCGAAGCGACGCACTTTGTCATTGGGCAACAATACTTGCAACAATTGTAAACGGTAAGGCAGCTACAAATAATCCTTAATAATTAAAAGGTGGACCTAGTGTTTATCAGCCAAGCCGGGTGACAGTTTTGTACCCGGAGGTTTGGGAAGTCAGCAACCTGGCGGGTCCACGGGTGGTGGATAGTGGAAATCCTCGTCTTCACGGGGTCCGAGGACACTGTGGGAGGCGAGGCAGTGCTCTGCACCCCGAACCAGACTCCTCCCCCAATCTAAGGTGTCGTGCGGACCGTGCCGATGGATGGATGGCACTGGGGTTAAAGTGTCTTCAACGGTGCCTCTGGGAAACCAGGCCGAATCCTGGAGTAAATAAAAAAAGGGCCTTCCCTGCGCATGGGGGCATTACGCAGGGTGACTGTTTATTTCCCCCTTTTATCCAACCTTGCATGGATGATATTAATACTAAAACTATGAAGGGCTCTCTTGAAGAGACCTCCAAAAACCAACGAGGAAGCTAGCTTCCCCGAAACAAAAGAGGAGGGACGGCCGAAACCTCTGGAGACTCAAAGTTCTGACTCCGGTAAGGAACCTTCAAGGGAACTTACCGTGAGAATACAGGACGGTGTAAAACGTGCCAGGATGAGTGGCGCGGAAAGGAAAAAGAGGAAAAGGGCCAAGGCAGCAGCCATGGCTGCCTCTTATGAGACTGCTGGAAGGGGAGCTGGCACAACCGGTGCACGAGGGAAGGGTCGTGGAGGTTTTGCCCTAACTGGACAATCAGGAAGGGCTGTCAACATGCCCACCCAAGGAGCATCGGGAACTGCTGCACCCTCAGGTGGGACCAAGGGGTCTGGCAATAAACGTGACAGATCCCAAGGAAACACACCACCAGATGCAGGATCTTATCCAAAAAGACAACGGGAACATCAGTCTGGTAGCCCCGGCACAAGCAGCTATGCTGAGGCAATAGCTGCAGACCCTCTTCAAGTTGATATCCGTATAAGATAAGACCGAGAACTTTACGGAAGAAGAGCAGATGGAGCTGTCCTATGCGGTGGGACTGCTGATCCGTCAAATCCCAGAAGCAGGACACTTTAGAGGTACGAGACGCAGGGCAGAGTATATTTTTGTAACTGCAGATAATATCTTTAGTAAGGACTGGCTTCTCAGAACAGTCCCTAATCTGAGAATCTGGGAAGGGGTAGCACTTTCCGCTGTGGAAGCTGCTAATATACCCCGTTTGACCAGAGCTATGCTCTGGATCCCAGGCAAAATTACCAATACAAGTGAGGCGACCTATCTGCTTGACAGGCAGAACTCTGGTCTTAAAGCCTCCACTTGAAGAATTATGGAAACTAAGAAAGAAAAACATGGACTCAGACTAGTCATTGGACTAGATGAGGACTCAGTTAAACAGCTGGCGAAAATTAATTTTCGGCCATGTATAAATCTTGATGTTGCGGAAGTGACTCTAAAGGAGAAACCTAAATTCTTAGAAAAAGAGACTCCTTTAGATGACACAGAAGAAGACGCCATAAACAGGGAAGGACTCTCTCCTAAACCTGAGATAATAGAGGTCTCTAACTAGGTAAGTTTTGGTTTTCTTTTGTTTTGTTAGCCCAGTAAATGTGCTAATTCATATCTTGTTCTTTTTCATTTTTACAGATTAATTAAGCGGTTAATGCGGTACTTTTTAAAAGAATCACAGAGCTCGATTTGGATTTTGTCCTTATTCAAGAACCTTGGCTCTATAAGGAGAAAGTTAGAGGACTGGGAGGATGTGGAGGATCCCTGTTTTATTGCTCACAGACTACTCCACGTGCCTGTATCTTTACAAAGCACAGGAAAGTTTTCCTCCTCTCGGAATTCTGTACTAGGGATCTGGTTGCAATCAGATTCCCAAGAAATAACAGATGCGACATTGTTGTTGCATCTGCTTATTTTGCTCATGAACCTAATTCTGATTCACCTCCTCTGGAGGTAAAGAAACTGGTTTCTTACTGTATGAACTCTGGACTGCCCTTTCTTTTGGGATATGACGCAAACTCCCACCATACTGTGTAGGGTAGTATCGACATCAATATCAGAGGGGAGGCCTTGCTAGAGTTCCTATCATCCACTGATCTGGACATCTTAAATGTTGGTTCAGTTCCCACCTTCTGAACCTCTTACAGGGAAAAAGTTTTGGATCTTACTCTTGCTTCTACAGTTCTTAGGACTGAGGTATGTAATTGGAGGGTCTCTCAAGAGGTCTCCTTGTCGGACCATCGACACATTCTCTTTTCTTTGAGCGCGGAGGTGCTCAGTGAAGACCTGTTTAGAAACCCAAGGCTTACGAACTGGGATTTCTATAAGGAAGATCTTAAAAGTAGTATGGCAGGTTCTCCTGCTCTATATCGTAATGAGTTTGGCATATAAAACTCGGTTTGCTTTCTTACAAATGCCCTCATCTCTGCTTATCAGCAAAACTGTCCACTTCATAGAAAACGAAGGAACAATGTAACCTGGTGGAATCCTCCCTTAAATAGACTCCGGACTAAGACCCGAAAACTGCTAAATAAAGCAAAGTTCACGGGCACCAAGCAAGCCTGAGATTCTTATAAAGAATCTCAAAGGAAGTATAAACGTGCTATTAAGCACTCACAAAGAACATCCTGGAGAGCCTTTGTGACAACATAGGTACCTTGCCTGTGGCCACAAGGCTCACCAAGGCTTTATCCAAAAGCTCTGAGACGAAGCTGGGATCGTTGTTACTGCCCAGTGGGGTCTTTGCATCTTCTGAGGAGGAGGCTTTTAGACACCTACTGGAGTTTCATTTCCCGGACTCAAGAGCTTCTGAGATTTCTTTTTAACTTGCAACTTTAAGCAAGGACTTTACTCTTGCCAAAAGTATTGTTACTTATGAAAAGGTTAAACAAGCTATTGTCAGCTTTATAAACCCTTCAAAGTAGCAGGAGAGGATGAAATCTTTCCAGCCCTCCTTTTAAATGGGATGGAAATTATTGCACCTCCCCTTGTAAATATTTATCACTCTTGTCTGGCACTGGTTTATATTCCTATGAACTGGAGGAAGACAAGAGTTGTTTTTATTCCTAAGGCAGGAAGGTCTGATTATACCTCTGCCAAATCCTTCAGACCAATCTGTCTTTCTTCTTTTCTTCTGAAGACTTTAGAAAGATTGGTTGATCGATACTTAAGGGATGTTATTCTTTTAAAACATCCACTACATTGCAGGCAATACGCTTATCAGAAAGGATTTTCTACCGAAACAGCCTTACACCATCTTGTACATAGGATAGAACGTTCTCTGTCCCATGGGCAGATGGCCCTTGGCGCCTTTCTAGATATAGAAGGAGCATTTGATCACACAT
>JAFIDM010009631.1:340128890-340163751 GCA_023159025.1 Thereuonema tuberculata
AAAAATAAACATATTTATATAAAAATGGAGCCTTTCGAACCTACCCAGAGGTTCATCATGATTCGGGTGCATGATGATGAACCTCTGGGTAGGTTCGAAAGGCTTCATTTTTATGTAAATATGTATATTTTTATTTATTTTTATGGTTGTGTGTATATTTATATATGTTTTGATCATACATCTTATGAATCCATTTGTAATGCAGCTGAACAGCATGGTATCGACCCATCCATTATTAGATGGATTAGAAATATGCTTTCAACTCGCACCATATGTGCAAGTATCTTGGAGTCATTCTTGACTCCAAACTGACCTGAAAAGAACATCTTGATATGAAGATCAAGAAATCTATTCCCACCTTTTGGATGTGCAGAAGGACCTTCGGTTGTTCCTGGGGTCTTCAGCCAAAGGTTATCTATTGGCTTTATGTGACCCTGGTTAGAACTGCACTATGTTATGCAGCTATTGTCTGGAGGACTAGAACAAGGCTGAAGACGGTTAGGATGCTTTTGAGCAGATTTCAGTGTCTAGCCTGTCTAGGAATCACCAGATCATTAAAGACGACACCTACTGCCGCCTTGGAGGCAATCTTGGATTTGCCTCCTCTCCATCTCTTCATAGAGCATCAAGCCAGAAAAACCGCCTTTAGGCTGGTTAATCAAGGCAAATGGTGTAATAACACCTCCTATCATTCTAGTATCTGGAGGGAAGCACAGGACTTATGCCCAATGCTTTCTCTCAGAACTACTCTGACTTCTTATTTTAACATGATACCTAGCTTTGCCATTCACTTTCCTTGTAGAGAAGAATGGCTTGCTAAAGGACATGATCTTTTACCCCCCTGGAGCATTGTCTGGTTTACGGATGGATTGGAAACAAGACGGGAGCCGGAATATATTGGCTAAGACCAAGGGTTAGCTTCTTTCAAGCCCTAGGGATCTACTGCACTGTATTTCAGGCAGAGGTATATGCTATCCTTTTTTTGTGCATATGAAAACCTCAATCGTCATTATGTCAACAGGACCATTTATATCTGCTCAGACAGTCAAGCAGCTTTGCACACCCTCAGCAGTTCTTTTTGCACCTCTCAGCTGGTTGCTGAATGTAGGAAGGCCCTATCCTGCCTAGCCAGTACAAACTTGGTTTATTTGTACTGGGTTCCTGGGCATTCAGGTATTGATGGAAATGAGAAAGTGGACCTGTTGGCCAAAAGGGGCTCATCTTTGACTCCAATTGGCCCGAACCCTTTTTAGGTTTCTCATTCGATCTAGGCAAACGATTATTGGGAACTGTCCTGGGAAAACAGTTCCATAAGTATTGGATTGCCTCGCATGGTATGAGGCAGGCCAAGTTGTTTATTAAAAGGCCTGACCATTGCCTTGCAATGTCAATCCTAAATTTAGATAGGAAACATTGCAAAATGATTACAGGGGTTCTTACAGGACACTGTACTCTTAATAGACACCTACATATACTTGGTATTTCCCAAAGTAATTTATGTAGGAAATGTGGAATGGATCAGGAAACTCCTGAACACATTCTATGCTACTGTCCAGCTTTAGCTAGGAACAGATGGGAGATCTTTGGTAAGATTCGTATTACCACTGATCACATCTCCACTTTAAATATTAAGGTCATTTTATTATTCTGTAATCTACAGGACTTTTCATGACCACAGAAACTGAACCCTACGTTGAAGAATAATCACTGATATCAACAATGTTATATGAGGGGACACAATGGACCCATGCATGAGGTCTGAGTGGCTAACGGCAGTCAGCCGACCCTCTTTTATCCTTATCCTTATCCTAGTGTTTATCAGTGCAAAAGTGACATCTTCAAACAGCTGTTTCACGGTATACTCCCTACCTTTTCAACAGAATCTAGTGGTTTATAGTGACTACTCTCCACTGAGGATCGGCAATGTACCGAGAAAAGATGTTTGGAGATGTCACTTTTGCACTGATAAACACTAGGTCCACCTTTTAATGTGTCTTAAGCATCTTAGGCGCTTTTTTTTTCTTAACTGATGCGCATAGAAAATTCATTGCGGCCAGCGGAGACTGGCACATGAATTTCTATTCTTTAATTTTATTGTGCATTTCTTGTTTTTTAGTTTTCATTCCCATTCTTTTCCCTACCTTTAATAATCCTTAATAATGTTTAAGTTACTTAATCTTTTCTAGCTCAAAATTAGTTTGCAAGTGAATTTTAGTTGTGTTAACTATTCACTTCTGATTTTGATTTAAGGAAGAAATCTCTTGAGTTTGCATTTAACGTAAATAAAGGGGAAACGAAGCAAACATCTGTGGACCCTGAAAGACTAATGTAATGAAATCAGTAAATTGATTCACTTTGCTTTCGATCTAAGTAAAGAAATGACAATGTAAACTGAGTATACTATTAAAGCATTTCATAAAGATACAAAATATTACAGAACAAAAAAGTAATATATCTTACCAAAGCATGAACATGCCCAGTGTAGCCGTAATAGGATCTCCCATTGGAACAGTAGTTACACCATGTTCATAACGTCCAGTCCTTGGCTTCAACATGGCGGCTGATATAAAAGCCGAGGTGCCTCCCACTAGGTGGATTCCTCCTGACCCAGCAATATCTACGGCACCGAGTTTATTCAGGAATCCAGTTTCACTCCATAGCCAACCAGCAGGTATACAGTAGACGATGGTATTGCACAAGGAGAAGAGACAGTACGCTAAGAAATTACATCGTTCTGCCATTGCACCAGAAACAATGGTCGTTGCTGTTGTTGCGAAAGACATCTGAAAGAAATAGACGTTATTACCGATAAATCAAAAGAAAAAAAAAAGAAGATTCTCATCATTTAAACGAAAGGGCTTTAAAACAGACTCCGAAAGGACATTTCATTTTTCTCGACTAAGATTAGGGGCAAAAAAAAAAACATTTTAAGCCGAATAGCTAATGTTTATATAAACAAGGAAGTGACGAGAAAGTTATTTATCTTATAACTTCATCATTATTTAGGATCCTTTAAGTAGAGGGCGAAAGATACAAGAGTTCTCCTACAATTGTTCCATTAATATATTCATTCATATGACGCCATTTATAGGTGAGGCTAGTGACAAGGGACAGGAAACCACCCCAGTATCTTTCCCCAGGCGTTTCTGGGAATTCCATGCGAATTCCATAGAATTGGACCTGTCTCCGGACAGAATACTATGGATGGATGGATGGAGTGACAAGGGGTTTAACGAGGAAAATCACTATTATTCTCCATCTAATGGCTTATCGCGGGATATCCTGTCTTGAATTTTGGCTTAAATAAGCGATTGTTCTCTTACCTTAGTAATAAATGATATCACTTTACAAAATACTGACTTAGTTAAATTTATTACTTAAGTCAATTTCAAATTTCATACAACTACAAACGATGCTTTCACAGAAATATGACGAAGAGATTTTTCATAGTACGACTTACTTGTTAATTATTTCTCCAGAATTCACTCAAATGTTGTCAGTTTTTTCATTTGAGTATGTCGTCTCTCAATAAAGAAAATTATTATTAGTGCATAATTTATGTAAGAATTAGTACAGAAGAAAATACAAACGATACCGTACAGTTTTCGTAAAATAATTTATATTTATACGACTGTTGAAAAAAATATGAAAATCGTGGGTTTTGGATTACCACTTCCATGAATTCTCAGTGACATCTATCGCAAAGTATCGTAACTAATTCCTATTGTTCTGTAAATCAAAGTAGAGGAAAACAAGATTTTCGATTTTTTTTTTTTTTTTTTTATTATTCTTTGCATCTTTAACGTACTTATGTACTGTTATTATATTTTTTTTCATTTTTCGCATTTTTTAAAAATATCATCCATATCCAAAAGGCTTCGGACGTGTAAAATGAAATCCGTGGGCGAGGAAAAATAACAGGATCCCGTCGATTTTCGCTCGTTGACACTTCTCTTCACCGTCAAATGGGACAAATTTATAGCAATAGCAGGTCTTCCTACTATTTAGCTCTTCCTAGTAATTCAGAAATACATATTCCATCACCCTGGCTCTTAAAATAGTGGAAAACGTTCCAAATTATACTTCTAGCTTGGCTACGAAGGCGTTACAGTAACCTGTTCTTATGACGCCGCCATATTGCTTTCTGCAGCAATGATTTCCAGGATCAACTAAGCGAGCAGTTCATTTCCTTATGAGTTAATTCTTCTTTCTCTGCACATACTATAATAAGTGAATCAAACTTTAAAATAAATAAATAAATAAATAAATAAATAAATAAATAAATAAATAAATAAATGAATCTAACAAATATCTTTTAGAACTATAATATTCAATGCCATTTGGATCAATATAAAAAGTGACGGTCAACGTAATTTTCTTTAAGTGGGACAAAGTTACAAAAAGCAAAATAAATTAACCAAACTTCTTTAAAAACAGAATTTCAAAATAACTTGTAAGTACTATTCTAAGTTATTACTGTTCAAAGAAATATTGGCTGTTATTAGAATTATTGTATAAGCTCCATTGAAGTTACCCTTACTTACTTGGAAGAAAAACGTGGTAAATTGGTTACCCATAGTGGTTTCGTCGGCGTCGAACATAAAACTACCAAATCCACAGAATGGTGAAGTACCAGGTCCTTTGCCAAAACTGAGGCCATAACCAAACAGCCAATAGGTGAATCCACCTAAAACAATGTCTACCACATTCTTCATCATAATATTCACTTCGTTCTTCTTAGAGACGCAGCCAGATTCTAACAGTCCGAAACCTAACAGAGCAAAAAAAAAAAAATATTTAGGAAACATTTTAAGAAATAAATTCAATAATAATAACAACAATAATAATTAGATCCAAAGAATTGTAAGATCTCTATAAAGTATAGATATAACTAAAACTACTTATGTAATTTGCGTCGTATAAAAACCAGTTGAGAAAAGCCTGCGGGCAGGCTGAAACGTCCTGACATTTTATAATGTTTTTTACTCGACGCAAATTATATAAGTAATTTTAGTATTTTTATATTTTATAGAGATCTTACCAATTCTTTGGATTTATATCAAGTTTATCCTTTTCATTTACAATAATAATTAGAATTAAAAAAAAAAATCCAAAAATGCAGTTGTCTGTGCATGACGGAAATAAAGATTTCATAAATTATTGAATGATTGTTTTAAGGAGAAAAATAAATAATGCCAGACGTTCTTGAAAGAACGTGAAATCCTGTAAATTGTTTTGTAAAAGCGGTGAAAAATAACACAAAGGAAAGATCTTTTTGTATTGACCAAACATAAATGAATATCCTGAATTTTTTCTGAAAATTAATTAAATCTTAATCATTTACTGAAGTTCGTTAGATTCAAGTGATTTAAATATTATCGAAGCAGACGACAGTGGATTAACGCAACATCATTATTCATTTCACTTCTAATGCTTTTCAGTGGGAATTTTTATTACATTAAACATGAAAATACGATAACGGAGCCTTTGATGAATTCACTGACAAGGGAAGTGCGTAACCTCGAACGTTGAGAACCCCACGAAAATGTGCTTAGAATATAAATCGCTCATGCCAAAAACAGTGGTACGGGTCAATCTCACGCAAAACTGCACGTCTTACCACGAGAGACATTTGAATGATCACCTATTGAAGGTGCAAGAGAGGAACTTTGGTAACGCGAAGAAACAAAATATCGATATAATAGGACCAAAAACACACATATTTCAATGTATATAGCACTATAGTCACGACATTAAAATATGTGCTTTTGGTCCTATTACATCGATATTTTGTTTCTTCGTGTTACCAAAATTCCTCTCTTGGACCTTCAATATGTCTCTCGTGGTAAGATGTGCAGTTTTGCATGAGAATAATTCATACCACTGTCTTTGGCATGAGCGATTTATATTCTAAGCACATTTTCGTGCGGTTCTCAGCGTTCGAGGCCACGCATATCCCTTGTCAGAAGAGCTCAAAACCAGAAACTTCATAGGAGAGATAAATAGATCTAATCTAAGCTATAAGAATGACTTATTTTGTCAGGAAATAAAAAAGACTAAAAATTGTCTTTCAATTAAAATAACAACTGAGGCAAGTATAATGTCTACGGAAGATCATCAAGAACGAGAAAAACACACTTAAGACTTCTGTATCGATTAAACAGTTTATCTTAAGGAATCTTAGGTTCTGTAATAAACATCAATTCTACTGAAATTCAGAATCAATCACTACATTCAGCTAAATCTAAAAAATTCATTTACTTAAAAGATAGTTAGGAATAAATTTAATGTGCTTGGAGAATTGATAAACAAACAGAATAAACCAAGGCCAGCACATGAATAAATTGCCTTTCTGATTCAATTACCGGGAAGGAATCGGGAACGGCCGTTTCGTCCTACAGGGGACTCATCAGCCCGATCTCCGCCTTCCCCGATAAATGACCCAGAAAGGCAAGATACTTAAGTGGAGGTCACCGTCACACTTGGCAGTGACCCCCGAAACAAGAAAAACAAGAACAATAAATGTTGCGCTAACTTGCACAACGAAAAACCTTTTCCTAAAGAAAGATAGGACAGAAGGCTTTATCTTTTTAAAGCTAGTTAGTTACCGGAAAAAACGTTAAATCATACTCTTAATATTACCCAAGCAGTCTTTACATCATTTATTTAAAGCTTTGTGTAAATTACAGCAATTAATTCGCCCAAAAAATATTGAAGGAGATCTCTCCTTCAATTGATAAATTCAATCCTTGCTCATTGTTTGTTAACCTGTGAATAAATTAATATTCTTCTATTTTTATTTATTTTTTATTTTTATTTTCTCTTTTGGAAATCGCTTAAAAATGCCACTAAGGTGCCTCTAATTTGTGAAATACTGGCAATGTTTTCTTTTAAAAAGTAACTATAAATTATTCCCATCCTTATAAGCCTCCATATTTTACCATAGTAAGAACTTGCAAATTTGAGAATAACACGATATAATGGCTCGATTATTGCTTAAACAACGTCCAAACAGACCATTTCTCTTTATAAAGGATGGAGTACAATAACAGCGAAAGAACAAAATGAATAATAACGAACGGAATGAAGTAAACAAATTAATCATTTGCAGAAAGAAGTAAAAACATTTTTTTTTATGAGGACTGGGAATAAGCTAATCTTAAAATAAAAAAATAAAGTTAATGGAAACCAACTAAGGAGGAATCATTCGTAATGAAGAAACAGATAAAAATGATGAAGATGATTTGATACATAAACATAAAAAATGATGTAATAAAAAAATTCTGAAAAAAAAATAATATTCTAATCACTGCAGCGTAATTCATCTTTTTATTAAGAAGCCATGAAATTTATTAGTGCTTTAAAATTTCTTTCTTAAAATTCTAAAAAAAAAAAATCACAAAAACATATTTACTTTTTTTTATTTTTTCAATGTTGTTGGGGAATTTTAATAAAAACATTTTCCATCTAAAACAAAGGAATCGATTTGTTGTTGATTTCCCTACCCTTATATTTTTTCTAATTATAAATTTCAGGGTTAAATAACGATGTGAATTTTGACCAATTAAGCTCCTTTTCAACCAATTTACAAATTACAATTGGCAATTTTCTAAATGTTAATTTCTGCGCAGAAGCAAACATTGTCTTATTGTTAACCTTGGTTGTGGAAACAGAAGAAAAAAACAGCTTTTTTTTTAAACATTTTATTCTTGAATTGTTTTACTGAATTTACGAGTTTCCTCCTTCGGGTTTCCTGCTTTGGTGTTTCCGGAATTGTAATATTACGAAAAAGAAAAAAACCCAAACCTCTTCGTTACATTGAAATCGATTTTGTTACTTGTGATAGTTTTTACAAATTCGTCTCTGACTATTTTTCTCTATTTTTTTTCCTTATAATTATAAGGATAAATTGATACATGGAATCATCATAGCAATCGATGGTTATAAGATAAATCAGTGGCGTAGACAGATAAGGTATCGATCAATAAGGAGACGATGAGGAATAGCAAAGAACAACAAGATAAGAATAATTATATTAAATTATAAATATATAATTCCTCATAATGTAATGGTAATTTTACATAAGTATATTAAAATCTGATTTAATAGTATAGTTACTGCTTTACAAATATAGATTACCTTTTTTTTTTAATTGGCTTTTTTTTTTCTTAGTGTACTGATGCAATGGCTCACGCACTGAAACATCAAAGCCAGAAGCACAACTTAACACAGTTTTGAGTACAGTTCTATTTTTTTAAGTAATGAAAGGATTACTATTAAACTATTATTTTGAAAAATTAAAGTATGCGATTTTTCTCACTTCACCCGCTCAATTCTTTGACGACGTTTATGTGGATCAAAAAAAGGAAGTCAGTAAATGAAGGGGTTTTTTTTTCTTTTTTTTCTCAGTACCTTAGTAACAGAAAATTTCTTATTAAAAAACTTATTCTTACATAATATATCCATCTGAAGAACATTGATTCTTCAATTGAGGAATCACTTACATACAGAGAAGAGATATATAAGTTATATAGTTATGCCCCGCGGTTTCACCCGCGTTAAATAGTGATTATAC
Organism: Thereuonema tuberculata; assembly: GCA_023159025.1. Lineage (NCBI taxonomy): Eukaryota > Metazoa > Arthropoda > Chilopoda > Scutigeromorpha > Scutigeridae > Thereuonema > Thereuonema tuberculata. The sequence continues at coordinate 340,137,466 of JAFIDM010009631.1, forward strand.
ATTATCTTTTTCGTACACATTATGAGTACATAACTAAGTGCATCTCATTAACTGTAAATACCATCAATTAAAAATAAAAAGAAATATGTATATTATTGTTACTTATTTAATAAAATGAAATGTCCATTACTATTTTATTTACTGTTCTCTGTGACGAACTAATTGTAATTTTATTTTTCACTGTGGTCCACCAGCAATAATTGTCAACAGTCAATCTTTGATGCGATCGAAGCTTAAACATTGGGGTTTACATACATTGGCAGAATCCATTATAATACTATGGAAAAGTGCCATTAAAACAAACGTTTTCTTAATTTAATTAATTAATTGTATCTATAATATATTGTTATCTACTCATAACACAAAAATTAGTTCCCTGTAGCACAACTGTAGCATTAGGAGCCGACCAAATGACTGAGCCGTACGGCATGGAACCTCGCTCACAGTTCGGCCCTTCTCGGTAATGTTCGGTTCTCGTCGTGAGGCCAACCCGCCCCCGACCCAGCGCGCCGCCGCCGCATCCGACAGTTTGCCAGATTCGTTGATGTTTATGTTTACTGCTCCGCTCCTATCGGAGCGTTTACTGCTCCGCTCGACCAATAGCCTATAAGCTGCCTTAATAAACGGACTATCTAACGCAAAAAGAATTTTTCAAATCGGACTGGTGGTTCCTGAGATTAGCGCGTTCAAACATACAAACTCTTCAGCTTTATAATATTAGTATAGATAAGTACCGTAGTTAATCAATTTTAATTTTTTCTAAGATTCTTTCTGTCCTTTCAAGGTAAAGAAATCACTTGTCACCTTATATCTTCAAAGAATAGAATATGCCCTAAAATTGGGTTCAACTTTCAAGTCTTCTGCTGTTTATCACAGAACTTCATGTCTTTGTTATGATTTCTCTTAACAAAATCATTTTATACATATTATAAAATGTGAATAAGATAAATATCTTTAATTATAAATTAAAGAAATATCCCTAAATATAAGGGTCAGTCATTTAAAAACCGAACATATGTGATTGTAGAAATATGTCTGTGATCCTTGCGAGTTATGTCCCATATAAAGGAAGAGAGTATATCGAAGAATCTAGTTTACCTTCACCCATGACGTCACGCGTCACGTGACGCACAGTGAATGCGCCGAACACTACTGGTGGCAGTGTTGTCACCGTCCAACCGTAGAAATGGAAGCGAGCAAAGAGTCGCAGCGCGGTGTTTTGTGTTTTTTAACAATGGAAGATGTGGGCAGCAAGCAGATGCATACGCGGATGAAAGCAGTGTACGATGAATACTGCATGAGCCTCACACAAGTGTACATTTGGTGAAAACGGTTCCTAGAGGGCCGCACATCCCTCCGTGACAACGAACCGCCAGGACAACCACAAAAAATGACTGACAGTGTTGTAGCGCATGTGGACGAGTCGATTAGAGGTAACCGGCGCCTGACTGTGGATGATATCGTGGCACTGGTGGGTCTGAGTCACGGTACCACCCATCAAATCATCACCGATAGACTCCGGTACCGGAAAATCTGCGCTGAATGAGTTCCCCATAACCTTAATGAAGGTCAAACGGGCTATCGCATGCCATTGCTCATTAGCATCTGCAGCGATATCAGCAGAAAGGTGACCTGTTTTTGTCACACATTGTGACAGGTGATGAGACGTGGTGTCATGATTACCAATCTGAGACAAAGAGGCACAGCCGACAGGGGAAACATTCCGCCTCCCATCCACCAAAGAAGTCCAAGGCCATAAAGAACAGTAAGGATAAGGCAATGATGACACTGTTCTTTAATCAATATGGCACACTCCTCATCGAGTTTCTGGAGAAAGGGGCAACTGTGAATGCTGTGCGCTATGTCGACACGCTCACAAAGTTGCCGCGAGCGATAAAGGCAAAATGTTCTGGACTGATCTTGGAGGTGTCATTTTGCTCCACGACAATGCCTGTCCGCATACTGCCGATGTTGTCTGCGCCACAAAGCATAAATTCATGTGGGAAATGCTAATGAACCCCCCCCCCCTCACACACACACACCCAGTCTTGACATGTCCCCTGGGATTTTCAAGTGTTCGGAGAATTGAAATGTGCCCTCACAGGCAAACGATTCACATCGGACGATGACGTGAAGGACGCAGTTCAACAATGTTTCCAGCAGCAACCCAACAGAGGCATTCAGTGTCCATTTCCATGTGGGATAAGTGTCTCAACAGGTGTGGCGACTACTTGTAGCTGACTCAAAGTTAATGTGCTTTTCCACCAGGTGTTCGGTTTTTAAATGACTGACCCTTATATATCTTTCTCCTCTTGTTGTTCTTGTTTTGTATTATTTACATTATTATTAAGATCTCAAATTAAATATTTCTTTCCTTCTATTTCGTTGTTTTACAGTCTAAGGACCAACATACATTCTTAGGCGTAACATTTGTTTAATTAGGCTTTATTTATTTTCCTAATAATTTGATAGAATTCTTTTAAATAGTCAATTTCTGCTGCATTCTCAGTAATTGTAAGTAACAGAGAGTTGAGACAAATGGCAACAATGACATCTTCCCATGGCAACAATGACATCACGTCTTCGCGTATTACGTCGTCACTTGTGCACTAACGAGCGAGAGGCTATCCCACAATTCCATGCGTTTCTCGCCATCGCTGTTGGAAATCCGGAAAAAAATCGAGGTTTTCAAAACTCCCTGATAAATTCTGCCGCATAAACTTAATGCATTTCACTATAAACTTTATTTCTGTGTGATAGACAATCGCAATACTCTGATATTCATTGTGTAATCACTCGCCGTCGAAATGAAGCGGGGAGAAAAATATGCTACGCCATGTCTTCAAATGGGCGTGACGTCACGACTGACGTGTTTGGGTAATTTCCCACCAACTCCGACCAACCACGGAGTTGTTCCCACACCAATAACTCGAGTTGCTCAACTAAAATTGGTGGAAATACGCTACCAACTTTGCTCAAACCGCACTCTAATAACTCGCCAACTCGACAACTAGTTGGATGGTGTTCGCGGGACATTAGAAAGAAGATACTTCAGGTTTAGATTATCAATTTCAAGATATCTATGTATTTTGGTAATACATTTCCCTATTATACCGAAATCCTGATTACTCGAAATCTACTTAGAAGAATGAAGTTTTAACAGTAGAGGGATATTATTCAATAATGTTTTGATACAAATAGGACTGATGTGATGTGATTTTCTAATTTTATTTACTGCCATCTCTCTGCTATGTACTGGGTTTACCTGTCAGATACTTCTTTCTTTAGGATATTTATTAGATGAGATTTTGTATCGGGATGTTATATTTCCTTACCATTTATATTTATTACGATAGCATTTATTAGCTAAAGAGGTGATCAAAAGTATTAAGTATTACATATAAAATACATATAATACAGGGTGGCCCATTTAAAACCGGCCCCAAAATGATAATACAAAAAGAAATGCCTATTAGGGTCGGTTTTATGTGCACCACTCTGTATAATCTTACTTGTCTGCTGTTATGTTTATAAATAAAAAAATTACCTCTGACAGATGGTGTCTGACAGATACGAAACATTTGTTTCATAAAGTTTCTGCGAAAAAGAAAAGACAATTTATTGTGAAAGACAAAGGAAGAAAATTCTCCTTTTGTTTAAATATGATGATGTTTTTGATACCTGTTTGCATTGTGAAAATAATAAATGCATTAGTGATGATCCAAGCGGCATCATCTGAGGTCATATCTTCTTCTTCTTCCGGATAAGGAGTTGGCTTCTCTGCGGATCCCTTTGGCGTTGAATTCCATCGTTCCGTGGAACTGACAGTCGTCATGGCCGCTGGAAGAAAAATGTTGGATTCCTGAAGGATAAAAAAAAGTTTTTTTTAGTTTATTTTATATTCAATTGTAGTTCTTAAAAGAAAATGTTTAAAGATGAGAATTCCTGAGATAAAATATTCAAAGATCCTTCTTTGTAATAAAGATTAACAGTAATTCTGTATTTCATATTGTAGAATGAGACAAATGCATATTGTTTTCGTTTTTTTTTTTCCTGCAGAGAATAGTCATAAATACAAACCAACACAGTTTTAACTTAATTTAACTTATTTCAATTATATGCCAGAATCACGTGATTGGAAATTCCGTTATTCTCTTGGATATTGGTATGTACTAGAAAACTTTCTTTAACTAATAATGAAAAGTAATCTTTACACTGTAATGCAATCAAAGGAATGACATTTCAAATATCAACAAGCTTTTAAATACCGTAGTTAAATATTTGATCCCCTGATTATCATGCATTTAAATTTTTTTTAGCTTATCACATGTGGGACTATGTTTTCACATTGCCCTTGTTTCCTCAAAAAGGGTGATGTAATTTATAACACAGAAATTCAAATTAACGCCTAAACAAAAATAATACTATTTTCATACTGTACAGATCCTTTCTTTTTTTTTTTTTTTTTTTGAGGGATTTCCCCACTCCGGGATGAGATTTTCTCAATATTTCGGCCCGGTGCCTCGGGCCTTCTTCGGGAGATGCATATATGTCCCACTCCTCCTTCAGAACCAAAGTGTACTATTTTCATTTGGGCGTTTATTTGAATTTCTTTGTTATAAATTTAGAAAGACAAAGTTAATCCTAAGCACGTATGGAATGAAGCTGCAGAATTGTTGGATGGATTTTTCTATTATTGTTAATGAATTGGGGAATGGTGTCCTATGTTAACTGCATTTTAAATATTTATTTTGTAAAATGGCATTTAGTACAATGTTGATAAGGTAATTATTGCTTTCAAAAATTATGAATAATGTATTTCTAAAGGTCTTTAAGTAAATAAAGACCTTATTTGAATAAAAATCAAAGGCATTTTTTAAAACAGTTCATATTTCAGTGGTCCTCAGTATTTTGATTCTTAAAGATTCCAATAAATAAGTATTGAAAGCCAGCGATTTCCAACCCATTTCCGCAATTTTCACAATAACACAAAAACCAGTGCGCATTTTTTTAACTTGGATAGTTAGAGAAAAAGCTAATAGCATATTGCATTTACAATTTCTAAAATAGATTATTATTAGATTATTATGATTAGATTATTATTATAGTTATGATTAGATTATTAGATTATTATTATTCTTTTACATAATATCCTTTATTTCTAAGCCCGACAACTCAAGTATTAAGACTGCCTAAATCCGATGATTATAGCGTTTTCCTCTTAGTATTTGTCCTAGGATCATAGGGTTCACCAAGTCCTGTCAAGTGGGTATCTGTTTTCTTTAAGAGTTAAGGCGGTCGAGCTTCGCACCCCTTCGATATCAACTTGATCCCATTGATCGCAGGAGCCTTTACCACCTGTTCTCGTCATCTGTGAACCGCAAGTCTCTACAAATACTGTTAAATCTGTCGAGAGGTAATACCTTAAAACAGATCTGATCTGGAATGCTTAAAACATTGGAAACCTGTAACGTTTCTAGCTTAGTAGATTAATTGAAAGTGGGTGGCATGACTGCCGAGCACGTCGACCTGAAAGTTCTAGCTTAGTAAGAAATATAGAAGTGATAAGTGTGGAGGAAAACAATTCCTGATTTTCTGCCACAAATGCAGGAAATGAATTAAGAGCTGAGAAGTATGATGAATTAAAATGTGTGAAACTTCTAGGAGAAAAGTGGAATAGTAAGTAAATCGGATTTTTTAAAATTTAATTGTTAAGTTAATTATTATTAAATGATCATATTTTTAGTAATTCCCATTTTTAACAATATGTATTAAATACATTAAATTAACAAATACATAATGTTAAAAATGGGAATTACTAAAAATATGATCATCTGAATAATAATTAACTTAACAATTAAATTAAAAAAATCCGATTTACTATTTACTTATTATTTATTTGAAAGCATATCATGTTTTTAGCGACCCATTTGGGAGCTATTATGATAGCGACCAAAATCGGTTGCTATTGCATTTATCCTATCCATCCGTGTCTGTCCACCCCTAACAACTCCCGAACGGAAGGGCGGATCGACACACGGATTTCACCATCGTGTTCTAAGGTCCAAACACTGTAGGAATGGGGTATTTTCAGGGTCCAACGCCCCCCTTCCCCCCATGTTCGAGATATTACACATTTTTTCAATTGATTTCCGCTGCTAGCTTAAATGTTAGAAATTTAACCATCTGATTTAAGTTATCAACTATAGCTTGATGGTTAAGGTTTCGGATTTATATATTGAAGGTTTTCGTTTCGAGTCCGTATATATAATTTTTTTTCTTCTTATTTTCCTAACTTTTTTCATTTTTTTCCAATCTTTTGTCTATTTTTCTATAGGTTATTATACTTTCTTTTTTTATTATTATTTTAATTTTTTTTTATTATTATGGGTCGCCTTTAAATTTATGCTTTAGCACTAAATTATAGTACATTGTTTGTTTTTCTTTAGAACAATGTATGTTTGAAATGTAAAGAAAAAGATTATAGAAAATCTTTTCGGATACTTTGCTCCACTTTGCCTCTATTTAATAAGGTGGTACACATTTTATCTTGAATGTCATGTCAACCTAATTCGTGTTCCACTTCTATAGTAGTATTTTAAGGAACGTGACAATATGGGTCACATGCTGTCAACTGATCATTCGAAATGACACAGGGAAGAGTCTAATGCCTGGCGAGCAGTGAATTATTTAGCTGAGGATGAAGATACTGCTGGCTTCGATCAATTGACTGAATATCTGAGTCCAGTCATCATAATTAGTGACATAACAGCGAACGTACAACATCGATTGAAAGCCGATAAAAGTAAAGAATGAGATGAAATACTGTCATTTAACAATAAATTATAGTTGGTGTATTAACTTCGAGTACTCGCGGGCGTAGCTTAAAATCATTAGAGAGGCTAGTGAATAACCTAAACGTATAAACTTTGTTAGATAATTAATTATTTTTTTATCTAGGCAATGATGGTTACAGAATAGTTATTTTTTAGCTCTTAAATTCCTCTTGTATGGACTCAAGTTATATTAAAATCAAATGGCGCTAATATATCATAAGGAACCATGAGTTTTGAGATCTAAATTTTATTACGAAAACTACAATAGCTTTTCGGAGTGCTATATCCCTAATTAAATATTTTGCTGCTTTATTTTCTCATAGAGAAAGTAATCAGTGAATAAGATCGTCTAACAAGCAGCCATGACATGATGTCATGTTGGATTTTGCTATTACGTAAGTACCTAAGCTCTCTTAAACTCTTCATTTATTGGCAGGTTTTAGGAAAGAGGTTGCAGATTGCTTCACATATTAGCCCTTTTTGGGGAAGAGGTTGCAGATGTTCAGGAAATATGTCTACAAGCAACTCAAAGAAATTTATTTCTTTATTTATTTATTTTATTTTAAGTAATAATAAGATGAGGCAGAATTTCTATGAACAGATGTGGGGGAGGTATGGAAGAAGACGCTCTTTCATTCTGTGAAACTGACAAATAGAAGATTTATGTCTTTATTTGCTTCAACTTTCATTAAATGAGAAGAATTGTTCTTGGAAAACGGAATTTTATGCCATAAAGCAAGGAAAGTGGTCTTCGAAGAAACAACAAGGGCTGAATATTTTGTCTCGGCCCTGACAGTCATTGTATCGAATATCAACACAATTGAAAAACGTGAAATTTCATTCGCACAGAGAGACTCGAAAACCAATCAATAAAGTGTCACTGCTGGTAGTTTTCACAAAAATCTCGTAAGATCGACTAAGTACGATTTTCTACTTATACGGATATAAATATTCTAAAAAGTTGTTAAAAAAATGCATTAACTTGACTTTTATAATATTAAAGCTAATTATTCTAATTATTCATTTCGGATCTGAAGTTTCTCAAAACGTATCTTGTAAATAGACATATTACTACGCAGAATTTATCGACAATGAGTGACGAATCACCTTTTATAAATTATTTCACTTTACACTCGAAAATTTTATGATATACGGTATAAATTTTGTTTAATGTATAAAGCAATATGTAATAAGTAAATATATATGAATATAAATATTTATTGTGTGAATATATTTTGTGTATTGTATACATTACATAAAATTTTCGAAATGAAGTTTTAAAGTGAAATAGTTTATTAAATACTAGCATATACGCCCCTTCAACAATGACGGGAGAACAATGTGACGGCTTTCAGTTGAGATAAAGTATTTTAAATAGAAGCTTTTTTCTGTGTTTAAATATTTTTTTAATTTCTTCATTCATGTCGAGAAATGTCTCTTAACAACTCTTCAGTTCGTCGCTGAGGGCCAGCTTCTACATCTAATGATGCATAATCCGGCCTGCGCTTGTAGTATGCTAAAAAAAATTAATATTGAAATTTAACTTTTAATGTAGTAGGCTAAAACTAATGAATTATTAATTATTTGTTTTTTATCCTATTATCGTTTCTTACAAGCCATCCCAAAACAACTGTTTCTCGCTAAATTGGCGATCATCAGTTCAGAGTAGTCACTTTCAACACACCAGGTCTCAATACAGAGATGATACGTTTTGAGAAACTTCAGATCCGAAATGAATAATTAGAATAATTAGCTTTAATATTATAAAAGTCAAGTTAATGCATTTTTTGACAACTTTTTAGAATATTTAGTCTATATCCGTATAAGTAGAAAATCGTATTTAGTGGATCTTACGAGATTTTTGTGAAAACTACCAGCAGTGACACTTTATTGATTGGTTTTCGAGCCTCTCTGTGCAAATGAAATTTCACGTTTTTCAATTGTGTTGATATTCGATGTAATGACTGTCGGGGCGGAATCTCTATTTTGCGAACTTTTCTTTGGAACCAAGAACATTTTGCTAATTTCTTCGCAAAATAACCTCCAAATAGCGAAGTGCATTTTCTATTTAACGAACTTTTTCGTGGCATCTATTTTTTTTTTCTCCTTGAAATGTTTTTATTATTAATATTCCCTTAGAGGAAATGAAAGAAATGTGGAAACATAATTCAGAAAATATAAGGCGTGTGAATATTATTTTGTTACATGAATAAATTGGTATTCAAACGTGAATAATTGGTAAAATTTAATAATAAAATTTATCTGTTATTGGTAATATTTGCGAAAAGCATTGGTACATAAATACCAATGTTATTTACTTTGGTAAACATAATAAATAATATTGCATAACTTCATGATTTTATAATATTCTAAAATTTAATCATTTTCACTGTCTATTTAACACATTTGTAAAAACTAGCTGTAAATCTAAAGAATAACTTAATCTAAATGTAAACATAATCAGACGATACTATAAGTTAAAGCAGTACCAGAGAATAATTTTCTATTTGTGTAATTTGTTTGTCGTTTGCAACAAGCAGTAGGTCTTCATACATATGATTTATCTCTTCATTTGTGGATTCTGAGATCATTTTCTCACCACCCGCCACCGCTTTACAACCTGCGAGCGCGTCAGGGCGACCGTCTCGGCGCCGTCGCGAAACACGGGATGTCTCGCGACGTCGGGTTGACCCAAGTCGATGAAACCCGAATTGTTGCTCAATATTATACCTACCATTTGCCTTATTTGTATTTCTGCGTCTTATGGTTTCGGAGGAGTAGAGGGCAGAGAAAATTTTTTAGCGAAAACGCTTTTGTTCTGTTTCCTTCCTTTCATTGAAACGCTCTAACGTTTATTTCTCTAGAAATACAGTATTTCTGTCATCTTACCCAATATTTAGAAGTACTTAAAAAGTAACTAAATAACTACTATCTCTTGAATTGGATTTTTTTATTTTTTATTTTTATTATTAGCGGCCCCTAGGTTACAGCTTGTCTATAAAACCGCTAGGGGACTGCTCTTGCTTTTATCCTGTCTGGATGTCACACTCTGTAGCGGCCAAACGGTTAGAATGAAACCTTCACCATCAAAAAGTAGGTGACCAAGTACAAAAATCAGATCTCTAGGACCACTCCCTGACCCCCCCAAGGCGTTTTCTGTCTTTTAAAGGCGTTTTTAAAAGAAAGACAACGCCTTAGGAGGGGGGGGGGGGATCAGGGAGTGGTCATAGATGTCTGATTTTTCTTACACGTGGTCACCTACTTTTTGATGCTGAACACGATGGTGAAGATTTCATTCGAATATCTCTAACCATTTGGCCGCTACAGAGTGTGCCATCCAGCAGCATAAAAGCAATGTTAGCGGCCTCTAGGTTACAGCTTGCCTGTAAAACAAAGGGGACCGAAACCTTTACCGTAGTGTTCAGCATCAAAAAGTAGGTGACCACTTCCAAAAAAATCAGACCTCTACGACCACTCCGTGACCGAAAGTTGGGGGTCAAAAGTGGTCACTTCCGAGAAAGTCTTGTTTATAAAAGTTTGTTTATAAAATTGTGCATATTAAGGAGGAGGGGGGGCTTTGCTTTTGACACGTCTAAAAGCATTAATTATCTTGTTTTTGTTACGGTGTATCACTTTGAACGAAAATTGCTGGAATAGAATAAGATAGACCGGTGAGATAGGAATAAAATCAACAGCATTGTAATTGATATTTTTTCTTTTCTGACGCAACGTACTAGAGAAAGGAGAGGAATAGACAGAACATTAGCCACGGAAAATGTATACAGTACGTATTAATCGCGTAATTTCGCCTTTGCGCAATTTTTAACCCTAGGTTCTCAGATTTTAGATTTAATTACTTCCTTACATTTCCTCTGTTTATTTATTTATTTTGATACTAGCAGCAAGTCCTGTCGGACGACAGGAATAAAAAAATCTGAAAAATCATTTTATTATCAACTATCAAATATAAAGTAAATGTAATCTAAATACTGTGCTAACTTGTGAAAAAAGCTTCTACGGCAAAAAGGGTTTTGAGTTTCGAAATCAGCGTAAACAACTGAGTAAGTATGCCAAATTTCATTAAAATGGATGCAGTGGTAACAAAATTATTTGGTTTTGAACGTATGTTTTGTTAGAATTTCAGTTGTCGAGGTCAGTTCCCAAGAATAAAATTTCATGGAAACAACATGGAATGACACAATGAACTAATATTTTCATCCAATTTGAGTACTTTTGATTCAGTGGTATCAATGAGAACCGTTGGATCTATCTTAATAGGTTAATTATATCGAGTTACAGACAGACAGACGAACTTAGCCAATTTATATATATATTTGATTCGATTGATGATTTGATTTGATTTTTTTTTTTTTTTTTAATATTTATCAGACCTGTTTAGGTGTACTTCTTACCTGTACACCTGTAATATAGGTTCTGAGAGTTTAATCTAAAGGATCATTTTCCACCCAAAAAGAAAAACGAAATACCAACCATATCTAAAGTTTAATTTATCTAAAGAATAATTATTATTTTTGACTCATAATGCCGAAAGGCATTTAAAACTCACCTTTGTATAATCTAAATACTGCGCTAACTTGTGAACGAAGCATCTACGGCAAAAATGATTTTGAGTTTCAAAATCAGCGTAAAAAACTGAGTAAGTATGCCAAATTTCATTAAAATCGGTGCAGTGGTAACAAAATTATTTGGTTTTGAACGTCTGTTTTGTTAGAATTTCAGTTAAAATTTCATGGAAACAAAATGGAATGACAAAATGAACTAATATTTCATCCAATTTGAGTACCCTTGATTCAATGGTACTATTGAGAACCTTGGATCTATCTTAATAGCTTAATTATATCGAGTTACAGACAGACAGACAGACAGACGAAATTAGCAAATTATATAAGTTGATTTATTTATTTTATTTATTTATTTTACTTATTTATTTATTTATTTATTTATTTATTTATCAATAGTTTATTACAGAATATTCCTTAAAAAATGAATGAATATGTTTTAGGAATAATATGTAAATAAAGCAAAGGAAATAAAGCAAAGGAAAGTGCTGCAGAATTTTGTTTTTTATTACTTAAAAGTATTGCCTTATTTCTCTTCAATTTGATATTTAATATTTTTCTTCCTTCATTCTTCTCCTTAACTTATAAGAAAATAAAAGGGACGGGGTATATTAGGCGAATAAAGACAGCAATAATTTTTGAAAAATGAAATGGAAGGTTGAAGAAAGAATCTTCATTATAATCCGACGCTATTAGTTCTTTACATACAAAGTACGTTAGAATTTTTTTAAAATAAATAAATAATGTATCAAATGCAGAAAAAGCTTGTGATAGTGTTTTTTGTTTTTTATTGAAAATGGATGGGGTTTAAACAAATGGATTATGCATTTCTAAAAAAAAGAGAAGAAATAAAAAACACTAGAGAACTGGCAAAAGCATTTGCTGATTATCGATTGGTAGAAAATCTGATTTGCTGACCGAGACATAAGTTATTATAAGTTTTACATTTGAAAAAAGAAAGGAAATTATAAGTAAAGTTGAAGAGCTTAGAAATGTGCTATAGCTTAGCGTTGAAAGATAAATGTATTTGTTTGTGGAATGTTAATATTAATATTTAAGATATTTTACATCAGTTGTTGACGATTATTCGACTGAAGGATTAATATTTTCAAAGAGTAGAAACACCTTCTCTCCTAATCTGAAAACCGTCACTTGTTTGGTTGCTTAGCAGATTACCGGTTGTTTTCATTGTTTGAAAAATTCTTTTTTTTTTATACTTTCAGTTTGAAACAAAAAATGACTATTACTTCCGCTGATTCAATTATTCCGATACAATTCAACTGTCCACACCCGTCTAACATAGGATTATTTGTTAGTTGGAGGTTTGGGTTTTTCGACTTTTGAATAATATTAAAATGGAATAACGTTAAATAAAGATTAATTATCAAATTGAACCGAGTGAAATCAGTGATGATATCATCCACAAACGATGAAAAATAAATAAATAAATAACATTTCTCTGATCATAAGCATAACTCTAGATGAAGTGATAATTGTGAGGATATTTCAGACTGCATTTGGAAAATGATTCTCGAGGTGTTCGCGGACCGAGGAGGAATTGGGGTTTGTACGAAATATAACTTTCAACTGCAAATAGAAGAAATTTAGCATTTTGGACCTGAAATTTTTTGTTTGAATGGCTAGGATCATCATAACTGCCCCTCCCCTACTTTTTGAAATTTCTGCGCACGCCTGTGCATCCAGACAAAGTAGCTGTAATTAGCGAAATGGGGGAGAGGGGCGCAAAATAGGGTCTTATAGAGGTATTTTAATCACTCACAACTGGAAACAAAAGAAAAAACAAACAAACAAACAAAAAACTAGGTACGTCGCTGCACATGCATTTATTTATAATCAGAAAATTTTGCAATTTTATGATAAATATAATTCTTGAAACATTAATCGCAATTCCTTAAGAGCTTGAAGACTATGTCCTGTCCTCTGCTGTAGCTTTGTTAGGGGCGAAAACAAAAATTATAGGTCCGTCGTTTCCAACTTGCTAATTAGACGAAGCTGAATAGGATGCATTCTGTTTTGTTTCTATGCTTTGTATCTCGAAACAAAAGAATTGTGATTTATCAACTTGTTTTACCAAGATCTTCAATTAATGTGAATGTTGGAGTTAAGTGCTATATTAAGAATGAGAAGAAACAGTCGATTCAATTTCAAAAGCTTTCCTATTTTGGGAAGTTATTTACTGGATATCCTAGTATAAATAAAGGCTTTATATTATTATCATTGTTATTGTCAAATATAGCTGTAAGTAAAGTAGAAAGTTAAAATGAATTTAGGTTTCTTTAGAATTTCTATTCATAATCAAAGTTGTGCTTCCATAAGCTATTACGCAGTTTAGTTTTTTAGTCTTCTGATCCCGTTTTGTCTGGGGACAAGTATCATTAAAATATCATTAGCAACAATGACAACAATCGCAACAATTGCGTCTTTCGCAACAATCACTTTTATAATAATAAGGAAATTAAGGCAATATCAATTATATTTCCATAGACGTATCAGAAGACATTGCGAAGCATTGTGATTGGTTTACTAATCGCTATCCCTACCTTGTTTAACAATTATTTTGTAACTATACTGCTTTTAAAATAGCCTGTGACTATTTTTTAAGTGGCTAACAATTTAAATGACTTAAACTTATCTTCCATTAGATCACAGTAATAAGGAATAATAATAAAGTTTACCATTATTTATTGTTGCTATCTAACAGAAGGAATACTGAAATTTATTGCCTTATCAATCACGTAATAAAAATAAGTTTTATAGACCATTCAAAAATTTTTCGATATATAAATAAATACATATAAACACAGCCTATGTAAAGGGAAGGGGGATCGGTCAGTTGAGGGGAATTTTTTTATTTTGGTTGAAGCTCTCCTCCCGAACGGACATAAATTCGCTCTTGAATGTAATAGACACCAGACTTACATTTATCCCATTGTTAGCCATCTAACAATAGTGGGAAGATATTCTAGAATGAGTTAAGGACAAGTCAAGTACTTTCAATGGTTTGAGAGAGACAAGCAAGAACTTTTATTCCCAACTTACCTTAAAAGCAAATGCAACAAGACACTGGGGTTCTTTTTTTTTTTGCTTTTGCCAAACATCAAACCAAAGAAATATAGTAAATGAAAATAATTTTTAAACATTTACTATCGCAATTTTTAAATACAGAAAACTAATATGTAGCAGAATGTCGGCGCGCAACACACATTCTTAAGCATATAACATTAGCAAATACCCAAGTTAAAACTTGCCTCTGTGTTTAACTCAGCTGTAACATTGGAATTCGTCCGACAAGAGTAAGAGTAGCCAAACCGAGACCAGCAGAAAATAATATTAACAACAACAATAACAACAACTAAGAAACTTGTTCTCTTACCTGAGGTTTAGGATTTATTCAGAGGCGAAAGAAATGTGCGAGTATCAACTGGTATCCATATCCCGAAGTGAGGAGTGCTCACTCGATGGAGACGAGTAGGAGTGAGGTCGATTTGTTCCAATGAAATAACCCAAGAAAGAATCGATGTTATTGAACGCTAACAACAAACAGAAGCAGCGCAACTGTGATCTTTGGCTCCTCATACATTACTTTCGTAATTCTTTGTGAAAGTATAGTAAGAAACGAGTGCACTCGATATCTCACAATTGCACTCTAACCACAGTAATATTTCTTCTACCATCAATAATAAAAGACTTGAGTTCAAAAGTAGAATATAACTGTGTTTCTTACTAAAATTACTGTACAGTTATTAAATACTGTGAATTGACATAAAAGGATTAAATAAATAAATAATATTATAGTGGAACAATTCTAATTCAGCATTTTTCTTAAATATCTACAAATTTACTAATTTTTATTGATTGGTACAGTTTAATTAACTTTATCATCAGTATTCCTTTCACTACTTCCGATGGCGATTTCCTTGAGCCGGAACAATAGCGCAGCTGTAATGGAAACGCAATTTTTTATTTTTTTTTCCACAACTTTTTTTTCCTTATAATTTACAGTATGCAAAATTAAAAATTGTATTTTCATCTCCTGTAAGGCATACAATTATCTTGACATTATTTTTTTTTTTCCTGATTTGCAGTAAACAAATTGTTACTTGTATTTTGACTGTGAACGATTGCGCTTGCGGTAAAGTAATTCAGGCAATAGTACAAATAGTGTTTGGAAAAAAAACTTACTTACTAAAGGGAACTTCCATCTAAGTACTCACCGAGTTTGGGACAGAAGGAAGAGAGGGATCGAGTTGTGACCGTCCCCATTTGTTGTTTGAAGAAATTAATTATTAAAGTAGTAAAAAATGTAATAATCCAATTCTGGATGACAACAATGAATTAATCATAAATGGAAGCAAAATTATAAATCTTAGAGAGAAACAAGCACAGAAGAAGAAAGAAATATCCAAGCCCTACCCACGATTTGAACTCAGGTTCGGATGTATCAATCTCATGGCAGGCCATCGCCTTGACCTTGGCACTTCCGAAAAAAAACCACCGTGTACATAGAAAAAAATAAAAGTAATGTAAAATCATGAACAATCTTCAAGCTATTAATTTATTACGTCTTCTTCCACTCGATCATTAATTAATATAAGGTGTTCATAATTAAAGTTCACATTTCGAAAGGCTGTAACTGGAGAACCAATCAAACTGGAGACTTCATATTTAACATGAGGACGTATGCGGCGATGGAATTTTGTTTAACATTAAAAAAAAAAAAAAATACTCCCTTAGGTGACTCCTAGGGCGATATATGGCGTTGCAGTACTGCAATGGATAATGCAAATGACAAATGCACATGCCAAGACATGAGATTGAAAACTGCTATAAAAGCAGACAGGAGAGGAATATGTCACTTCATTGCATAATGACAATATTACCAAAGCATCGCGCACTTCTTGTGCAGCTGTTTTATGTCAAAATAACAGCGGTGCCTTCACAGCATTGCGAAATTTTAGGACTAAAAACTGACCCTATGACCGTAAATGGGTTCGAAAAAAATTCCAGAAATTTGAAGAGACAGGTTCCTTACAGGACGGGAAGTTGTCGACCAGCAGACAATGGAGGAAGAAGTGATGGCAAATGTCATGGGAAGCAGCAGTGCACGGCGTGTTGCACGGTCATTAGACAAACTCCTAAGCATTGCTCACAAAATTCTACGACAAATTTTGGGCTGATACCCCAACACGATCTGCAATGTTGGGCAATTACTGCCTCCCAACGGAGGTGCTCGTGAAACATTTGCCGTGCAGTTTCTTGCTCGAATTGAACTGGAAGCAGACTGGCCAAGGAATTTGTGGACTGACGAAGCTCATTTCCACTGCATGATGATGTGAATACATACAACTGCAGAAATCGGGAAACCTGCCATATGTCTTGCGATAGTTGTCACCACGGGCGGTCTGGCCAGGTCGGCAGGTCGATCGCCGACGGCCCCGAGCCCAGAGAGGGCCCCCGACGGGGCATTGGGCAGATGAGTGACAGTAAAATCATTATTTTCACATTCGAAAATTACAAACAATCGAGAACAGCCAAGGGATATGCTAGTTTTTACCCAGATTTATCTTTACTTTTAATTTCTGATTATTCATGTTCCTGTATTGGAACAATTCTGTATTGTTTACAATTACTCATTAATATTAACAAGACTAGAAGAGAAGTTCGCCTAGAAGCGCGTCTCACGTTAACTGACTTGCTCGTCAGCTAATGGGCGGGTATGGGCCTACTACCAGACTGCACTAAGCGTAATTAGTATAGTCCGGTTGCAAAGTAAAGTTAATCTGGCTTCTGCATTTGGATTGCTACGCTCCTCATAAAAATTCCACTGTTAGGGCTCCAACATAGCCTTCATTACTAAGCACTATGATAGGGCCCTAAACGGGGATTTACATATTACTGCCGACAAAGAAAATTTCAGATCCCCCCCCCCCCCCGGTAAGTCATGTACTGGTTATATTTACCAGAAAAATGGTAAAGTCTTAAAGGGCCCCAAATTCGTTTCCAGCCGACGGGCCCCCAATGATGCCAGACCGCCCCTGGTTGTCACTTCATTCACCAAAGGTAACCAGTTGGCGTGGTTTCACATCCATATTTATCGTCGGACATTTCTTTTTAGAAGAGCTCGGTCCTGAGGGTCCCGTCACTAGCACAGTCACTGGCCAGCGTTATGCATCTGTTAGCTAACCAGGTAATTCCCACTTTTCAACAGCGTCAATGTCTGGATGCAACGGTTGTTATACAGGACGGTGCCCCAGCTCACATTGCCACACCTGTCAAGCGAACTTGCTTCGGGCTACTTTTACCGACAACAGAATCATCAGCCGCCATTTTCGCACATGGATAGCACTTTCGCCAGATCTCAATCCCTGCAACTTTTGGCTGGGGGGGGGGGCATAAGTCAACACCTAGCCAACTTAGGAAGACTAGCAGTACTCGCCATATTCACAACATTACGAATGACATTACGTGCTGTGAGTGAGCATCCGATTTTGCGATTTCAGTACGTTGCCGACACCGGGGGAAACCATACCGAACATGTCCTTGTGTAACACATAACGAATTATGTGTATCCACTACAATATTGCAGCGCCGTATGTCGCCCTAGCGGCCACATTCGGAAGTATTTTTTTTGCGCCAAACAAAATTCCATCTCTATGGACGTCCTCATGTGAAATACTGTATAAATTCGTTCTCGTTCCGCTGATTCGTTCTCCAGTTCAACCTTTCGAAATGTGAACTTTAATTACGAACGCCTTGTATATGTATGAGGAAATGTAATATATAATGTACTTTCAGAACTAAAGAAAACTTAATGTTTAAATGGTTAAAACATAAACAGCAAAATGATTATGTAATTTATTAAGAACCACTATTATGAAATTAAAAATAATTTTATTATAAAAAAATTAAAATTAAAATAAAAAAAAATATAAAAAAATAACGGAGAGTAAATAATATCTATAGTTTTATCCAGACTGATAAAAGTGGTAAAATGATGATATTGAGGACAAAATACTGATAAAATGTTTAATTTACAAAACTAGACAGTGTTAGAACATAAAATAAATAAAATAAATTAAACAACAACAAACCAGATACAGATTTATCTAAATATTTTTTTTGAAGGATGTAGTAGATGACGTATGGATGTGATGGTATAGTGGTAAAGGCAAGGGACTACGGACTGGAGGAACCGGATCCAGGGTGTTTTTCATCCGCCAATTGTGAAATGGGAACTTAGTTTCTTTCCCAGGGATAAAGCAGGAGAGAGTTGACCTGACCACCCAATCTCATAAATGGAATTAATGTTGTCCCATTTTCCTGATATTTGACTTTTTTGATGCAGGAACGAAATATTGTGTAAACACCGAAACCTCTCTAGTTAGAACTGCCAAAAAAAAAAAAAAGGGGGGAAGTGAAATATGATGTCAATTTGGAGGATAAGGGAATTACAGAAATTTAGACGTCCGTGACACGGAAAGGCCCTAAAATAATAAAGACAATTTTATTTTAAAGTTTTTTGTCTAAAGATCAGGAAAAAAATAATAACAAGAAATTTGAAAGACTTAAAACATTCTTCTTGTAAAATATTATTTCTTAAATTTCTTTTCTTTTCTTTCAAAAAACCTTCATGAAAAAAAGTAAAAATAAATAAGTAAACAAAAGGCCTACATTTATATTTAAAATTATACTATGTACTAAATACAAACAGTAAATGTTATCCATTTTCTGAAAAAATGAATTAAATCATTACTATTTACTTAAATCGGATCAATTTTATCACATCAAACAATGAGCATAGAAATCCATTGTTTAGATTGCAATGTTTTTCTGTGGGAATTCTTGTTCTAATTTCTCGACAAAGACCCAATTGGGAAAGATTTCAAATAGAAAAGCTAGATCGTGCCAATCCTCGAATATGCATACGAAATTTCATGAAGATTCATCCTGAGACTCAAAAGTATTTTAGGGGAAACAAGCCTCACCTATCAAAGTACACTAAAGAAATAAATTTCATAAAAAATCTTTTTTCCATTTTGAAGAGATTGGTTTTATTCAAATAAAATCTAAACTTGTCTTTCAGTAATTTTGAAGCTGGATTTTGTTGTTGTTGTTAAAAATAAGTTTAATATTAATAATAATAAGTTACCATTAATTAAAGCTTGATTATTTGTTGCTTCTTTCAATTTTTACTAGTAGCTGAAGAAAATGAAGAAAATTATTATTATTAATAATAATTTTTTATCATAATTATAGAAGATTATCCTGTGATACCTTGATTTAAGTTTTAGCGACCCATTTGGGAGCTGTTGTGATCAAAATCGGTAGCTATTGCGTTTGTCCTGTCCGTCCGTCCGATTCTGTCCACCCCTAACAACTCCCGAACGGAAGGTCGGATCGACAAACAAATTTCACCATCGTGTTCTGAGGCCCAAATACTGTAGTAATGGGGTATTTTCAGGGGCCAACGCCCCTTCCCCCTCCCCATGTTCAAGAAATTTGGCATTTATTATCATTGTACTCCCCTAAAAACTCCCGAACGAGAGGTCGGATCGATAAACGGACTTCAACATCGTGTTCAGAGGCCCAAACAACGTAAGAATAGGGTATTTTCAGGGGCCAACGCCCCTCCATGTTCGAGATGTTTTCATTGGATTTCCACTAATAACTTAAATGTAAGAAATGCAACCATCCCATTTCAGTTGTCAGCTGTTGTTTGATGGTTTAAGGCTTCGAAATCATACACTAAAGGACTAATTATTTACTTCGAATCCGTATTTGTACAAAAATTTGATCTCACCCATTGTTGTTTATTAATAATACAAATGCGCAGTTTGAATTTTTATGCTTTAAAAAAATTCAATGGTGCGGCGAACGGCTGGCACATGAATTTTCTCACTTATTTTTCATTAGTGATTTTTTTATTGTTCATTTTTCTGTTGAGGCACCACTGCGCTTCCGATGATCATCCGTATGTATACTTTTTTTTTTTTTTTTCGCTTAATCTTATTTTGCTCAATGTTGGCGTGTTTTTTTATATTTTTTTTTCCTTACGTTATTGTACTTTCTTTTTTTCTTATTATTTTTAATTTTTTATATTATCATGAGTCGCCCTCTTGGGTCGTCTTTAAATTGATGCTTTAGCACAAAATTATATTCATTTGTTTTAGCCTTGTTTTAGCCTATTTCTCTTAGAAAAGTGAGGCTTATCAAATAAATCAGTCTGTGTGTGTGTGTGTTCTCTTAGTCACTTTTGAACCACTAGATGGACCGTCATGAAATTGGTAAGCCAGGGACTAGAGATGATCTAACTGTTCTATTTGAAATCTTTTCCAAATTAGTTCTTGTCGAGAAATGAGAAGACAACAAAAATTCCCATAGAAAAGCATTGGAATCTAAACAAAGGATATCTCAGCTGTTTCTGTTAATATTTCAATGTCTTCAACAATCAATACTAAGTGCTTCATTCCGCGTGATTCAATACGATTAACATTAATCTGATTTAGGCAATTGAAGTAAATTAGGTGCATTTCATTCACTCAATTTTTTTCAGAAAATGAAAAATTCTCCATTACTCGTTGTATTTAATACACATTGTATTTAATAGACATTTTGAATTGGAATAAAAATGGGAGCTTTTCAGATTAGAATAAAAAGAAAAGAAAGAAAGTTTAAGAAATAACATTTTAAGGGCTTTAAGTTACATCAAACTTCTTGTTTTTGTAATCATTAGTATCGTGATTTGATTTCAGTGCACGGCTATTTGATAATGAGACTTTTTTCTTTTAAAGTTCGTATTTAGAGAGTCATGTATAAATAATAGAAAGGCATTACAATCCTAATTATTAATCTCAGGATTAATTAATCTTAGGAAAGAATTACTAATCCTAAATCAAATAAGTCCAAAACGTTTACATTTTAGAAAATAGTCGTAGTAGAGAGCTGGACTGGTTGCGAGAGTCTTCCGATCATTTTTCAACCTTCGGGCAGTGAAAAGGAAATGAAAGGAACGCCTAAGGACGTCCCTGTGTTCATCTAACACCTGATCTAAGGCCTACATTATTCAATTGAATTGATTTGAAATTTAAATTACCCTAATATTATAAAAGACAAAATTCGTGAATTTCCCTTGCGTATTAAGTAAACATTAAAAATTCATAATAATCTCTTCTTTTCCAGCATAAGTTTCGCCGGAATTGTCTCAGTATTGTAAGCAGTTTTCCTGAAATTAAAATAAAAAAATGAATAAAAACAAAAGAAATAAGAAAATTAAGTCAAAATATTAATTCGAGTTCCTCATTCGAGAAAAGCAAAAGCTGACATTTTTCGATGTTCATTAATTGTTTTCCTTATTGGAATCTCCAGACAACAGTTTCTGGATCTTTGTTGTCGTCAGCTGCTGAGGTTATCAAAATAGCAAATTCTAGAACCCATTGGATCTTATAACAGGTCAAAATTCTATTACAAATACAATCAGCAATTATATTATTCGGTAGTTAAAAATTAAAATTCTTTTATAAATTATTTTATATAAAATATTTTATTATTTATTTTATTACTGTTATTACTATCAAAATTTTGAATTTTTCTCAAAATTGGTGAAATTGCAAAAATTGCATTAATTTTTTGTTTTTTTTTGTTTTTTTAAATTTATGTACATAAAATTGTTTGATTTATGTTTTAAAACAGGGATGGGTTTTAAGTAGATAAGTGTAAGATTGCAAGTTTCATTTATGTAAAATTATATAAAAGCGTAAGGTATATCAAGATACGAGGCCTACATAAGTTAGACAAAGCCTGGTTGCCATGCCTAAAGATCTATCTCTGCTTTTAAAACTCGAATGTTGTGAAATACTTTGTTTTCAACTTTATACAGATCTCAAGCTTACTTTCATTTTCCTTTGTGTTGAGGAGCGAACTTTTTCACAAAGAATAGAAGGAGTATTTTGGTCTTCGTCTGACCCCATTGCACGACCCCCAAATCAAAATAGATTCGTATTTTTACCTCCTCATTTGCTCGTGACCTTGATTCATCTCTAGAAGGTTCAGTTAATTGTCTTCAAGACTGTTTTTTTCCACAAAGGCCTATTTGTAGAGTCAGCTGTATACATACAAAACAAAAACACATTTTTGTTACCTCTAAGAAGTATAGGATGTAAAAAGAAACCTATTTTAATTTATGTAATTGTAAATTTCAAATTCATGAACCCAAGCACAGGGACCGAATTCTGTCATTTATTGCAGGGAAAGGGGAACCGTACATTGATTTAATTTTGTCAAGATAATACTAAGCCTAAAAAAGTGAGAAGAAATCTATGACAGTCGCAACAAAGATCTATATTGTCAATGCTCGGTTTGAATGGGGCCTACCCTTCCAATTGATTGACTCAAAATGCGCAAGTCCCCGGTAATCGGCGCATATAAATTCAGCATATTGTAATGATTAGGCGAACATTGGTTACAGTAATTCAAGTTGTGTAACGAGTATAGTAAAGAATAAATTGAGATATTTGAAGGACTCTTTTCAAATTTTACTGTTTAATCTTCATTGAAAAATTGGGTGCCGTTCAGACTTCTCTATTTATTCATTGTTTTTATTTGCACCAGACAGATGCAGTTCTCCGATGAATCTGTAATAAGCATCTACGCACCTAAAACGTAAACAATAATATTTTTTTCTGGCATTAAATTTTGGGCATTTGACTATGCTACTTTTATACAATCGATTGATATTGTGTGCTCGAAAATATGAAATTTTTTACTTTGTTTTTAGAAACGAGGTTTTTAAGGTATTGTAAATGAACTTATTAAAGAAAAATTAAAAGTTAATTAGTTTTAAACCAGATTTGAAAAAAGATAAAATCGTATTTTTCTTATTTTATTTATTTTCTTGAAGTTTTCTTATTGCAATTGCATATTAGAAACAAATCTCTTTTCTTTTCTTTTAGGCCTAAACTCTTGTCACAAAAGTGTTTTTTAACTCCTTTAGACATTTCGAAATTCTGTTGGAATTATCTGCTAACGATCAAAGTCTCTACAAGAGTTCAGTTCGTTACCAGATAACAATTTCCTTTAATAGAAATTGCCTTTATTTGCTTTTTCACTTGGCTCCTTTTACTACAAAATGGGCTGCGACTATTCTTACCGTGTTTAAGGAACTGATTTCTAAGAATTGTCCTTTTTCCGTTTTAGGAATTTGGAAGCCCACTTTGACCTCTATTTTACCAGAAAAATTCAGGAGCCAAAAATAGACTGTTCCCCATTCACTTTCCTTTCCATCTGTATCATATATTCATATATCTACATAATTTATGATATTTCTTTTTAGATATTCTTTTTCTATCAGTCCTTTCTTGTAATCCATAAACTCATCTTTGACATAAACTTATCCATAAGAGTAAATAGTTTCGTGTAAAGAAATCTATTTTAAAAAAAGATTTGTTTACATTATGGTTTTATTTGGTCTTTTTTTAAACATACAGGGTGGGCAAAATAAAAGAGGCCCGGAGCTATGAAAAAGGTGTTTTTCGGGGCCTCTTTTATTTCGCCCACCCTGTATAAACGAATACAATGCACAATTAACGAAAAATTTATTCAAATTACCATTTCTAAAATACAAGAGTATTTATTTATTTTTTTAACTTTACACTTCATAGATCTTGAGGAAAAAAAAAATAATAAAATTTGGTTAATGTAATAGAAAACAAAAACAAAAACAATCCGTGCCCCTAACAAACGCTTGTTATTTGCGCGGATTGATTTTTTTCGTTTCTGTCAACTTATTACCTGCACGTTAAAACTTTTGCTAAATTTCATTAATATAAAATCGTATTCATTTTTCAATAAAAAGATGTCACAATTACTTTGATGGTGCAGTCCTAAAAAATAAACAAATAAGTAAATTAATTTAAAAAAAAATAATTAAATGATATTTGATATTTTTTAGTAAAATTATTGGAATCTCGAAGTAGTTTAGTAAATCAAAATTAAATTAAGATTCATACAAAGTTATTTAAATTTTATTAACAAAATGCAATGAAATAAAAATCATTTTTGTTGCTCCTAGTCATTAAAAAAAAAGATGTGACTATTTCTTTAAAAAAATGATGTACAATTTATTTATTTTCTTAATGAGTCATTTCTTCCTATAGGTTTTTCATTGGAGGTTGCTGTTGTCCATGGGGGATCACGTGACCTCTTCTCAACCCTTTTATAGAGGGAGAGGAGAGGTGATGTTGTCAGGTGTTAAGTGAAGGCATCCGCTCACAAGGTATATCTCCATCGGTAAGTTAGTCTTACATGTTATTTTTTCCTATAGAGCGACCGCATATTGTTTTACATTCAGTGTTGATGTCACAGAGATTTATCTGATATTTCATTTAAGAATAATTTATATACATTAAGCAACGATACTTTCTGTTCCTAGTAACGTCAAAATCTTTATGAAACAAAATAAGCTATGATAAAAACAGATAACATACAAACAGTTATCCTTCGGCTAGTTCAATAGCTTGAATACAACTATTTGGTTTCACTGAAGCAAGTCCCAATAAGTCATCCTTACAGTTTTTTCCGTGGTTGTAGATAGAATAATGTCTTGGATAATCAGTTTACCAATGAGCTGAATGATTTACTCTTGATACAAAAAAACCTACCACCCTAATATGAACATTAGCAAGGCTTTTTTTTTGTTTCGTTTTGTTTTTCATAATTTTAAGAAGAATAAATACATTTAATTTTTTTTGAGAAAAGAAAAAAAAAGAAAGAGAGAAAGAGATATCTATTTTACTTTTGTTAAATTATTTTTGCTTTGAATATCTCAGAGCAAAATGAAGCTACTTTGGAGTGATTTACAAACTTAAAATCTCTTGAAAATTAAGAAGCATAGTTGAAGCTACTACAGTGCTAATGGCGCTGCTTATTGTAAACAACTTTTTCTGAATATTAATAAACGGGTGATAGCAAGTGTTTACTAAGTGATATTCTAGAACAGCTGATTCACGTTCTTTGGCGATCGTCAGTTAGGAGAAGTCGAGCCTTGAAGGCTCCACATTGATTCCCACAACTTTTCTGAACTTGACGAGAAAACTCACGTGCGCTTCTTCAAATGCAAACTTGAAGAATCACTCAGACAAAGTTAAAACTCGCAAGATAGCATAAAAATTATTTAAAATAAAAAAAAAAAAAAATGATTGTACGATTATGGTCAACACAACTCCAAATATAAAAAATACATAAAAAGGAATTGCACAAATTAATTAATTCAAAAGTAAATAAGAAATGAAGTTTTTATTGACGCTCTTTGGATTGTATATATATTAACAAGAAGTTCGTGAAAAGACTTAAAGCCTATTTTCCTAAAGATCTTGTTTTTAATTATTTTTGTTTTTTTAAATCGTGAAAACGACGCAAAAGAAAAACCAACTTTAATTTTCAAAGTATAATATCTGCTGATCGCAACCACTTAATAACTCACGTTATGAAAAAATTAATTAAATCCGTACTATTTACTTTAGTCCCATCAAACCCATTGAAGTTATTGCTTTAGCTATAAGATTAACAGCCGTTATTTAAGGCATCCATAGAAACCCATTGTTTAGATTCCAATGCTTTTCTATAAGAATTTTTATTGTCTTCTCTCGCTAATTTCTCGACTAAGATCCACAGGAAAAGATTTGAAATAGAAAAATCAGAGTATAGTCTAAACCATCCCTCAGTTCACAGTTATTAGGGGGACACATACATACATACATACATACATACATGCATACATACATACATACATACATACATACATACATACATACATACATACATACATACTAACTTTTTTGCTGAGCCTCATTTTC
>JAFIDM010009631.1:340167472-340186750 GCA_023159025.1 Thereuonema tuberculata
ATATGGATTGTAAATGTTTTTGTTTTTTTATCCAAACAACAAATTAACTTTAGTATCTTCAATTCGCTTGAAACATTAACAAAGCAAATATTGTAGTTCGTTTTCCTTATTATTGTATCATTTTCTTTTATTCAAGTTTTTCGTTCAAACTGTACAATGTTCAACTAGTATCGGATTTAAAGTTCTAGCGATTCGAAGAGAAAGTACATTTTGAGACCCTCTTCGGATATTTGAAACCTTTTCGCAGATGGGAGCCTAAGCATTAATTGATCTCTCAGTTTAATAAGATTTCATGTGGATATTTCTCTCATATTTTTTTTTTTTTAATAGCTCACAATGAACAGATCTTAAAAGTAAATCCATTCAAGATTAATGAAAGTTTCTTTTACAACCTCTGCACTAGTTTTAATAATCCTAATGATTTTCATTAACACTGTATTTTTTTTGTAAAACGGATTTTAATTTTTCAACTTTACCTTTACCCTGTAATTTTACTTAACTTGAAAATTTCTATGGGTGAGATCAAATTGTATACAAAATGACATCCGACGTTTAAAAATTTCTCTAAACTTAAATCTTAAACTTTTTATAATTTTAATAAGATTTACAGAAGAATAGCTTTAATTTTTCTTAATTTTTAAGTGAATTTATATTTTTGATGAGAAAAGGAAAAAAAAAAAAGTTGCAGCCTACTTAAATAAATTCTATGTTTTTTTTTTTGTTGAAATTCGATGACAAAAGTTCAATTTTGTTTCTTTTTTGCTTACTTCTTTTATAACTTACTCCTCCCATATTACTTATAGATAACCAATAAAAAAAGAGCTCTCAATAATTTATCTAAAAACGTGTTGATTGAATCTGAGATGATTGTTTATTCGTATGATTCATCTAACCGAGAGTTCTGTAGTCCTCAGACTTAATTATAAGGACTTGTTCAACAAGGATCAATGGCTTATATTGTAAACAGGTGAACTAATACAATATCCTGTGGCTATTTCTACAGGATCTCTTTCCGTTGATGCATATAAAATTTAGGCTTTTATGAATCTTAATCGTAATGCATTTATTAGTTTATTTTTTTGTTAATTACTTAATGATATCTTTAGGTTAAACTGAAAAGTAAATGCATCTTCACAATACTAAGTTTCTATTTTTATGACATTGGAGCGATAGCCTCTGTTTTTAATATCCTCAATAAGGAACGCCGATCTCTACCACATATTCGTACTCCATCAAATCAAATCTCTTCCTTTAATGATGGTCATATCATGCAAACCAAGCAATATTGGATGTTAACAGAGCAACCGTTATTTGTAGAAATATAGAAAATAATCAATCGATAGCAGATGATGGCTGCAATAATATAATGAAGTGACTTTATTTATGAATTTCAGAACAACGAAACATTTTGCCGACAAGTGATTCGTAATCATATTTTTCCAATTTTTATTTTATTAACTTAATTTCCACTAGGAAAATGAAGCTCATCAAACCAGTTAGTCTACGATTGTAACCGTGTCTGCTTCTATGTGTCCTCCCATCTTCAAAATATTTTTTCAAGCGCTGGTATGGATCTTGTTGAAACTTGGTATGCCTATTCGAAGACTAGAGACGATCTAATTTTATACTTCTATAGCTCTTAGCAGGAGAAGCCTTATATTCCCGCTCTGTCTGTCCGTCCATCGGGAGAAATTCAAATCTCAGGAACGACTAGGCCTATACCTCGTTAAAAAGGTCTTGCCAAGACTAGCTCATAGCCGTTGAGAACTCGTTTCTAGCTTGTGTGATTCTCAAGTTCTCAATTTGATCTTAATTTATAAAGTTTTATTAAAATCTGGTATATTAAGAAAATTTATTTCTTCACGTTTTTATATTGACTTCAACTTGAATTACACTGATGTCATTAAATTAAGGGATCTTGCAAAATTAACTGTTCTGGTTGTCCGGTCGGGACCAAACTTGGTAGGGGAGGGGGGGTGAAGAAGGTCTTCCCAATACCATCCCCAAACAATAAGTAAAGGTAGCAGCACTGCCTCAAGAGAAGAAATAAAAATGTCCGGAACGTCATTGAGATAGAAGCACTTGGAGTACTATCCAGGTGTTTGTGGAAGGCATAAAGAGCGTTCAGTAGACTGTATGGTCCCCCCGCACATCTAAGCAAGCAATGCAAGATGCTGGCATACTGCGCATCAGAGTATCAAACAAACTTTGGGGATTGCATCCCACTCTTCAACCAA
Source organism: Thereuonema tuberculata (assembly GCA_023159025.1). Lineage (NCBI taxonomy): Eukaryota > Metazoa > Arthropoda > Chilopoda > Scutigeromorpha > Scutigeridae > Thereuonema > Thereuonema tuberculata. The sequence continues at coordinate 340,169,710 of JAFIDM010009631.1, forward strand.
TGCTGTCCTCAGAACATTTTATCAATCAGAACAGTTCATTCTGCAAGATCCCTTCAGCACATCAGTGCATTATATGAATTAGTTATAAGAAGCCAATTTTCTTTTTTTCTTTTTGAAATAAATCTTACAATGATTGGTCTATTTTTATTATAATGGGATCTTCCAGATCTATGGAGAACTTCTATTCCTCTGTGAGCTTTTGAAGTTGTGAAGTTTCCGAGATTTTAACATTTGTTCTGTAACTAAACAATGGATTCCTATACTACTTCTATTAATGTACCATTGCTTAAGCTGTGCGCTAATCCACTAATTTATCTAATCACTGCGCATAGGATTTCATACGATTAAAAGCTAAGCTTATTTATTATTAAATAAATCATACGGATTTAATTTGTTTTTTCAAAAAACGGAAAATATGTTCTGTTCGTTTTCAGCAAGTACAATTTACGCTCGTAATATACATACAGACTTTTCGTTTTCACAATTTAAAAATAAATAAATAAATAATAAATAAATAAATAAATAAATAAATAAATAAATAAATAAATAAATAAAATAAGAAATAACATTTCAAGGAAGTAGGCTTTAAGATCTTTCGCCTTTTCATTCGAGAGGTTTTCAACGTCGAATCAAGAGTACTTTTCATTATTTAAATGGTCGTATTTAAAAGAGAAGGTAGCTTTGGGAGTACAATATTTTACAAAATTGGCAACTTAAATAATCGAAATTAACCTTGCTTCCCTCTGTCTGTCAAAGCAAAACTGTCAAAAGTAGTAAGCTAAAACTGTGACTTTCTTTTCACCAAGGCGTGACCAAGAGAGTGGAGTTCGTGTAAGTTCTAATATCCACCAGATCGAAAAATGAAGAAAGAAGAAAGAACATGGAAAGAAAAGATGGAATTTTGAGGGATTTTTTTTTTTATTTATTTTTATTTTTTATTTTTTTATATTTAAGATCTGAGTGACTGAATACATCTTCGATATCTTCCCAAACAATAATCAAAATCCCCCCCCCCACTCCTAAATTTCTGGATACACTACTGTTTTCTGTTTTATATTGAAGTAAACGCTAAAAATGTAACCAAGAGGCTAAGGTAAGATAGATAAATTTATAATTTATCGATTTTCTTCGGCATTGTTGCTAACATGAAAAATTATATATCAAATAAATAAATCCACACAAGAAATATTACATGTCCGATTGATTTTCGAAAAATTTTATACATTACTAACAAATAAGTTCGGTTTTTTTTTTCTCTCTCTCTCTCCTGTAACAAATAAATCGAAATATTTCTATAATTTTATCTAAAAAGGAAGTCCTTAATTTAATTATGGAATTTTATCCAGTTAAGAAATTACTGTGAATTCTGATGAGTCCTTCCTGCCTCGCCTGTTGATATGAGCTTCATTTTGTTGAATTCTGAGAAGATGAGTTGCAGCAATACAATGACGTCAGCTGCCAGACTTATAGTCTTACTTAGTGGCAAAAAAAAAAAAAAAAAAAAAAATTTTCTTTTTAACTTTCAAAGCAAACACAATAAATCTATTAGATTAATTAAAACAAGAATTTCCTCAAAGAACTTAAAAGTCTATATTAAGCTTTATTGTCGTGTTAAGTGATCTGGTTTGCTGTATTTATTATTTTGTTTTCATATTTCTAAATGAATTGATTTTATCAATACATCCGAATAAATACAAAAAATTACTTAACCTTAAAAACTTATATTCTTGAAAAAAAATATTTTATCACTTGCGAAAAAGTCTACTGTATAAAACTATTCAGCTGTAGCAGAAAGTAGAGGAATACGTAAACAATGTTAATTACTTTACTCAGTAAAGCACATCCTGTAGTCTTTCTTAATTCCATTTTGGTCACACTTAAAAAAAAGAAAAAAATTAACTAAAAATTTCATGAATTGTTTTGCTTCATAAATTCTTAACTGATCAGATGCTGTAAAAACATTTCTTTTTACAGAAGAAATACGCTTTTATTTTGAAAACTAGTTGACCCGTGCGAATAATTCGCAATAAACAAACCACCTTTGAGAAATAATATACAACTCTAAAGCTGTCGTGCATGTTAGTTAAACACATTGTCAATAGATGGCGCCTTCTCCATTTTTATAAAAAGGTTTTTAAAATAAATTTTTTTTAGCAAAAACATTATTTTTAAACAATTTGTTTATTTTATGAAAATGATGTCTCAATCATTGATTTTGATGAAGTAATAAGGGAGATAAAAAAAAAACACCTTTGAGAAATAGTATATAAGAAGTTCACAAATTTTTTTATTGTAATAAATCGTTTATTTTTATTAAAATAAAATTGTTTATTTTTTATCTATTCTTATTAACTAAATGATGAAATATCACTTTAAAGTGCATTTTTATTTAAAAAAGGATATATTTGAATTAACGACGCTACAGAATTATTTGAAATATTGTTTCGCTTTCGAACGATAAGTCGCTTCTACATTTTTCTAAAAAGGTTTTTAAATTAAAGTTTTTTAACGAAAACATTAATTTTAAACAATTTGTTTATTTTTCGTCATTAGCGGTGAACGTAATCTTCAAAATGAAGGGCCTAACTGCAAAAGTCACATTCTCCACTTTAGCAAATTTTTCAGGAAACATGAAAAACCTCTCATTTCAATAAAACAAGGTTTTGAAACTTGCATTTTTAAAAAAAAATATAATGTAGTCAGACAATGTGGTGTGTAATGCTGTTTCAAATCATACACAACATATAACTTGGAAAAATGACTTTAAAACATGGAGAATGGGACTTTTGGTACTTACAGATGGAGAATGTGAGTTCTGCACTTGAATAGTTTGCAGAATATTACTTTTGACACCATGCGTTCTAGAAATTATCAGAGAAGATAATGTAACTCACGATATTATTTAGTTTGTTTAGGGTGAAAAGTTTAAATACCGGCATACTTTTTGGCACAAAAACTTTGTTTATTGAAGAAACAAATTTTACAAATTATTCTCACAATATAGAAATAAAACAAAACAAAAAAAAAACCATAGATTGTCATCAAAACAGTTCAGTTTATTGAACAAAATCAGATCTGGAAAGTCTGCAGTTCATCTACAACGTGGCATTCCTCCTCATATTCTCCTGGCACATGTATTTCAGGTCCATCCAAAACATTGACGAAAAATTTCAAAATCTTCATTAGATCGCCACTCTTCTCCGTAGTGTTTTTCCTTGAGCTCTCTTCCATTTCAGTGGTGTATTCACACGCTTCTTTGGACTTCGCCAATATTTCTATCAATAGGTTTAACACTTTGATCCATTATTAATAAAAAAAGAGGACATCACAATAAACTGTACACTTCACTCTTACCCAAACATAACCTGTTGCTGACTGTGTCACATGACTACATCACGTGACCAAAATACAGCTCCCCATTGGCTGAGTGGAGAATGTGAGTTTTGCACTAGAATCCTCAGTGGAGAATGTTAGTTTTGCTCCAAAACGTGATTTTCAACATTAAATTTATGTAAGAGAATAAGAGTTTTGATAGCTGAAACCTTCAGAATAAGGTACAGTTCAATGTGAACAATAATAATATATCAATAACTCATTTCCCGCCAAAAGTGGAGAATGTGACTTTTGCAGTTAGGCCCTTCAAATGATATATCAATCATTGATTTTCATGAAGTATTAAGGGAGATATGGCGTACCGACATGAAAACATCTTTGAGAAATAATGTATAAGGATAGTTTCTTAATAACTAGACGGGTACCGTCGCGTCGCTTCGCTCCGGAACCCTTGCATGTATAGCATTAAAAAAAAACAACCTTGATTTATTTAGCAAATTACTATGGAGATCGGAGAATACACGACTTCCCAGCTCGTTGTGGGCTTCTCCGCTTAACTCAGGTGTATTGCGCGTTGGCACTCACACGGGGGGGTTGCCGCAAAAACACTTCATTTTTGCATGTATCTTCCAAACGCAGAAACATTTGTTAATGACTGATATACCGTGCGATAGAACTTTCAAATACTAACATTTTCTCAATATAATGTTCTCTTCCAACTTTTATACTTTTCGTTTAAATTGAGAAAAAGTCAAAATTTGACCCTTTAAAAGGTGACATCTTGGAAACCAAAAACTTTTTTCGAAAGATTTGTGTAACATTTTGTTTGTCTTAAAAAGCTCTATATTTTATCCATTTACATGACCAATCTATCTTATAGTTTGGTCACAAAATTGGAAAAACTTAAAGTCTTATGACAATGACAGACAGAATAACGCTTTTATGTAATATAATAAGTTATTCATATGCTTCATATCAAATTAGACTGCAAAAATTCTTGATAATGCCAATATTTCCGATTAAAAGATTTTACGATATTTTATACTTCAGTTGTTATTAAGTATAATAAATTCATAAATTCAAAGACGGTTGCTTCTTATCTACTGGTTCAGTTTTCACTTAAAATCAACAGGGATTTTTACCTTCTAAGAAAGTTTCAACATAGCAACCTATAGTTGTCTTTAAAATTTCAGCTTTCTAGAGTGCATAGTTTTTGCGTTATTTTGATCATGGATGGATATTCGTGTTTCTATTTAAAGCATTTTAGAACTTCCTGTTTTTTCTAACCTTTTTTTTTTCTCTGTCCATATTACGAACATTAGACCAAATCCATAATATCCTGTTATATGTTAACATACGCCGTGCTGGCGTGGTCGTGCGGTCTCGGCGGCGGCCAGCCGTGGCGTCCAGTGCGCCAGTTCCTGGGTTCGAATCCCGGCAAGGGCATGGCTGTTTCAATTTCCTTCCTGTGTTGTCCAGCCTCTTCTTCACTTTCTCTTCGGTCTGACGTCATTCCTTAATGGCGTCCTGGGGGAAGGCAACGGGAAACCACCCCCAGTATCTGTTCCCTAGTATATCTACGGCTTCTCTTAGGGGTTCGCCCTTCGGGGGTCACTAGGTTCCGTAGACCGCGTAACTTCGTATATACGAAGATCGCACATCATGATGATGATGATATTAACATACATACATATAAGGTGGGTGTCCCTGATATGGCCATGCTAAGGTTTGAGTATTTTTCTAGGCGCCATTTTGGAAAAAATCAAAACCATTTTTTTACAATCGTTCTCAGGTTAATTAACTTTCACAAAAAATTTGGTCATTCCCAATAAAAATAGTTTTACTGCTCCAAAAAAAAACAAAATTCTAAAAGTGTACCTAGTGGCATTATCAGGAACATATGCACCTGATATGGCCACCCTTGTTTCATTTTCTACAAATCGTGGTTTTTTTTTTTTCAGTTTCATAGTGCAGCTCTACTAAAATTACATAATTTTGATGTAAATGAATAAACATGATACTAAATAATCCTTTTGTTGTTATTTAAAAGTGGGTTCAAAACAGGATTCCCACTCTTCACACTGTTCACTGCCTTGGACATGGCTTCTTAAGTCCATAATCCCCTCTTCTTCACGTTATCAGACATTATTTTATATCTAAAACATACAAAAAAGGATCTTATTGAGTAATTTTGTCAGGAGAAAAAATAAACTTGAAGTGAACTTGATACGGCCATGCACTTAATATGGCCACGTGGGTGGCCATATCAGGAGCAGGTCAGCTTTCACGAAAATTGGTTCTTATGAACAACTCGTAAAAAGTACGCCATCAGCGACAACACCAATCGAAAGAGCATTAAAAACTGAATAGAGTACGATGGTTTTCACTAAAAAAGTATTTGAAAACATGCCTAAAACAAAGGAGACTCATAAGAGAAACACAAGAAGCAGTCACACGAAAAATACAAAACAGACAACTGACGCCATATTGCTCAATCTGGCTGGATGGTAAATTTTCATGTGACACACTAGGAGGCCCCTCACTGGATGATGATGCCATTTAGCGGAATATTTGGTTAGCTAACTTACAATAGGTGGGTGGCCATAACAGGAGCACCTACCTTATAAGAATAAAATAATTCACATTCATTACTTTATCATTATACTAATGAGTAAGAAGCGGATACCAAATTATTTGCCATTAAATTGTAATTTCGAAATTTCTACTTTCATGCGAACGAAAAAGAAATATTTTATATATTTGTAAAAGAAAACGCTGTGCTTTTCTGCCCGCTACTCCTCTGAAACCATAAGACACAGAAATACAAAAAAAAAGTATCAAATGTTGGGTATAGTATTGAGGACAGCTACATTTTAGTTTTCATCGACGTAGGTCAAACGGAAGGCAAATGACTTAAGGTCAACTTCTAAACCGTTCATTTTATAGATCAAAATGAAAGACAAGTTGTTCCTCTCATTGAGATGAACTTTTTACCGGTAGTACGGTCGCGATCAAAGGTCACATGACTGAGCAAATCACCTCAGAATCCATGGTTACGTAATCACTAAAAATTTTACTTGACAGGTTTGCTAGTAAATATTAAAAAAATATTGTTATTTCTTTTGTTTATTTTACGAGAGATCTGTTGACTCACTGTTGTACAGCCTTGATTGATGAGAGCTGCTTCTTATTATAGAGCTCAAAGACTTTCTTATTTATGTTTACTTAAAATAATATCAATCAATTCTCAGTTTTATACTAAACACAAAACCAAGCGATCCAATACAATTTGCAAACCTATCAAATGCTTGCGCTGTTAAATAAATGCCCAAACCTCATTTATTGAAGCCATTCATTATAATTCAACGGTCAAGTACAATTTCAACCAATGCCAAATTGCACCATTCGAGCGACTAAGTTGCCATATTGCAGAAGGTGGCCGGGGGAAGAAAAAAAAAATGTATATGTTCAAGTGTCTATGTGTAAAGGAAGAGCCTACTCTCGCCGTAGATTTTAGTATTAGAATCATTTTACTTTTAAATTTTCATTTAAAGAAAGCAAAGTCATTTATGAAAATTTAATGTAATGTAATTTAATGTGGATTCCCCCCCCCCTTTACAAAATCCTGGCTACGTGCCTGCATATTGGGTAGAGGATATCGCGTTCGTTCTCAGCATAGTCGATTCATTATATGTAGACCTCAATCTTGTTCAATTACCACTATTTCCCTTCGGGCCAATGGCCACCTAAAACCTGGATAAAAACCAAACGTCCAGATCATGCAATGAGGTAAGAATCATGGGACTCCGACTCTCGGTTTGAGCTTTGGAGGAAAGCTCAAACTAATAACTCTACTTTACGGTCCACTAAGTACTGAAATCTTTCAAGTGAACAAAAATCCTGTAAAGTTTCGTATTTTTACTCTTAACCAAACTGGCTTCTTAAAATTTTTAATCTTTAACTTTAATAAAACAATTAACAGTTTTTGTTTTTCCTTCCTTGAATAAAAACATCGTTTCCAGATTTACAAAAATCTAAATGTCTATTGATTGTGAAGATTAAATAGAGACGATTTCCATTTTGTGACGTTTGTTTCCAAGGAAACGTTAGAAGAAACATTATCATCTAAATCAAAAAGATAAAATTCAATAGTAAATGACAAATAAGAAAAAGAAAAAAACTCCAACTGACATTTGGTAGATATTAAAAACATTCGATAGTTAAAAAAAAAATGTTTTCAAAACCGTCGAACTTCAGACAAACAAACAAATACATCTGAAAAAAAAAGAAAAAGAATTAAATAAGAGATTATTGTCAACAGAAGCTTCAAAAATAACATTAAACTTTTATTTTGAATTAAATAGAAATTTTAATTTCTAAAGTTTTTTTTTTTAAGTAATTAGAAACAAATTACATTGATTATATTTATCTAATCAAAAAAAAAAAGTTGAAGTTATTAACAATTGGATATAGGTTTTCTTTTTGTTAAATTATGATACGTGATTTTTTTTTTCTTCTTCTTCTTTTTTTTTAATTTATGATGTTTTGTATCTTCTGTTTTTTGCAAAAAATGTTATTTTCCACAGGATTATCCAAAGGCTCTAAAATTTGTCCATTTGCATCATTTGTGCAAGAATTCCTTTCTTGTTTCGTCATAAAAACTTTCACGATCCATGAATAATAGTAAATAATGAATTCAAGAGAATTTCCTGGTGTGTTTGTATCTGTTTTCGTAAAACCAAATGATTTTGTAAGTTAGTTGTAAGCAATAAAGTGATATTAACTTTTCCTTATGCAAATAAGTGAATATAATTTTGTACTAAGCATAAATTTAAGGGCGAACCATATTAATAAAAAAAATTTAAAATAATAATAAAAAAAAAAGGAAGTAAATTATCTGAAATACAAATAAAAAGAATGTCAGGAAAACAAGAAAATAAAAATCCACGCGCACATCAAGAAACAAAAAATTAAGAGAAAAAAAAAGAAAAAAACAAACTCAATAGATACACGGATTCGAACCGACAACATTCAGCATATGAGTACGAGAACGTACCGATCACGCTACAGCTGACAACTGAAATGAAATAGTTGCATTTCTGAAATTTCAGCTAATAGCGGAAATTAAATGAAAACAATTCCCAATATCTCGAACATGTGGGGGCGTTGGTCCCTAAAATACCCCCGTTCTTTGCTTTTTGGGCCTCTGAACAGGATGATGAAATCCGTTTGTTCGGGAGTTGTTAGGGGAGGACAGACACGGACGGACGGACAGGACAAACGCAATAGCTACCGATTTTGGTCGCTATCACAATAGCTACCAAATGAGTCGCTAAAAACAAAATTACTCAGAATAGATTTTTTTTTATGTTGTTGTTCATTTGATGAGCTTAGCTAATCTTCTCATTTTGTATTATTGCAATGGTATCGATTACTTCCTAAACATGTACAAATATATTATAATATTTTTTTGTCTTGACATATATGAAATATATGAGAGCAGGGTTTTGCCAACTAAACCAGAGTCTATTGTCAGCATGTTTTTTTCTTTTTCATTTCTGTACACTTTCAAACACTTTTCCAACTCAAAGTCCACACCACCACCGGTGTTTATATCCCGCTGTAACACTGCTGGGAATTACGGCAGAATAGAGAAATAAGAGCGAAATATTTCTATCGTCGTATTCTTTGAAATAATTATTAACTGGGTTCCATTGAAATCATTCTACCTATAGTTCACAACTAAGCAGGCTTATAAGTAGTGATACAATCCTTCAGTGGCAAAGATATCGATTCCTACACATGTTTCTGTTCTCGAGAATGAAAAAAAAAAAATTAATAAATAAATCAATTCTTTAGATGTTTTTAGTAAAGAAAAATTTATTGTAAAAAGTGGATTTCTCTTTCTCTTTTATTTTATTTTATTTTATTTCATAAAGCCCTCAAAATATTTACTTTTATTTCGATGGAATCATAATTTTGAATATCTAAATAAATAATAATTTTGTCTCTTTAAAGGAAAATATGAAGATTGAAATGAAGAGCATTTTATTAAGTAAGTAAAAAATTCAAATTCAACTGTTTATGTAATTTTTTAAATCAATATTTTGAAATGTTTTTTTAATCAAAATAAGGTGAAATGTAATTTCAATATAATCTTCTAAAAATGTAAATGTAAAAATTCATAAAACCGATTGAATGTTTATTAAAATTAAAAATTATTATTATTACTATTATTATTATTATAATATTATGTTTGTATGTTTCAAACCATGGGTTTCCCCAGCAAAAACAATATGGCGGGTCATGGACCAATGCACATATTGCCAAATGTAAAAAAAAAAAAAGTTTGGAAGAATAGTTAGGGATGTGTGCTTGTGTCCATAAATTTCCTAACTATGCGTGTTGTATTGAGTACCACAGCCTTCTGGAGTTGTGTATAAGTGTTTTTGTGAAGTCCTATTGTGATGAGGCTGTGGTGCAATATGTGAGGCACCAGACCAGTGGCGGACAGGACGATGGGTACAAAACGTACTCGGTCCTGCCTCCACTGCTTCTGGAGCTCGTGTACTAGATTGGTATATTTACTGATCTTGTCTGTGTGAGTTTTCTACATGTTTTTGCTGACAGGCACTGTTATTATTATTATTATTAGTAGTAGTAGTATAATAATAATACATTTACACTTGTTTAAGAAAAATTTCTATTTAGTATAAAAAATGAAATTTGCTTTTACGGAAAAGGAAGTCACCTCTTGAAATAAAAAAAAAAAAGGTTAATAAATTAATTGTACTTAATTAACTTTTAACTGATATAGCATAACGAGACGTACTGCGATTCCCCAAACATTATTAACTTAAAATTTAAATATTTATTTACGTTTTGTATCATTTGTTCGCATAAATCTATTAAACTTCTATTAAAAATATCATATTTATTTATTTAACGAATGATCCATTCCTTTTTCATCCAAAAATTCTACTTTTCCTCCGTATCTTTGTATCTTTGAATTTTGGGTAATCCTGGCTAATGAAAGCCTAACAACTCCAAACAATTGTCTTAATGTGTCTTAGGGTTTTAGAGGCTTCTTATCATAATGAGGAATTTTTAATTAAAAAAATAATTAAAATTTCATTTTTCTGTAACTTTTAATCAATTCCACTTGCTTATTAATAATGAATTTAATGAAACAAATATTTATCTTTTTTTTTTATTTCTATTTAATTTTCACCAGTACTTTCCGGCGTCATTGCGACATCAGCAATTCAAGTTCAGGTATGTTTTACTATATATATTTAATTTCTTTCAATAATTTCATATCGCAATACTTACCTAATTTTGTTGGCCGAGATTTCATATTCCCTGTTAACAATTTCTAAGCCTTTTCAATAATTTACTGTATGTTGGGAAATTTAGCAGATAATTAATTTTCACCTCTCTTCCACTTCTTTTCAACTTTTCAATGATTTCCTGACTGTAATGTTATTTATTTGATTTTTTTTTACAGGCTTATGGGTCTAATGTTTATCCTGTCCACAGTTACCCTGTATATCTTCCGGTTCGGTATGGGCCAGGGTATACTACATACTTACATCAGGTGTGGCCTCCACAAGGAAACTATCCAGTCACACCTTCGCCAGTCACACCTTCTCCAACTCCTATTAATCCACTCGTAAATCCTTTTATCCCAGATACTTCAATTCCTAGCGTAAGTATTGAAATTGAAGAAGCGAAGACGGTTCCTCCGCTACCAAATTTCCCTATCGGCTCTCTCACAGCTTCAGTGGGCGAACGTCCAAAGAAACCAGTGATACCAATTACAAACAAGCCATTGGTTTCACTTGGAACTACAGCAAAACCTCCAGGAGTGGCTTTCGTTGCAACGGCCATCGAAAAGCCAATGCGACCTGTACAGGCGCAGGTAGTTACTTCCAAACGTCCCTTGACTTTCACAAAGCCCGTTGTTGACGCTCCAGTAGGCGAAGAGGAACCACAGCCAGAACCAGTTGCTCCACCAATCATCTCCAGTTTCGATTGCAGCGATAAAGTCTATGGTTATTACGCCGACGTGGAGAATGAATGCAGGGTGTACCATATCTGTGTATATTTTGAGAACCCCAATGCTGTGACTGATGTGGTACGGTACAGCTACAGATGTCCAGCTGGAACTTGGTTTGACCAAACTGTTTTCAGCTGTGTTCGTGATTTCGACAGAATTCGATGCCTTGACTCGCCTTACTATTACAGCTTGAACGAAAACTTTGGAAAAATGGACAAAGTATGATTTTTTTTTAAATACTCTTTTTGAATTACGTACAAAATAATCGCGAACACAAAATTATGTAATTCGAACTTTTTAATATTGCAATTGTTAATATTGATCTTTTAAAATATAAGATATTTTATATTTAATTTTTAAATTTTAAATATTATTAAAACTATAAAATACTTTACTTCTTAAGGTCTTGAAGATTTTCTGTAGTAAGGACAATAACCTTTTAATAATTTCTTCACTTTCACTGTACTCATTTAAAGTATTTCACGACTAGCAATAATTATAAGATGGAGATTGATTTTCCGCTCTCCATTGCGCTCTTTGTATGCGTCCTTCGGTGCTACTCACCTTCTTTTGAGGATGTAGGCTATACAAATTATTTATACCTTCATATTTACATCATCAAAATATCGAATTATTACTCAGTGAGGAATAAAAGGTTACATTGTTCATTTAACAAAAGGCTGAAGAGATGTTAAAAGAAGTGTAATTTTTAATGTACTAAATTGTTTTAAGTGTATTAATATGAAATAAGTACAATATAACTATCAGTATAAAAGAAAAAGAAATCTTAAAATTAAATTCCTTTTTGGAGATGAGGAAGAACACATTGTTCCTCTGATTTACTAATGAAGCTGTTTAATTTCTTTTTTTCCTATCTTACTTTTAGGATAAAGATGCTGGAAGTGAAGCCTCTGCAGATGTATCAGACAAAGAATCTAAGGTAAAGAAACCTGCCTCGGCTTCTACAAAAGCATCTACGAATACTCAGCACCAACCAAGAGACCCAATAAAGAAAGCTGGTGTTAGCGTATCACGTGATGAAGCCTCTGTAGACGCATCACAGAAAAGACCTCATCCAAAGAAACAGTCTTTGATTTCAGAAGCGTCTGCAACAGCAACTGAAGGAACTAAAAAAACAACGAAGAAACCCATTTCTTCTATTTTTCCTACTTCCACTAAAGCTACGACAATCCTACAGAAAGAAACAGCACAAAAGAAGCCTCTATCAGTTGAATCTCAATCTACTAAAGAAGCTAAGGTAGTTGCAAGCGATGATAAGACACAGGTTGTTGCAAGGCCTGTTGTTTCTTCTGACTTAGATGGAACTGTAGAAACTGATTTGACAAACAGCAGTCAAGATCGTATCTCTCCAATTATTTCCAATTTCAGATGCCACAATAGAGGCTATGGCTATTATGCCGATGTCGAATTATCATGCACTGTGTATCATGTATGTGTCGAGTTTCAAAGTCCCAATGGAAATGTTCAAGTCGTTAAATTCAGTTATAGGTGTCCAGCAGGAACATGGTTCGATCAAAGAATTTTGAGTTGTACTGATAAGTTTGTTCAGGACATGTGCAGATTATCACCACATTTTTATTACCTCAATGCAAATATAGGAAAAACAAATGTAAGTTGATGTTTCTTATGTTCTTTAATAATCTTTCTGACAAAAGAAACACGCGACTTCACTGCTTAATGGTGAAATTTGACGAAATACAAGTAGGAAATTGCTGCTGAACTTAAAATACCTGCATTACACGTTTCGTAAGATGACTAGGAGACATTATGTAAGTTTCTTGAGCGTTTCGACGATTCTTGTTATTCATCTTGAAAAAGAAACGTTGCTCCATCTTCACTTTAGGATATGTATTTTTCCACGCTTCATTCTCCTCCAAATGCCGGGAGCCTTACCTCCCGAGAGCCCTTGGGCCTTCCTAGGCCTGTCATGGCGATACTTTAACTTTTTAACTGCATTTGTATAGTTTAAACGTTCTCTATTCTGTGCTAGCAAATGCTCTCTGCTCAAGATCACTTGTTTTACTGATCTTGTTATAGCTGCTTATGCGTTTTTCCATGCACAAGCAGTTATATTCACTACTCCAGTAAAAGGGAATTAACCAAGCTGTTTATATTTCCAGGCATATATTTTCCAAACTTTGTTCTAGATTTTTTGTTTTGGAGCAATTGCGAAATATCATGCAGGTTCATTGCATCCTTTTTCTCAAAGATCTGTCGAAATTTCATCAAAGTTTGAAGCAGTCAAGTCCCATACTTCCTTTGTGAGTTCCATTGTCTCAATAATGTTGAAGCTTAAATTATTACTAAAATATCATTGCATGTATAATAACAAGGTAGTAAACCATTACCACACTAAGCATAATAAAAGATAGAAATACTATGGCATGTTTCGAGGAGCCCAAGAACCTGATCTCGTCATCAGGTAAAATGAACTAATATTCAAACGAGAAAGAACAGAGCAATCAGCCGCAAGGTCATGTGACGCAAATGAACTGTTGATGGTAAGGTTCATATGGGCAAGGGGTGATGGGTTGAGCGTGGATGGGATCTTTCTGTCTGTTTTTAGTGTGGTAACGGTTAGTGTGGTAATGGTCTACTACCTTGTTATTATTACAACCGTAAATATGCTTATTCCAAATCATTGTACATATGTATGTTAGTTGATTTAAAATGTACATACAAGTTTGATCTAGTAGGTATTCCAGATGCTCCTAGCCTGAGAATAGTGTCGGCCTAATCGAATTCCTAATTACAGAAGTGATTTCTTTCCCCATAATATAAATAAACTTTCAAAAATATGATGTTTTGATAACTTAATGGGCCATTATACTTATTCAGTAATACATTCAGTAAAGAATCTAAAACAGTAGAACATTAACACAGCTAGTTCACAGTAACAACATAATTAAGTCAAAGAATTTACATATGAATTCATTCATAAAAACGTGTTTGTAAATTCAGAATTGAATTTTTGTAAATCGAACAACTTAATTTTTTTTTGTTTTAATAAGTAATCTTAAGCCGTTACTCGCCAGCGATCAATCGCTAACCAAATTTTTAATACAAGAAGTTTGATCTAAGTTTGATAACAGATATCTGGTAATTTTTTTAAGAAGGTTTAGAATAAAAAAAAACCTTGTAACATTAAAATCGATTTTTATTGCTAGTCCTTGAGCATCTTTGGAATGTTGCATGATGACAATAATTCTAGAATAAAAGCAATTAATCAAAAAGTTAGCAAGAGCTAAAAAGAATATCAATTTAGAATGTTATTCAATAAAGATAGAAGCAGATCAAAAAGAAAGATATTCAATATAATAAGTATTATGTTAACCATTTAGATTAAGGTCCTGACTCAATCAAATGCAGATGACTGCAAACCTTTTACATTTCTTTTATATATTTCTTTTTCCAATGCACCTAAAATTCTGAAAATTTAAATATAAACTTGTAAAGCATCTGGGATTTATATTTTCTTGTTTTTAATTTTGTAAAATATTCTACAATTACTTAAATTAAAAATCAAAATAGTCAATTTTTTGGGTATTTACGAGGTATTACTCGGTATTTTCAACTCAAAAAAAATTGTAAAATAATGACTTGTTGTACTAATAATAAATATTTTAAATACAGTTCATTTTTAAAAAAGTTTAATGATGTATTCGCTTTAAACTTTTTCACATTTGAAATTGTTCTTTCATTGTTCCGATTTATTTTATCCATTAGAACGAGTGACTTGGCTCAAGGCTTGAAAATACGTTGCTTTTTTAAAGTAGAAGACGCCATTAGCTCCAGAGTTCATGTAGTCGAGTAAATCTCGAAAGTCTGACAGGACTATCAGATTGTGTGTGTTATTAGAGCCGAGTTGCTCTTTCACAAAATGTCAGCCTCGAATCGAATTAGGCTACAGTTATTTATTAGTTTTCTCCATTTAATTGGAAGTCAGTCTCCAAATCCCAATATTAATTTCATTCGTATCTTTCGTTGATGAAAGTTAAAAAATCTTTTTCTTAAAACAGCCATTAGGATTTGGTAAATAAGTACAGTTATTTATAATAATTATAAGAAAATGTTATTGAATTAAATTGCTTTTCTCGCAATGCTTTGAATGATTTTGTTTTTGTTAATGAGCTTTAGTTCCAAAAGTGAGATGACGATTAATTGTTGAATTTACTCTTATGTTTAATTTATTATCAACACTTTTGAAAACATTTAAAAAAAGTACTTCATTCGAAATTACAATTATATATAATATTGTCCTAAGATGTGAGGGTTTTTTTTTTTTTATGTAAAACTACAATATTAAGTAAAGAGAGTTAAAAAGAACAATGAATACGATGGAAAAAAAAAAGAAAAAGGAAACAACGTTTCCACATTACAATCTAACCAAAAACAGACCAAAAAAAAAACCGGTTTCATATTGTACACGAAACACCATATCGACCCCGTACATGTTTCATTTTCGGGTTTTCTATAGACCAGAACTCACTTTTTTCCCCCACCTTTATAAGCTTAGGATATCATTCCTGTCTGTCCGACTTATATTTTGGGCTGTAGAGGTGGCAAATGTTTTATTTTCCGTTACTACCATTTCCCGTGAGCAGGAAGTAACCGCAGACCTGAACTCACCTCTACAAGTCATAACTTCCTTGTAAGGTATCACTCATCTCTGTACGACTTATAGTTTTTGGCTGTAGAAATGGTGATGGACGGACAGAACGTTCTTAAAAGCTCCTGCTTCTACACTTTGTGGACGATCGCTAAGCATCACATGGAATAAACAAATAATAACATTTTTTATTTAAACAAATAAAAGTTATTCTTTTTTATTCTATTCTTTCAAATTTTTCAACAAAAAAAAAAAAAAGAATTATGTTGCCTTACGTTATTTATCCATTGTATTCTTTTTTGATTTCAGCCAAGTGAAGAAGACGTGGAAAGTCGTTTACTTCCAGACAACAATGGAACCAAAGCCATTCTTCTTGGAATTGTCTCTCAAAATTCTACTTCTGATGTCTTCCCAGAAGAAGAAGAATACGAAGAAGATGTCTCTGATCTAATCATCACTTCGTTCAACTGTTCTCATCGTAAATTGGGGTACTACGCTGACGTTGACAACAACTGTACAATGTTTCATCTATGCGATAACGAAACAATGTACACGTTCATGTGCTCCAACGGAACAGTGTTCGATCAGTCTGAGTTCAACTGCTTTGAGCCTTCAGAGGCTTTGGCTTGCATTGATGCGCCCAAATATTATTATCTCAATAAGGAATTCGAAAATGTAAGAAAGTTATTTTTACACTAGAAGAATTATTCACCACCCTTATACGTCTAAAGATATATATCACATAAAATCCAAATAAAACGCACTTGAAAAAAAAAAATAATAATTTTAATTTACCATGTTTTTAAGACTGACTAAAAAGTATAAAATATACACAATAATAATTGTGTGTAATAATTTACACACAAGACTAAAAAGCAGAAAATAATTATTTAAAAAATATATTTTTTAATATACCACGTTCTATCCTCCCCAATAATTGAATCAGAAAATGCCTTTTGTCCTACTAGTTGTAGGCAAAGGTTTGCGATGCTGCCTCTCGGCACATCAATTTTGTTTGT
>JAFIDM010009631.1:340208629-340263694 GCA_023159025.1 Thereuonema tuberculata
AAAAATAAAAATAAATAAAATAAAAAAAAAAAAAAAAAAAATTTATTTATTTTTACTAAAAAAAATATATATTTTTAAGGAAAAGGTCCCCTTAGTTAGTTCTTTCAGTTAAACACATTAAAACGGACATTTCATGAAGTTGAAACTCTGAAAACATTGTTTATATATATTGTATTTAGGTCGTTGGTTCAATTGACGGTTTCGTGTGTTTCTTTAAAAAAATAAATAATATACTGGAACTGTGAGATTAAAAGCAGTATCAGACGCAAAGAAAATTCCATTTCGTCAGCGTACGTAAATCGATATTAACGCTGAATAATGGTTCTATCTGTTAGCTGTTTTCAACTTAAGCTTGATGCTTGGAATATACATAAAATGCTTTCATTTCAGTCTTTCTCAAATAGCTGTCATTAGCTAAGTAATTTTATTTAAATCTAAATTGGTTTAAAATTGACTTATAGTATTGATTTTTATGAAACTAACTTGTGTTTTTTTAATATTTATTATTTAATAATTCTAATAAGTGAACTAAATAATCCTTAGTTTGATGAATTCCTGAAGTTAATTTGTGCTTGTAGATTTTTGTCAACAGATTTAATTTTCTTTCAGCTAGCAGGTAAATCTTATGTTCTTTGAATTTCCCTTTTCAGCTCGGAGATAAGAAAACTCCTACTTGAAAGCATTTAACAGATGTTATTTGATTTCATTGTACTGATAACAGTATTTGTTGAATTGAACAAAAAAGAATTGGAGAGTAAATGAAACAGAATATAATAATCTTTTATTATCAATCATTTTGTATTGATGTTCTTAAATTATAATTCTCATCAATTTCATTGTTGATGTAAGAGAATTTTTTTGAACTCACGTATAATAGTTACATGTAATAAGGAAAATCAAATTAAATATAGAAATTAAAAGATGAGAAGTGATAATATTGTGGGGGAGGGGAAGGAGTAAGTAAATGGTAGAGTTAAATATGACTGTTTGTATTTGATCATTTCTAGTGTGTTTGATAAGATTGCAGTTTTCTTCCTCCTTCTAGAAGTTTTCGGAAGAAAACGTCGATGGAAAGATTTTGAAGAGCACCTATAAAGACACCCAGTGGAATCATGTTTTTTAAAGAAAAAGAGCTTGTACGTGTAACTTTCATGACTCCCCAAGGAATAGTCGAGGCTGATTGGTTGAGTAAATTTTGCTCTCACCACTTTGCAGAAGCTCTTTTCTTTTGCTCAAGGCAGGGATTCTAAGATGGCATCTTTTAGATGGCGAGGGAATAAAAACATCTTTTGATATTTACTATTTTAAGTAAATAAACAGAATTTCTCTTTAGTTAACATTAGAACGTTCTGATTCAAATAGACAGCTTTTTACTAAAGCAGTACAGTGCTCACGCCCAGAGTTGAAACTCCCAGAATGCAATGCAGATTATAGATTTTCCTTTCCTGGCCGTTCGCTAACATTCAAATAGAAGAGGTCGCTTCTCTTCTATTTGAATGTTAGGCCAGGAAAGGAAAATCTATAATCTGCGTTGCATTCTGGGCGTGAGCACTGTAATGAATTTATACTTTAAAATATATAAATGTGATGGTTTAATATAGGTTAATGGACTGTATTGTTAGAAAGTGTAACAATGGTGTGAAGTAGACATATCTCCGACATCATCTTAACAGTGAACCTGGATTTTTAAGACCGTCGTAAATTTAACAGTTGGTCAATGTTAGGCATTGAACTAACAAGATTTGAAATCGCTTATTCGAGATAAATAAATGTCTAATGGCAAATCATAGTTCGGTAGTCAAGCATCATTTGCAAACCAGAAATTATAATATACAATCAAGTTGAAAATCATTTGAATGAACTGCGCTAAAAGAAATAGTAATAACTGGTATAGTTTTATAAGTTTACCCACACTCAAAACAGAATTTTGATACATTGTAGAAATAAAGTTTCCTATTAACAAATCTTTCCTTGGTTTCTTTAAGATAGAGTAAAATGTTTTGGTTCAGTTTTAAATTTGAACGTCCTTCTACAGAAATGCAAGTAAATTTAAGTGGTAATAAATTTATATTGTCTCTCACAATCAGGTAACCTTAACTTTCTGGTCAAATTTTGAGCTTTAGTAAAGCTAAAATTCAGTTTAAGAATGTGATAACCATTTTTTAAAAGTGAATATTTTTGATTAAATTAAGATTTATCAAATTTTCTGTAATCAAGAAAGATATCTTACAAATAATCAGAATCATGTGATATTTCGAGTTTTATTTTACTTTTTGATTTCTTTCTTTTCCCTAATGTAACACAATCTTTGACTCCATTTTGAAATGCTCTTGGTGGCTATTAAACATCTGTGGGAAAAAAAAAAAAAAAAAAAAGACAAACATTATCATTCATAATTTGAATAAGCTGTAATTAATTCTCTGTCTATGAGTGTTTTATTATTAGTGACTTGTGATTCATCGTCCCGATACGAATTGATTGATTCGTGACTCATGGAAAAATTGACAGAGAAACACACCTGGTAAAATATTCCAAAAGCACAACCCTACAAAAAAACATTAGGATGAACGAAGTGGTCACTCACGTTAATTTGTACCAGTTTTGTACAAAGTTTTTTCTTACATTTAATTGTTGTTTTCCAAAGAAATCTAAATAAAGAATATTTTAATTCTTTAAATTTATATGTTGAACTCAATCTACAAAAACCCTTGCATACTATATTATTTGTTATCGTTAAAAAATTCCAGTTCGAAGAAATAATCACTAGAATTTAACCTTCCCCACACTTAATCCGTGATTTTCCTCTAATCCAACTGCCAGTGTGCAAGCAATTATAGGATAGTTGTGGGAAACCTTTAATTGGTTCTTGTAATTTACTGGTTGTGAAATCTGTCATTCAGTCAAGTTTAACCACTTTCGAATTCACTGTCTACCAGTGGTTCTCAACTTTTTTAAAGACCCATACCATCAAAGACAAAATTCAAAACTTTCGGTACCACCCAAAGATTTGTAAAAACATTAAAACATGTAATAATTTACTTTTAGATGATTTGTAATGAGACAAAAATGGAAAAAAGTTAAAAATATTAGTTATTAAAACCATTTTTTTTAAATTTCCAAAGCAAGGTTGTAGGATAGTAGTATATAAATGTTTCTTTCTCTTTAGGGGCTGCCCATAAACTACGTACGCCAGCTATGGGGAGGAGCATTTCAACGGTAATAAGCCATGGGGAGAGGATCAGATATACGACGTCATATTGCATTTGAAAAGTACCTAAGAAATTCATTAAAACACCCGCAAGTATCTAAAACTTTAAAGCCCACAGCTTAAAATATGCTTGAATAAGAAAAATCTGCATCAAAATACAAAGTTAAAGGATAAGGTTCTGTATCAATTGTACGACTGTTCAAACGACTTTTTAGTCGTTGAACTGATTAATATGTGTTCTGAAGTGAATCTTATAAATACTTGCAATTAAAAATACTTTAGTTTTTAATGAAACTAGGCCCCGTGTACAGATTGATCGATATAGATGTTTGAAGAAGAGATATGTTGAGATGGATGAGTTCGGGGATCTAAAGTCTCTGTCTCTCTCTCTCTGCCTGATGTCGTTCGGCGTCCAACCTCTGTCTCACTTGTGTCTCCTCCGTTGTCTCCTTAGCTCTTGACCGTCTTTTACGTTCGGCTTCATTCCTTCGATCCAAATCTGTCTGTTTTTTCGTTTTCTCTCAATATCTTTCACAATATCGTTTATAATATGTCGTGTATGAAAATATACAATCAGCCCGTGCTCTTACAAAGCAATCAATATAATTCCTCACTGTTAACAATTTGGCTTGGCTATTCTTTGAATTTACAGTAAATTGAGTTTAGAGTAAATACGGTTAGCAATTTATATTGGTTGTTATTTAAAAGCACGGATAATCCGAGAAGAATCGCTTCCAATGAAAGCGGTTATGATTTGTTGAATAGTTGAGCAAATAGTGATATGTTATTCCTTTTTGAATGAACTCATTATTTGATAGCGCGCGCCATTGTTGACGGAGAGAATGCAACATTTTGAAGTTCAACAATGCTCATTTTGTATTTTGCATTTGTCGACTTCCTCGCAACAATGACAACTGAACACCCGTTTTCCATTGTTGCACTACCATTGTTAATATTGAAAATCACAACAGTTGCACCTTTTGCATTTGTCGACTTCCTCAACAATTTTCCATTGTTGCACTGCGCCGGACAGACAGACAGAGAAAAATTTTTTTTAGTAAATATAGATTTACTAAATCTACTAGATTTAAAAAGGTAGGGGGGCAAGGTAGTGTGACATATTTGGGGACTTCACAAGATTGTGACAAGGGGGGAGGGCGAAAATAACAAAAACTAGCGTGACGGAGTTTACGGACAGCCCCGTAGCAGTCATCAGTTAAAGTAGTAGGGATTCTGTAATGAAGATATGAGAATAAAAGCTAATCCCACTGACAGTGGAAAGTATGGTATTAATTACTATACTCCTTTGTGAGCAGTTGCATGGATTCGAAGGAAGTTAGGGCAACCCTAGGAAATAAAAACAAAAGAAAATGAAGCACAAGTAACGTGATGCTTCAACGTATTTGATTGTGGATAGCAGACATAAGAACCACTTTCAAACTTTATATTGTTGCGAACGAAATTTCTTTTAAGAAGAATCCCTTTTTTTTTTTTCATTTTAATTTTACAATATTAAGAAGCTTATTAGTTTCAGATACATATCGTTTGCGTTTTTTTAGCTATAATAGTCGGTTTAAAAGCTAAATTGTAACAGCTTTCCATTTTATTTTATTTTCTTTATTATTACTATTTTAGAAAATACAAGCAACGCTGATTTTTAATTTTCTCAAAATATTTACTAGCAAATGCAAGCCAGAAAATAATTTTTTCTCCACATTTACAAAGTAAAACTGCTAACTACTAAAGAATAATATTGCCTAAATTTCTTTATTACGAGACAAAATATGGAAGTGGGTTAAATGAATTAAATAACATGAAGACTGGCATTAACTGATAATTGTCAGTAATTTTGAATTGTAATTTACTTTTTAAATAATTTTTTTTATAAAATTTAATTTAATATAAATTTAATATAACATTACACCATTTTAAATCTTCTTGTTTCAATATTCTGGTAATATTCTGGCGATATTTGTAATTATTGTACTATATTATATATTTGTTTGGTTTTATTTATAATCCCTAGAAATCAACTTTTCATTTTTTTTTATGGGAGGGGGGTGAGTAATCAAAAATGTTAATGTTTAACAAGAACTCTTTCAATTTTTATGCTATTTTATTCATTTTAATTGCACTGATGAAACCAAACCAAAACAGCCAAAAAAGTGGTCTTAAATGTTAATCAATAATGTTTCATTGAGGCTTGAATTTATAATTAGTCTTAAAGATAAAGCGGGAGCTCCAAGTGAATGCGATTGAGAAGGACCCACGCTGTGTCATCTGGAACCGTAAATTTCTGTCGACTTGCCTGCATTGAGATTGATTATTCTTTTCTATTTAAATGAGCTTAGAAGGAAAGATAGAAGTTGGTTCCATCAGTTTAATTATGAATCCCAAGGAAACCAATTAAGATGATTATCGAGGATGTAAATGCCGTCATTGTCTTTCAGTCTTTTTCAGATCATTCATTATTCGGACCGTTATTTGTTTTCGTATTTCAATGGAAATGTTTTTGTCGAAGCTAATGAACGTTGCCGAATATAGAAATTTTCATATTTTCTCTGGTAAGAATTAAAAAAAAACAAACCTAGTGAACTATTGTCATTGAATATGATCTTTTTCTTTATTAATCCAAAATACAGTGGTTCCAGGTACATTAAAATAAGACGAAAACCCCGTTTTTCAATTTAAAAATGATGGTTTGACTTCTTGACAGACATAATCACAGTCATAAAACCATCCATTTGGAAGCATTTGTGACCCCCACCATCCTCGTTTACCCTTAAGGGCATTTCATATGACAGTTGCGAAGACATAAAATTCGGACGTTTGCTTTTTTCAAAGCTTCACAGCCACGCAATTGAAATTGAACACTGTTTCACACAAAATCCGAAATATCGTTAAATCTCGTGAATGGAATTTTGGGAAGATTTACGACTGCTGTAGAACAATATCCTAATTAAACATAGTGATTTATTTTCCTTATTTCTAAAATATAATAATGTATAATTTTATTGTCTGTTAAAAAAAACAAAAACAGGTAATCTACCGAAAAGAATCATTATAATATTTGAAAATTATTTATTTTATTGTGAAAATATTGTTAAAAAAAAAGAAAAAAGAAATCATCAGAAAATGTTTTTTTTTAATATTAATTATGTGTTTTCGATTTCATAGATATCTCGCCTCGTAGCCAATATGGCATCTCCGAATTTCCGCTCCACTTCAGTTGAATTAGGAATCATTACACATTTACTATAATGAAATTATCCTTCGAAAAGCAACAATATTTATCCTCATGCTTTGCATTCAGTGCAACAGTTCTGCCTGGCAATATTTTTAATTATTTTTCTTGTCGCCGATGTTTGTCTGTTGAATTCGTGAAGGATTCTGGGAGTAGAAAAAGCTCTGTGATTTTTTGTCGATAATACAAAAATTGTTCGCTTCCATGGAGCACTCACACATTGCTGCCTAGAGTAGCGGACTCGTTGTGACGTCACTAGGGTCGGAACCACGGTGGCGGGGGCCGAAAGTCATATTAAACAGGTTTAGTCTTGCGTTAGGGTGCGTGTCGATGCGTTGTGTGTTTTGCCAATTTATTTGTTTATGTTTAAATATTTCGCCCTTATAAATTTATAAATATGAGTGAGAAACGGAGAAACTGCAGTGTTGATAAGAGCAAAAGAAATTAAGGACTTATAAACTTCATACAATCGAGACAGAGATGGAAATATTAGACGTTCTGAAAGCGGTGAATCTTTGCTTCAATCGGCCGTTCGTACGACGTAAACAGGTCTACGAAATGTTTAATTTTGAAAAACAACAATAAAATTAAGGAATACATTCAAAATTTTGGAAATATATCTTCGAAGATTGTTTCAAAAGACATGGCATAGTGATGGATGAAATGGAAAGATCTTTGTCATCATGGACTGATGATCAACATCAAAACGATGTTCCTCCAAGTTTTTCCATTACTCTTAGTTTCCATGAACATTGGAAGACTAGATTAAAAGATAACACGGTGTTTCAAGCAAGTAATGGCTGGCTTGACAAATTTCAAATGAGGTATTATTCACTGGAGAATCGGCTGATGTAGATAAATAAGCTACAAAAGAATTTATTTCCTCATTGTCCAAAATTATTGTAGATGGAGAATATTCTCCAAATATTCAATGTAGATGACTATCATGGGAAGAATGTGATCTCAATCTCAAGTACGTAGGGCGATTGAGAAAGACAGAGTATTTTATAGAACTCTTTTATCAAGAAAAGAAAAAAAAAAAGGTGTAATCAACTAACTCTTGACAAGTTTATAAAGAAAACATCTGAAAGCACTTAAACACGCCTCGTTAACTTAATTATATTGTATTTTAAAATACAATTTTTGATGGTTTTTTTTACATCCCTCTACTTTCGAACACATTTTCAGAAACCAATTATGTGCGAAAGTCGAGGGCCGCCTGTATGTTACTTGTTCATGTTGACTGCGCCAACTGAAAATCCATAAATTGAATTGGAGTAAATCGAGCGTCATCTTTCTTCATATTTCAAATGGATTTATAATGCCAAATCTATTTAAGTCTATGATATGGATGACAATAATATACATATCGTTGTAATTGATTGATTGAATGTGAGTGGAAGGGAAGCCAAGCACCGCGATCTGTAGGTCTATTGTGTTATCCCATGGAAATGAGGACAGACGGAGTAAAAGTATGGTAGAAGTGCAGGGGAAATGGGAGAACACCGAGAAAACCTACCCAGCTCGGATCGTCCACCATCACGAAACCCACAAGAGAATCGAACCCCGGTACTCAGATGTGAGAGGCCAATTTCTTAGCGACAACGTCAACCGCGCGGCCCATCCATATAGTTAAAGAAATGTGTATACAAAAATTAAAACAGTTGCCATTTTCCACACAGTAAAATACTTAAATTTAACATTTCAATGAACTGCTCTTAAAATTATAAATACATGTTTCGAAACTCATGGTCAACTTCATGAAAAAAAATAAGTATTCCACATATTTTTGAGGAATATTATAGTTAAAAAATACATAGATGACACCAAAATATTTCATGGTAGAAAGTATAATAAAAATATAAAGATCGATAACTAAAATGCTTTTCGGCAAGTATTTCAGCCTGCCTTGCTTGCTATCAATCTCTTACAAGCTGTCTGCAGATCTCGTTTTAGATAGAACCTTCTTTTATTATTTATCTTGTAAATAGATTTTATGGAGAGCCGTTGAATATTTTTTTGTGAATGTTTGCGTCCACGAAATTTGCAAAAAAAAAAAACTGTTTGTTTTTTCTTTATTTTATTTTTTTTTATTGTAAATCTCTTAGACTTATTCTCTTGCATTGATGGATGTGGTTAAAATATCGTTTCTTTTCGAAAGATAACTTCCTTACTGTGGCTGTAAGTTTTGTAATAATACATTTCAGTTGCAGTGGAAAGAAAGTGATGTTCTCTATTTTGGTGTAAATCTCTTTGCTTGCTTTGCATGATTTGTGTCTGTTTGAGGCTGTCGCAGAAACTTCTATCAGAATAGAACTTGTCTCTATTTCGATTTCATGCCTAGAATTTACAGCTGTAACTGCGGATGAGAAACAAATCACGATCCAAGGTTGCTTATGACAGTTTTTTTTTTTTTTTTTTGTTTCTGAAAGAAATAATAATAATAATAGGAATTCCTTTGGTGTGATTTGAATATTAAATAGAAGTTGCCTATGATTGGATGCAAAAATAAAACAACCTCCTTATTCTGAAAATTGGCATTATTATTTCTGTAGCTAAATGCAAACGTCATTATTAGCGAATACAGGGTCAACTAAAAATTCAGGCCGCGGCGTTGAAAAGAAAAAATGTCTCTATGTAAGTCCTATACTTAAAACAGTAATACGAGGAACGTTCAAATTTAAGTTATAATTCAATACTTAAAGAGACAAAAACAACAGAAATAAGTCATATCATGTGTGCAATCGTAGCTTCCATATTCCACATAAAAAAAAAAAAAAAAAAAAAAAAAAAAATACCTTTCGGCTGCAGACGTACCCACTCTCGAACAGATTCGATGACTTCTTCATTGCAGGGGAACTTTCTTCCTCCTAGTAACTGTTTTAAAGGTCCAAAGGGCTGAAAGTCCGATGGGGCGAGATCCGGATTATATGGTGGATGGGGGGAGAACAGCCCAGTTCCAATTCTGAATCGTAGCTATCGTGGAAGCTGACAGTTTCTCGACGCGTTCTCGCCCCCTCTTTGAAGGTCCTCCATTTATACACCCTTTTGTCTGGCAAGGTTTTAATCCTTCTCTTGTAAGAAATTTAATAATAATACTTGAATATTCTGCAGCTTCACTCAATGACTGACTTTTTACTAAACTAAATACTAATAGTTGAATGCTCGATTAATGCTCGTCCGTTTTCCAAAGCATCACATGACAGGCAGGTTTTCCGCGCATGCCTCGTAATAATAATAACAACAACTTGCTTAACAATCTCATTCTGTAAAAGCTCTAGCAATCTGATATAATCCTATGGTCATGTCATAGGATTGCTATCGTGACATTTTTTCTTTTCAGCGCCGTTGCCTGTATTTTCAGTTGGCTTGTGAAGGTCATTGTATAAAGTCCTTAATAAGTATCCAATGACAGAAAATAAAATAAAACTGAAACTTTATGGTTGTTGGGTGTTATTCATTGTGAGCTCCCAATTGGCGAGGATTTCATTGCCAAAAACTAACATTACATATTACCATTAAAGGGCCCTTTTTCACTACGAATCATATCAAAAGATTATATTTTGAAGCTAAAACTTTAATAGTTTAGGGCATTCTCTGTCTGCTCCCACTTCTGTTTGGGTAGATTATGGGGATAGGAACTCTAAAAAGGAAAAAGAGAACTCTTTAACTAGCGAGTTCCTTATTGTCTTCACTTTGCTTATTTCATTGAATTATTTTCCATGTATTTTTTTGTGTGAATGGTTTCGCCCTTGCCATTGTGTTGATATATAACGCCATGTAAACATAAATATGATGATATCGTTATGCTTACACCAATTTAGCTATAGATCTTTCTTGAACAATATTCGTGTCAGATTAGGTCGAATTGCATGTCCTGGGATTATCGATTTTTTTCATGTTCTTGGTTTGTCGCCGACTCTTAAAATCTCGGCGTCACTTTTTGAGCTGTTTGCTTCAGAATAATGGATTACACTTTCTTTATAAGAAGAGTAACAGTAATGGATCAGATACGCAACTACATTGCATATCAGTAAATGGTAATTAACTTATTTTTAAAGAATTGGATGAAAATTATGAAGCATTTAATTAAGTATGAAGCATTTAACCATTTTATGTTTCGTACATTAGTATGTACAAGGTTCAGAGATTAGATACTACTGTTCTTTGCAGAAATAATACATGCTTTTTAAGTATTATCAATAAATTTGGTGCTTATTATTTACATAATAATAGTATAACATTCTGTATACAGTGTTAATTTCTAATTATAACATTCATTTAAAAATTCGCTAATATCAGGAATTCCTGTTTTCTATTTTAAGAGATCCAGTGAAATGATTTTTTTAATTGGCTTCATTTATTTTTAATTATAATCTGTTTGAATCTTTGATTCAAATTTTGATATTTTGATATTAACATGGTTTCGGATTGTTAATCAGCAACTGCTGGATTATTGCTCTTTGTGATTTATAAATATAACGATAAATTGTCTTATGCAGTTTTATTTATGTTATTAAATAAATAAAACTTTAATTAGCTAAAAATGTATAATCTCAGGCGAATCTGCAGACCTCACATCTTTTAACTGTAAGTAGAGAATGCTGTACGCTTTCATTAGCATTAATTAGCACGACTGCGTAATTTCCAAGAATATTTAAATGTTCAAAACCCAAATAATCGAGAACTGTAACGTGAATTTAGAAATTGAAGTTTGATTATAATGATAAATGTGGCAAAGCAAGAGTAGATCAAATTTAAATGAGAAATTTAAGCTATTATTTATATATTAAGCTATTATTTATTTAAATATATAAATAAATCTCATCTTTTAGAATTTTTTCTTTTATTTATCTTTTAGAGAAGAAAGATAAATTAAAGATTTCAACAATCTTTTTTTTTTGTTGTGTTTAAAATTATAAGCATTTTCGTGGTTTCGTAATAAAATTATATAAAACGAAAGGAAGAAAATTAATTTACTGAGGCAAACAAAAACGTGATAATGGGATCACTTAAAATACGGAAACGAATTATGACTTTTTGCAGTGTGAAGGAATGCGTCCATCTTGAAAAGAAAGATTTTTAAAAATATTGTCTCTATTAATTTACGACTGGTTTTTATGCTTATACCCTGGCTAATACTTCACTGGTAAAGCCAATTTGAACGCAAGGGTCACCAGGTTCGGGAGTGACAGTTTCTTATTCATATTCATACAGACAGAACCGGTTGGGATCATTTCTGCCGAACAGTAGGCTGTGATTTGTTTTCCATTCACGATTTAGTGGTCTCGTTAGTGACGTTACAAGCCAGTCATGTTTGCCTAATTGTACCGACCTTCGGTTTTTCTTCGATGTCAAGAGCAGTTATAGAATTGTATGGAAATTATTATCAGCTTTAGCATAGAAAAACATAAATGTAATTTGAAACTTAAAGCTCAAAAGCTAAATAATGTCATTGAAAATTACAGAAAATAATTTATCACGAATTTTAAGATAAGATGTGAACACTGCAGCAGCCTTTCCCTATGCTATTGTTTGCGTGTCTCTTAATAAATCAAAGGCTCTAAACTTTGAAGATAACTAATTGGTGTAGCTCTTCCCCCCCCCCCCCAATGTAATGAACATAAAGATGACTTTTATATTAGCATATAATAGATTAGTAATATTAATTTTTAACTATACTCAAATATTCATTTTTTTTCAGTTAATAAATTTAATATCTAATGATTTATTTGAAAAGAAAAATAGAATATATAATGCTAGAGGAGTTGTTTTTATGAAGTCTAATGCACTGATAAAATGGCGAGTATCATCTTTGTGAAATTAATTTTTTTGTTATCTAAACTATTCTCTCTCTATCCGAAATCTGTAGAAACAACGATATAAAGCATTTCTTTAATACAGTCAGTCTTAATTATCCGAAGAGTAAACAAAGTCAAAGTCAATATAAATATACACCAATCTGTTTGATTATAATGATTCAATAGTGAGAGGCCGGATATCCGTGCAAATTTTCAAAAACCGGATCTCTACTAGAACCAAGTACACAGCGTTATTTGCAGTATTTCTTGGCTTGGTTTGTTTCTTGCTTGGATGGTGCAAAACGCTGGATGTTGGTTTTTTTGTTTTGGTTGAATGATGAAGTTCTATTAACCTTAGTTCTATTAATGGTATCAATAATAATTGATATATCTTCTTTAAGGATTTGTAAGGATTTAAAAGAAATTTTTTCTTTTAAATAAAGAAGTAAATGTTATAACTTCTGATATTTTTTTTTCTTCTTTTTTCTAATGAATAAGGAGTGCTTTTGTGAACTATATTCTTTAACACTGTTTGGTAATTTAATAAATTGTAGAATTGTCTGGAAAAAAAAATGAAAGGAAAACGGATTTCTTGGAATTATTTATCACTTACAGAACCTGAGACGCTTGACTAAAAAGCGAACCTAGAAAAATCTTAAGAACTCTTTGCACCAACAAATGAAGATGTGAAGCCATAAAACACAGACTGTTAATCAAAGCAAGTGGCGCTTGGAGCGTTTAA
Source organism: Thereuonema tuberculata (assembly GCA_023159025.1). Taxonomy (NCBI): domain Eukaryota; kingdom Metazoa; phylum Arthropoda; class Chilopoda; order Scutigeromorpha; family Scutigeridae; genus Thereuonema; species Thereuonema tuberculata. The sequence continues at coordinate 340,221,625 of JAFIDM010009631.1, forward strand.
ATGTGGCACCGAAGAAAACAAAAGGAAGCAACTACAAAGACAAGGAGACGGATGAATCATGATAAAACAGATGTCCAACCAACACAAGGCGATCATTAAGTTGACAATTACTATATTAAGACGTGCTCTACATCAAAGGAAGATTTTTCTTGTTTAACAATAGTGTACGTTTAAAGATGATAGAATTATTAAGCATAATTTTGAATTCGTCCATCGATTCTTGGACTTTTCACTTCCCCTTGTTTTGAGGCCATTCAAATGTGTTTACGAACATGTACTTGTGTTTATTTATGTATTTTTTCAAGTAACAGTGCAGTGAATCTACAGAAATAATTTTTATGCACTTGAAATAACAAGAGAGATAATGTATTCTTTATAATTGCACAAACAAAGAAAGCAAGTAAACTAAGGACTGTCGTTAAACAATAGAGGCAGTTAACAACAAAATTGTACGTTAATGCTATCACTTTTTTTAACTACAATCAAACTACCACATTTCAGTTTTTTCAGTTAATTTACTACAAAGGAAAAAAAAAAAAGTTTTTGGAAGAAAAGATGATAATATATCTTTGAGTTAATTATTCCATGTCCTTTGTAAGATTCGGATGACCATCCGTTGGTGTTTTTCTTGAAGGTCACGACTCATAGTTTGAGATGTCCCTTGAACTAATGAATGTCTCGGGCAATGCTTAGTTTTATTGTAACTTCCGAATCGTTAAATCATGAGTAATCTTTTACTGAGCTTCATTAATTAAATCCGTTGTGCATTTGCCACACGATATAATCTTCTTACGACAAATTCTCACTTACGGGTAAATCTGACTGATGACGCCTAATAAGGCTGAAACAGCTGTCCCAGATTCCCGAGATGATGGCTCACTCTCGAAGGGTGCGAACTCTTTGCTTTGCTGCACATTTGATTTCTTTTTCTTGTTTAAGCCTCTGCACGTTAAAATTTATTTTCGTTAAATATTATATGATAATGAAAGCAGGAAATTGTTTTTTTTTTTTTTTCCTTGCTATGTGAAGTTTTTATAATGACACAAATTATTCAAAGATACCCACACTGTCAGAGAAGGTGGACTAATACGGTCATATTTAGAATTCAAAACATTTGTTTTTTTACATTAAATAAACTCCTACTCATAGAATTTTGACTTCCATCTAATGGTACCACTCCCGAAATTAATAATGCATAATATTGTCCTGACTTATCGTCAACAAAAAAACACTTGGCAAAATGATTTCTTAGTTTTTGTTTTATTTCCCATCATTTAATGCCTTCGTTTATTTTTTCCTCACTTAAAATTATTATTTGCCCAGAATTACTTAAAGCAAATACTTAGTTACTATCATATTAGGTTCCCGAACTTTTTTGAGTGGTCGCCCATTCCCGATTTTGAACCAAATGTAAAATTATAATTTTTAAATAAAACGATAATGGGGGGAAAAAAAGGTACTGTCGAAGAATGAATGTTCGATCCTCTAGATAAAGATTATTGAGTGAAATAATTTTGCAGTTTTGATAATACAGTAACTGTACTGACTTGAGATTCTACTAAAAAACAATAACACATTATTCGTATTAAAATGGGTTTTGAGGAATTCTTGTGTTCACCACTGTTTATGTCGATATTGTTGAACGTCTTTGGAAGAATGGAAGCCCATTATTCCTGAAAGAGTTGTAGCCAGAGCAGATCGTGATGTGGGACATTTGGGGTTGAAGCGAAGTTGACTTTCGAATTCCTCCCACAGGCATCACCACTGAAACTCGCACTGAATTTCGGTGGTGAGGGTTCAGGTCGGGACTCAGGGCAGGCCAATCCATTTCTGGAACCTTCTTGTCTACAAACCATTCCCTCACAGTCCTCACTTTTATGACACGGAGTGTTGTCATGCTGGTCATGCAATGGTTGTCACCGAAGTGCTCCTCTACATAGGCAGTACGTAACTGGTCAAAATGTCCATGTACCTTCCGCATTTATAATGACACTCCCACATCCTAATGCCACCTCTTTGAGGCTTCACTCTTGGCACTGCACCTGATGACAGATGTCGTTTCCTGGACATTCCCAACATCGGATCCATCGGACCGCCACTGATATAGCATGATTCATCACTCCACATCACACATTTTCACTGTTACACGCTCCAATGGCGTCGCTCTTTACACCCCTTCAGGCGGCGCGTAGCATTCACGGGGGAAATGTTTGCTTTGTGGGCAGCTGCTCGACCATGAAATCCCATTCCCAGATCTCTCGACTCTAGCCAGTCATGGTGCTGGCTAAAGTTTAGTACTACTGTGAAACTCAAAAGGGATTGTTTGAATCGATGTCTGGCTATTTGCCCGAACCACCACCTTCAACACTCGACGGTCCCGATCTGTCAGTATACACGGCCTTTCCTGTCCCGGTTATGTTGTGGTTGCGCCTTCCTGTTTCCACTTCTGTCACCAACTGTGATTTCGTTAATTTTAGAAGGCCAAAATGTCCCTGACAGGCATAAGTGTCAGCCAATGGTCAGTCCACGTTCATAGTCAGTAGCTCCCTGATCTACTTATTCTGCTGTTACTTCGTATCAATTAACAATACAAGACTCCCTGCATCCTTTTATACCGGAACATTGAATGGTCGTGTCCTCTAGGCTTCAGTTCACTATTGCGCTATTGCACAGTGGCGTCGGATGTTCTTGACTACACTATTGCCGCGGTGTGGATGTCTGCAAATACAAAAGTGCGCCATGAAAGCCAAAAAAAAGGTTGAGAAGCTCTGATCTACAGAATTTATTGCAATATTTTAAAAGAATATCAGAGAGCACATATCACATCGATACCTGAGTTGTCGTTTTGGAATAATATTGAACTGTAGGCTAACAGTAAGACTATTAGCACGGTACGTCAATAAGTACTTCTGCTAATCAAGTCTATATGCTTTTCACATGGAAACACACGGTCATTCAGATATTTAAGAAAGAAAATTAAATTTTTACTCCGTTAACTATCACTAGAATGGTAATTTTGAGTCATTTGCTTGATCAATGTTATTAACGTTTATATTGAAGAAATGTGTGAATTCGTCGATTCGTTTCCTTCCATTATGCACTGCAACGATTAGTTTGAGAAACAAGAAAAGAAGAAGCTTTTGATAGGTTGTAAACAAAAGAAGATGACAGTCTAAAATTACTTGTAATGACTTGTGTACTGACATATTTGGTACCTGTGAGCTCAATTTCTTAAGAAAAGCAGCAAAGAGCATTTTGGTATTTTTACCTACCATTAGAATTTCAACTTTCGAAAGTAAATATTTTTGGAGTTATCATGATTATCATGGTTTAACGTCTGTTTATGCTGCAGGGTTTTTTTTTTTTTTTCTCCTAGTATCTTCCCTGTTGATCAACATCCAATAACCTTTTATTAACCTAAACCTATCTTAAAATTTCATCTTTCTAGGATACATCACATTCTTTGGGATATATATCTTTCTGAGCCAACGTGATCACGAACAGACGGATCTGAACTAAGGTCTGAAACATTAACGTCCTATTTCCTCCCCCATATCCATTTTTTATAATTATTATTATTTATTTATTTTTTATCTGCGATTGATTTTAAGAGTTATATATTTATATCCTGAAAATAACCCAACGAAATGTTCATTGTTTAAACACTTTGACTGCTGAATACAGACAGTACACATTTTTGGCTTTCTAAAGAAAGATTAATTAAATCCGTTTTACATACTTTCATTGTATAATCCAGTTAGTTTTAATCAATCAAAGCCCGCGTAAATTAGTACGTGACAGAAAGAAGTAATTATATTACAGCATTATGTATATAATTATATTCAGCGTTATATACATAGGAATCCATTGTTGTTGTCCCAATGCTTTAATGACATGATTTTTGTTTGCTTCACGTGCTAATTTCATATGAAAGACCCACTAGGGAAAATATCTTTCTGGTCCATAAATATGGATGCCAGTTTTCAAGAAGATTCATCAGCATTTCAAAAATTATTTGGGCTTATCCAGAATGACAAATATTTTTAAGATCGTAATATTCCTAAGAAGCGTTTATAAGAATATAAGCTTATGTTACAAAATTGTTGAACTGATAGGTGAAATATGTTTCAATCTAATATATTTATATATTAAAACATATTTTACCTATCAGTTCAACAATTTTTGTAACATCAGGTTACTTTTTTAACCATTTTTATTTATGATTACACTACTTAATTTCTTAGTTTAAATTAACATTAACTTTTACAATTTCAGGCTTTTTCTCGTGTTTTCCACTTGCGAAATGTGCTATATTAATTTAATTAACAAGTACACTGAATTCTGTATCTGTATTTATGATGTTGAAACTTCCCCCTTTGATGAATGACTCACTAGACTGAAATGCTGTCCTTTTTTATATATTACTTTTTTGCCTAATTGACGTTGCAGCAACATATTAAAGCAGGCTCTAGTATCATTGGAAATAAGATAATCTGCTTATCTGTTACTTAGTATTAAAGTGCAAGTACGATTTAATGATATATCTTTGAAAGGAGGTGTACCATTAAGTAAGCAGGTTATAATCTCGATATGATTATCGTAATTTAATTATAGTAAAAGAACGATTATCAGATTCAAATTATAAGGGGAAAAAAAAAACACCCCAAAAATTGATATTATTTGTCTGTTTAGCTAATAAATAGCCTCATTTTTCTAGTAAAATTATCTTTTTTATTGTTTTTAATTATTGGTTCATGATTAGAATTATCATGTTTATTATAAGTGTTTATTTATAAGCAGTTTTATAATATACTGTACTTTTTTTTAAGTAATTTAATAATGATAATAATAATTTTTATTTCACAATATAACTGATTTTCTTTTCCTGATAATAAAAGTTATATTTAATCAGAACTATCTGTTATTGTAGTAAATTGATAAATTGTATCAGATTTTTAGAGTTGAAAATTTAGCTAGAAAAAATATTAACTTTCTCTTCTTTTTGAATTTTGAACACTTTTTTTTGATGGCAGTAATTTATATTATTTTCTCTTTTTTTATAAATTTTCTTTTAAAAGATAAATTCTAAGATTCATATAATTTATCAATACTATTTACATATTTAGTTTGAATTAAAGAAAAAAAAGCAGCAATATTGTTAAAAAAAACCGCATGTTTATTAATGATTTTTTTTCTTCTTCTGTATTCGATGATTAATAAATAAATTTAAATAATGAGAGTGATTAGTGGTTTCGGTAGGTTTTTGTTCCATTTGTTTACATTTGTGCGGAATATCCGTATTGTTGTTGCTCTATAAATTTGTCAGTGTGCCACCCCATCTGACTAGTGTGCACGGTCCATTTTCAGGCCTGGAAGCAGCTGTCATGGATTGATCTGTCTGCAGCTTCCTCCGTTCACTACTAAGCCTAAACTATGTAGAGATGCATCAAAGAAAGAAGCATTGACATTTGGGAAGCATGGATGTTTGCTGCGTTTGGCATTTAGGAAGGATTCAGTCAAGCAAGTAAGCACTTATCTATGCCGTAACTTTTTGTAGTGTTCACCTTTTAAAATAACGATTTTAAATGCTATTTTCAGCCGATTTTGGTTGCCATATTCAACGTGTGTGGCGATGTTTTTTTTTTTTTGTTTTTTTTTTCCTTTCGTTCTTGCTTTCTTGTTTTCTTTCTTTCATTCTTTGTATTTTTTGCTTAAACACTTACAAAAAAGTGAAACGAATTTCAGTTTCATAGTAAATGAAAAAATTTAAGATTTTTCAATATAAAAATTAATATTAAAATTTAAATAAAACAACTTATTATTTGGTTTTCATCATTGGCACAATTTATGTGTGTACTGCTTAAAAGTTTTGATCCTTAAAAGTGAATATAATTTTGTAAAGCTTGATATGAGAGAAGTATAATAATAATAAATTTTTATTTTTTTTAATAACTTATCGTGTACTCTTAAAAATGGATATTTATGTACGCCTTTGCATATATAAATAAGAAACTACAATATGTTTTGCTATTGTAGTTTATTATAAATTATAGACTCTGCACCTTATGTTGTCGGGATATAATATTTTGAAAACTATTTAGAAATAAATAAGGAAAACAAAATCAGATAACTAATTATTTCTTAAGGGTTTCTGTTATTCTTTATCTATACATCCGTATTCATTCTATTCAAGATTATCAACTACAGCTATAATTCCATCATAACTGATGGCATTAAGTGCAGGCATTATTTAAGTTATTTTTTATGGCTTAATTTTCAGTAGCATTTTAATATGTTTTCATTTTTGCATTGGATTAGTGAATAAAATATGAATTGAGGTCAGAGTAATCAAAGTGTAGGCATTAATTAATTTTTTTTTTTTTTTTTTATCTTTAAATAGATCACTTCCATTTTTTAATAGGTTGATTTGTTTTTAAAGTGAGTTTAATTTATTTGTTAAATTATTTCCATTACAAATTCGCAAACTGAATTATAATTTTTAACCAAAATAATTTTGGTATGGTGGAAAAAACATCGAAGTATTAAGATTGCTTGGGCTTTTATTCCTTCTGAGTCATCCTTTACCCTAATATCTGAAAAAACCCTGCTCTTTATTTTTTTTGCTTGAATTCAACTGATACCATTTGTATTCCTAAGGGGCGAATACATGTTGGGGATGTGAATTGCTCTGATAGCCATTATTCTGGCAAATTCCATCACAGAGTCGAAGGGAGAGAGAGAGAGAGAGCAGAATCCAACCTGGGAACACATCTGGGGATCACCGCTCTGCGTAGTTCCTCATTTATTGGCGTGAGTCATCCTGTCCCTGACCCAGCCACTAGTTCCTCTACAGGTGAATCTCACTCAGGAATAAATACATTCGCGACCCACAGGAAAAAAGAAACAGAAGAACCTTTTCATAGTCTTGACAAACAAACGAAGCTTCGAGAACCGTGAAATATATTTAAAAAGTAACTCAAAGTAATTGAGACCAAACTTTAATAAAGTTTTTGTAAATATTAAAATAATGTTATGTTTTCAGCAAAGCGCCCAATATCGCTTCAAAATCGAAAACGAAATAAAGCAAATTAACATGGATTGATACAAATATTGACACTTTTTATATTTGAAGAATATTATTATCATTATTATTATTTTTCTATTGCGATTGTTGTCCTTATCAATTTTATTTTTACTTTATCTTGGATCATTGCCATTGACTTTGAGAGGAGTGTATATCTTATTATAGGCAACAATTTATATCATTTCGAAATAATCACAGAGATGAAGGGCTCTTTTTTCAGCTTTTCTTTCAAGTGGAATAGAATTTTCTGGAATCTTCCAGTAATGAACAACGATGGAGCGATCGTCCCTTCGTATCGCCGGAAGGAGATAACGGAGGGTGTACGAATTAAATAATGAAAAAGAAAATTTTCCATAAAATTGTAGGGGAGGATTCAGTTCTGTTTCTTACACTAATTATTAATTATAAATTTTAATTTTCATTTCTGATAATGAATTTTTTCTAATAATGAATTTATCTGAAGATAAAAGTTTTAATTTGAATGAAAACTCAAAAAAAAAAAAAAAAAAGAAGAAGAATAGAAAAACAGACAAACATTTGTAAGTGGATGACTACTATTCTATTTAGATTTAATGGTAGCTTTTAATTTTCAGTAGAATTTGAAATATTTTACCTAAATCTTTTAAAGGCATCTTAGAAGTAACTGCGTCACCGAATTGTTTGAAGTAGGATAATGAAGAGTTATTTGAAGAAAAATCCTAAGATATTATTGTATTAACGATTTCAAGCGTTTGGGCAATCTCGAATGATTAATCCCCGAAGCAGCTGCTTTTTGTTTGTTTGTTTTTATTTTAAAGAATTTTTTTTTTTTTTTTATTATTCATTCATCAAATATTACAATTCAGTCCTACTAGGTTATAAGCCTGTGTTGCAGCTGCTGAGAGTTATAATGTATTATTTACAAAAATGGTCTTATATACTTAATGTTAACATAATATTCAATTAAGTGTACAAACAAAACAATAATAATATTTCAAAAAGATTTCAGATAAAGATTTAAGATAAAGATAGAAGCTGATATCATATTAGTACATAGTAAATGCAAAGTAAATAATTATAAAGTATTTTTTCTTTTTTTTGTCTCTTCAAATTAGTCGACCCATATGATTTTTCCAAATATTATATCTTTATATATATATATTTTTTTAAGATAGATATTTTTTCAATTTTTTTCATTTCTGTTGAAAATTGATCAAATATTTTATTAATTAGTCTGTTTTTAAATCTTAGTCCGAAGTTATTTTTTGGATTATCAAAGAATTGTTTTTTATATAATCTATTTCTTCTTGTTGCATGGGTATTATCTTCTTGCAAATTATAACATATTTTATAATAATTCTGTATAATTAAATTATATATAACTCTTTGTTGAGGAAGTAATATTTTATTATTTACTAAAATTTGATTTTGTTGTTCAATTTGCAGTTTGTTAAAGTTAGGAAAAATTAAATTTATTAGTTTTTTTAAGATTCTGTTAATATTTTTCATTATCAATATCATAATTTATTATTGAGTCAATATATGATTTGTGTAATATAATTTTTGTTTTTACTGGAAAGATGTCTTTGATATTATAAAATTAATATGATAAGTAATTTAGTCTTTTTAATATATGAATACAATGAGTATGCCAGGTATATTTGTTGTTTATATATAGACCTAGATATTTATAATTATTTATTATTTCTATATTTTCACAATTACAGTTTTTCATATCTTCTGGTTTTTTGTATATGCAGTTGAATTCATGATATTTTATTTTTGGTATAATGTTTATTTTTTTATTTTTTGAATTAATTATCATATATTTAGTTTTGTTTTTGTTAATGGCTAATTTATAGTCATGTGTCCATTTAATTATACTTATAAAATCATAAGTCATCTGCATAAGCAAAAATATTTGAATTTTTTGAATTTTTAAAGATTGTATTAATATATATTAGAAATAGTATTGGGCCTAAGTTAGATCCTTGTGGTATGCCTTTTTTTAAATTATATATTTTACTTGTTTTATTTTGTATTTTAATTTTGAATTTTCTTTTTTTACATAGTTCTTTAGTATTTTAAGCATTGGGCCTCTTATACCAATATTATTTAGTTCTTGTAGTAATATGTTGTGATGTAGTAATATGTTGTTATCTAGACTATCAAACGCTTTTTTCATGTCTATATATATAATTAGAATGAAATAACTTTTGTTTAAGTTTTTTATTTATAATTTCATTTAAGTTTTGTAATAATAATGTTGTACTCTTATTTTTTTGATATGCATATTGATTTTTATTTATTAACTGATATTTTTCAATAAAATTATATATTGTGTTAAAAATGTAGGTTTCTGTAATTTTTGATAAATTTGAGAGTATTGATATTGATCTATAATTTGTTATATCCATATAATTTCCATTTTTAAAGATGGGAATTATTTTAGATATTTTCCATTTATCTGGATATGTACCTTTTATAATAATATTATTTATTAATATAGTCATAAATTCTGCTATCTTGTGATTGAATTTTTTGATATCCTCTACCATGATATTATCTAAGCCAACAGAGTTCTTATTTTTCATATTTTTGATTATTTCAGTTATTTCATTTATTGTAGGAGGAAATACAACTAATGAAGTAGGAGACTGGGTCGTATTTGTTTTAGGAGATTTTTATTACAATTACAAATTTCAGCATTACCAATATTTGTGAAGTAGTCTCCCATTTCAGTAAAAGTGGTTTGTAATCCTTTTCTTTGTATAAGTTTTTCCAGATTGTTATTTACAGTTATGTCCTTTTTGTTTATTGCAGAATTTATTATATTCCAATAGTTTTTTTCCGTTTTTAATGTTTTCGTTTAGTTTATTGTAATAGTATTTTTTTTTATTTTTCTTATATAACTGTTTAACCAATTTCTTTTCATTTTGTATTCTTCAAAATATTTTTTATTTGTTTTATTGTTTTTATGTCTTTGAAATAGTTTATCTTTTTCTCTAATATGATTAAATAAATCATCAGTCATCCAAACTTTTTTATATATTTCTATTATATATAAAATATATAAATTTCATTATATATAAATGCTTAAATAATTTCAAGAAGAATTAATCTAAATTATATCGAATCGATTTTCGGGGTGTAAGCCTTTGTAAATAGAGTGATGAAAACTTTTATTGCTTATTTATATAAAATTACTGTATTTCTGTCTTTGCATTGTTTTAAAAAAAAAATCCTTTTGTTTCAGTAAGTTCGTAGCGTATCATAAGGCTTGAAGATTTATGATTATTTCTCGAAAATTATGATTTTGTTAAAACTTTAGCTAATATAATCAATGTAAAAATAATTTGGTGATTGATATCTGACCACTTTGCTGTTATTGATAGTAAGTGCACGGACATAAGTTGAATGAAGCATTAAGTAAACTCAAAATACAGTTAGGTTGCCTAACATTAGTTTAACATTATAGTTGTTCATTTTACTATCTGTTAGTATTGAATTTGCCTCTTTACCATGAGGTAAAAATTCTTCTGAAATTGTTGCCATCAACACCACAGCTGTGAAGTCGTTCCATAAATAACATTCACACCTGGAGTTGATGGGGGGGGGGGGTTATGGCTGAATTTAGATTGTGTTATAAGTTACGGGGTTTGGAACAGTTAGTCTACATAATGCAATTAATGATAATTTTGAATGTGCGGAGCAGGGTTCTTTTTTTTCTTTTTCTTTTTTTTTTATTCTATTAAAATTACTTCAAAATCAGAAGTGATCAGATATTTACCCCTTTTGGGAACTTATGTAGAGTACTCTTAATAATATAGTATAGAATAATAGTACAGATATATAAGAAAGAAAAATTCGTCAAGTACGGCATTAAATGTAAATTGAAGAGAGTCAGAAGAAATTAAAATTGGAACAGTTTGTTGTGATTCAGTTTGGTAAATGATTTGCAGGAGAAGGACATTGTTGTATTATCCTTAATATTTACAAGTATCTGAATGAAAAGGGTAAAAGGAGAAGCATTGCCTCGATGTTTTAGGATGATCTGATGAATAGTCACAGATGGTTTATCTTTAATTACAGCCATCAGTTTTTCCTTTCCACAATTCATCTTTTAATCTTATTATTATGTTAATTTTAATAAGAAGGAGTTCTTGAAATGTACAGAAATACATTAACTGTAGTTGAAGCAGTGTATTCGCAGTGACTATACCTCCAAAGATGCTTTTATTGAGGGACAAAAATGGCAGAACAGATCTTGCCTCGCGAAAGAGGATCAACCTCAGTTCACAAGATAAGAGGCAGGGGCTTTGGATAAGGTTTTAATCATTTAACAAGAAGTTGGAAAGAACTTAAAACCTACTTTTCTTTAAAATATTATTATTATTATTATTATTATTATTATTATTATTATTTGAAGTTGTGAAAATGACAAAAACTGAAACCTACATTTATGTTCTAATTATAATATCTTCTAAATAGATACCTTTTAAATACAAACAATATAAATTTCCTTTTTTTTTTAAATAAATAAATAAATAAATGGAATTAGTCAATGTTTCTAACGGTATAGGCACAACATCATTACATGTACATCAGGATCAAAAGATTTTATTATTTTTTGTTTTTCATTATTATCTAAAGTTGTCTAAATCGGGTGAATATTAATAATATCAAACACGTCTAATGGATTAGCTAAAGGGATTTAATATTCATTAAATGCGACAAATTAAAACAATCTTAACAGAACTGAAATGGTAATACATAGCTTAGATTCCAGTACTTTTCTATGAGGTTTTTTTGTTTTTTGCATTCGCGGTAATTTTTCGATAAGGGCCCATTTGGAAAACAGTTCAAATATAAAAGTTACATCGTCCCTATTCCCAGAATATGCCTATCTATCTATCAAATCCATTTAAGTTTCTTTTTCTTTTTCAGTTCAATTCCGGTTCAATAATTACTTCCTAATTATAATATTCCGGAAATGATATCAGTGTTATTGTGATACGAAGTTTTTAAAAGCTAATTCTTGTAGTCGTATATGTATAAATAGATAGCAGTATTGTATTCACACATGACTGACCTCAGTTTATGTCACTTTGTATTTTTGATGGTTTAAAGATGCGTGTTTTTCTAATTGATAGAATTTTAATAACATATTTGATCTACGGAAATTCTATCAATAAGTTCTTCCATTTGGAACCGATTCACACCTTCTTTATTGTTATATATTAATGAGGGCTTGAAATGACGAATGAAAAGCACTGAGAAGGGGCTAGGCTGGGTTTGCCGTGTAAAATCACTAATATCTCAGATGAGTCACTCATTTGATGGATAGTTCCTCTGCGTAGGGGGTTCTCCTACAGCTTTGTTTCATCCCAATTAATCCCGTATAGACGGGCAGTAGGTTTCCCCTTTTCTCTACAGGATCAAAATAAAGTCGAATATTTTTTTAGGCAAGTTTTAAAAAAAATCCTGTAGGAATTGTAGTGAAATGAATTAAAAATAAGCCTACTTAAATATCTTTTGAACTGTAATATCGTAAAAATAAAACGAAATTAATAAAACAAACTAGCATTGTTACAAATGTATTTCATGTTTAATTATAATATAATAAACAAATACTTCTTTACTCGTAATATTTCATTCAGCCGATTGTTGAACTTCCTCAGGCGTTCAGCGAAGTCAGAGATGTTACTTTACTCTGTTTCGATTACAGAGAATTCGTTAACAAGAGCATAAATTCAACTTACAAAATTCAAATATACAAATAAAAACATGCAACTTATTGGTTAGTAACTATTATCACCTTATTGTTGAATATTGTGAATAAAGATCTAAGTTTATATTGAAGAAGGTTATTAAACTGCAGTTCAAGTTTTTTTTATTTATATTAAATTATATTGGAAAGAGACTTATTTTAATTTAAGAAAGAAAAAAAAACTATAAGAGAAAAAGATTCAGTCACAATTAGGAAAAAAAATCTGTAATTTTATATCAGTAAAGTTTATTTTCAGTGTGATTTTTTTTTTATTTACTAAAATAAAATAAAGCAAAATAAGTAAAATCATCTGTATTTGCTTTGCATCGGAGTATGTATAGGATTCAAATTACGTCCACCATTCGACTAACAAACATCGTCTTAAAGCTATAATTAATCACTGCAAGTCAAAGCTGCTATTTTACTAAAAGATTACAGTTTAGTTCATGAAAGAAGAGCTTTTGATGATAGATTGATGTTTCTAGGACGTAACAGCGTCATCTTTTGCTCAAATCCGTAACTGAATCTTGTAAACACTGGTTTTTGTATTTTCTACAGTTACGAATACATAATAATAATTAAAAGTGAAAGAATTAAAAACGTTCTATACTAATCCCCTTGCTTCATTGTGCAAAGTTTGTCCTTTCTTGGTCATGCTTATGCGATCACAAAACGATGCCATCTTGGACTGACTGCTCGAGTTCAAGTTGATGACGTCATGACTGGTGACGTTTGTTCCAGACAAAATCGATCGCTACGGAATGACCATATATGACAAACCCTTCTTTTTTGAAAACTAATATAGGCTTTATAATAATAGTTGATTTTAATGTAACCTCGATCCATAGATAAGAACTTCTACATTAAACGTAATTAATTACCGTAGAAAGCTGTAAATTGAATTATAGTCTTAAGTTTCAGCTGCCCATTATCTGGTTTCAGTTCATTCTGATACAAATTCGGTATCGTAGGTAAACAACAAGTAAAGTTACGACGGAGATATTCGAATGTTGGCACGACAACTTTAATTTTTTTTTAAGCCTACTCTTGTAGAAAACTGCAGCTCGTAAAGTTTGTTTACTCTATTATGTAAATCCATTTTCAGTTGAATATTATAAATTAAAGAGGAATATCCCTGTTAAATGGATCTTAGTTCCTGCCTTTTATTATGATTAAATACGATGACCTTTAGAATTCTGCTGCGTGTTTAACTTGAAAGAACAAGTTCCATCTGTTGTCGGCTGGGAAATACGTTCGTCCGAATCATGAAAACCACAGCTGTCAGCTAAAGGCCTCGTCTCAATAAACCGTTATCTAATCAACTTCTCAAAGAGCATCCCATTATTTTGTTTATTGATCCGAAGAAGATTAATTCTGGATTAATCAATTTACTCACGAATGATAAGGCTTTTTATTTTTTATTTTTTTACACATTAAAAAATGGCCTTATCATTATTTGTTGTAGCCATTAAGAAATTGATTTTTCCAGAATTATTTTCAAGAAAGCTTCGGAGAATAGGAACAGATACGAAGCAGCAAGACCACTCAACAGCCTACAATGGACTTCTATTACCCATCTATTTTGTTTGTTATTTTAACATTGCCTTGACTGTTCCATTGTTACTATACACATGCATGTAAACGTATATAAACTTTCATATAAATTCAGTCTCATTATTCGTTTTTTAATTTGTATGTTTAGCATACACATTTAAAAGAAAAAAGAAAAATAAATTATAGAAATAATTCATCCTTAATTATAAAATGTAACAGAGGTTTAGTAGGACAAGACATTCACTATATTGCAGTCGTTGAAAAGGATAAATACGGAGCATGAATGCGTTTCATATTAACCCTAACATTTACATTTGACTATTAACAATTGAAAAGTAAAGTGTTCTTTTACAACAGTTGTAGGGGACACTGAAGACAGATATTGATTTTACAAATGAATGACGATAACTCTTCTGTGTTAAAAATAAATAACGAAATTTCTCGAGCATTACTTTATTTCACCAGAATGGTTTGGAAGGAAATATTACAGATATACAGTAAAACCCCGATTATCCGCAAGTGCCGCGAAAAATTTTTTTAAATACCAAATTAAAAAAAAAACAATTTTAATCCAAGCCAACAACAGGGAAAGTGCAATAGGCCTTTCAATGCGAAGGTCGAAAATTACTGACAAGTTTATTGCATCGTAATCCTGTAGGCCTTCTCGGAATTTGTGGATGAGTGGCAGGATCTTGCTCTGCAGAAAGGTTTCTGCTGTACTGTACATATTTAAAAAGTTTTGCGTATTATGTTTTTATATAATAAAATGTAGTTTTAATGCTGAAATATTTTTCTTCGTGTTTACACCTCATTTTTAGTCTTTTTTCGGATTATCCGCGATTTTTACTATCCGCGGTACCCTTGACACCCAATTCCGCGGATAATCGAGGCTCTACTGTACTTGCTGCTGTAGAATTATAGTGTCTAAATAGGAAGCTTCGAGAAAAATTGTTAAAGTTAGCGACTAATAACTCAGTATTAATTGAAAAAAAAAAATAGTTGTATCACTTCAAAGGAGTTGCACACCGCTGATCTAAAGGTACATGGAAGTACTCTTGGAATTGTCTGCTTCCAATTGTAAATTAGGAAAGAATTTCTTTGAAGCCAGATTGTCATTTCTTGCTATCTTGATTCCCGTTGTTTATGCTAATTCAGTCGTGCCCTAATTATATCCCTTCGAAATCAAATGGGTTTTGGAAGAAGACATTTCGTATTCACGAATCCTGAGGAAAGAAATTACGTCAAATCCACTTCGTCTTTGAAGTCTTGAGGATAAGGAAGGAAGAAAAAAATAAGAAGCATCATCGAAGCATCATTTGATCCAGAGTTAAAACTCAGGCGTAAGCTTCCATTTGCCGAAGTGTTTTGATATAGGACTATCACTTGACGTTCTCAGAATAAGAGTGTTCAAAAATAAACCATATATTTGTTATAAAAGAGAAAGAGAATTAGAGGGAAACTGTTAATTCCTAACTGAATTCCGCTGCAGATTTCGACTGAAATATTGATTCCTAAAAAAATAATATTTTATTTTCTTAAGTTTCAATCTTCAGGAAACAAAACAAATGAAACAAATCAATTGATGCTACTTCTGACAAAAGAAATACTGCTTTTTCAATGTCGTTTCTCGCTCAGATCCGAAAACGTCGTCTTCTTCTTCTGCTTCTTCTTTTTTTAAAATGGGTCAAAGATAATTTTATTGATTTGCTAAGAAGAGGAATACGATTCCTTCATTTTACGGTTCAGTTGTTTTTATTGTTCGACTGAAATTCTACACTTTAAGTGGATTAAACTTTATTCACTAGATATGTATGTCTCAGAACATTTTTATGGCCTATATTTATTTTATGTTTTTCTTTTTCCATTTGAAGAAACTCTTCACAGTTCATGAAGTAAATTGCTGGGTTACAAGGTTGGAGAAATAGTCAGTCAGTCATGAATTTCAGTAGACCATTGTTAGGTGCCAGACAGTGGCGTTGATGTATACATGCATTCTGTTACGTCATCACTGTAAGAATGAATTCTAATTGGCGCTATTTTTTGTTGCTGTGACTTAAAAGAATGAAAGCATTCGTCGAATTAAACTATCTACTGATTCTATGAAATTTGAGACTAAAATGATTAATAATATACACACCTAATAAATAAATTAATTTATTCTAATAATATAATAATTATACTTAAGCTTATATTTTAGCTGTAATTGAAACAGGTACAACTAAGTTTACAGATATAGAAAAGCATGATTAGTATGATAGACTATGGTAAAATATACATGGCATTATCTAAATTAATTTGCATGAAATATTGCATCCAAGCAATATTCGAAAATTATTGGAAATTAAAGTACAGTATTTATTACAAATAACATAATTCAGTAAGAAACAATCTCTTTTCATTAGATAGCTAGGACTGAAAACAAGTTCTTTAGTATTTCCAATCACTTACTGCATCGCAATTACGAAGGGAAAGCTTTATAGATGTTTTGCGATGGAAGGAGTTGAAGCCTCAAAGCAGGGAGAATTTAATGTGCTTGATTGAGCTCAACATGAATTGCACTTTAATTCATAGATTCTGAGGCAATTTCAGGCTGTTAGAAAAAATTGGGGAAAGGGCGAGACGGTAATAAAATGCCGCCGTCTGAGATAATTTCCTGGATCCAGATTGGAAATGCACTGTAGCATTTCCATTCTAATAGTAAGATTAGCTTCTAAAACAGGGGTGGCCAAACATGTAAGATAAGCTTACGATAAACTTCAGGATGTTTGAGAGCCGCATGAATAAATGGTTTTATTGCTATACATATGGTTTTAATTGCTATATGCACATTTTGTTACAGAAGTTTTATATAAATATACGAAATGTTTATATATAATACTATTTATTTATTAAGTAGCTTTTAAACTGTTCATTTTTATTAGTTTTAATAGTTTTAAAAAGTACAACCACATACGCCACATGTTTTCAAATTCCTGACCGATTATTGTCGTCATAAATACTATTATGATACTAACAGGCATTGCTACAATCATCAGACTATTTACTGCTAGTAGCGGTTGGGTGATTCTCTGTCTTGACTGTGGAGTCTTTGAAATCCACTGATATGTTGATTTGTAAGAATTGTACGATTCTTCGACTTCACAACTTCATTATAGAGTACAGTGATTCACAGCAGTAGGTTACGCTGAAAATTGAGATGAGTCGCAAAGTGGTTTTCTTAAGTTCAGGATATTTCTTTCTGGAACTTGTAGATTAAGATTCATGCTCGGTAAATAATTGTAAAGCTTAAGTATTTTTTTTTATTTACTTTTTATATTAATTGTGTTGCAAAAAGGAGCTCAGCCAACATATTGGAGCGAGCCGCAGTTCGGCAATCTCTGTTCTAAGATAGGCAGAAAATGAAGGATGCCTCATTAAGAAATATCTTGTAATATCCTTTGATTGAGCGTTTTTGTTTTTGTTTTTTTTTTTTTTTTTTTTTTTTTGTAAAGGAGATAGCTGGAACTTGGCAAGTAATGCATGAGTGTGTAAAACGGAACCAATGGTGGACTGGTGTTTTCGCCCTCTTCTGCTTTATCTTGATTTCCAATATTGGCTGCTCTATTCTGAATGAGTGATCATAAGCATAATTACACATTTTAATGCTTGGCTTCGAACAATTAATATTTACTATTGCTGAGATCTAGTTGCGTGTCTTCAGATTTTGAATATATGAACTAACTATCAGTTTTCACTAAACATTACAGGGAATTACCTTCGATCTTTATTGTGTAGAACCTCTAAGGACTTCGTACAATGATAGCAATTAATTGGCGTTGCTGAAAAATGGATTTGCGTCAAATACGTAATGCCTGCTACACGTTGTATTATTTTTAAGAGTTAATGAAAGACAGGCTAAGATGGTATTGTTTCTGTATAACCTTTTGGCCATTTTTTATTTATAATATCTGTGTACTACTCCTTATTGTAAACCGATATTTGCTTCTTTCACGTGAAGGGCTCCTAAATTGACGTGCTGTTAGTTTTATTTGGTGTTATGTAAGGTCAAAATGCGCTAGCAGATAGGATTTGTTTGCATATATTGAAGCAATTTCCTTATTGTATCCATCATGAAAGTACCGTGCTTCAAAATATCTCTAGTAAGGTTGGTGCTTATGCTAAAAACACTTATGAAACCTTTTTCTTTGTGATATTATGTAGCCTAAATCTCTCTCTCTCAGCTCGAATTTCTGTGATGTCGCCCGAAGTTTTAAAGTCGCACCACGTAAAGCAGCACTTTCTGAGTAAAACTAAGAAAACGTCTCGTCATGGATCCGTTGTTATAAAATACTTGAGTGCTTTTACTGTTCAGACTCATCGTTTCACTCAGTTGTTTGTTTTTTGTTACTTTCTCTGCACAAATTTATAAATAATCACGCAAACGATATACAAATACAATATGTATTTTAGCGGCATTTGGGAACTATTGCGTTTGTCCTGTCCGTGTCTCCCCCCCCCCCCCAAAAAAAAAAAACAAACAAACAAAACAAAACTCCTGAACAGAAGGTCGGATCGGCAAACGGACTTCACCATCGTGCTCAGATACTGTAGACCCACACACCGTAGGAATGGGGTATTTATTTCTTCTTATCCGGAAAAATGCGGACAGAGTGGACTGTTTGTTCCACAAATTTGGGAATTTGTTGCTCGACAGCTATTGACTCGACTTGAAATTTGGATGTGCTTAGTTTAGAGTGTCTACTATACAATCTCTATTTTTATTCGACCGTATCTATAACAGTTGGCTATCACAGATGACTGTTTAGATGGAAATAAGAAAATATTCATTGTATAGTACACACTCTAAAGTCTAAACTAAAGCATATCCAAATTTCAAGTCGATCGAGTCAGTAGTTGTCCAGGAAAAAAATTCCCAAACTTTTTTTTTTTTTTTTCTGGTTTGCAAATAATATTTGCATACTCTGAGCTTTATTTCTCTGGCTCTTCTCTCATTGAGTCACACACACAAAAGAAGTGATAAGAAATACTTAACAATAATTTGAATGTAGCCCCGTGGCCTAATGGATAAGACGTCTGACTGCGGATCAGCAGGTTGCAGTTTCCATTCCTGATGCGGACGTTTCCTTGTAGAAATTATTGTTTTTCCTTCGTCTTATTTGAAATTGATTACGCACACGTTCAATGTATGCATGGGTTAAATGGGTCGCCCTTAATTTTATGCACATATTTTTTTTTATGTGTTTTATTAGTATTATTGGTCTACCTCTATCAAGAAATTATGTACTGATCAAAATCAGACTTTAGAGTGCATTCATAAATTTAGAGTATGTTTTCTGGTCATAAGCTTATACTGTTTATCTGTAATAAGTTAAATCGTCCTTTTCTTATTGATGTTTGAATTTCGTGTTGTGATATTTATTTTTAAAATAATAACTTTTGTATTGAACTGTACTTTTGGATAAAACTGATATTAATTGATAATACACGATTGTACTGTCATTCTTTCTCTAACGAAACAGCTATTTTTTTTGCTCAGTATTTATGAACTGAGCAAACCACAAAGAAAGTTGGTTGACATTCTGTTTGCTTTGACCTTTCAAATCGATCATATTTTTTTTGATGACGGTAATCCTTAGAGTTCTGGAATTGCTTTCTGTCAACATTTCCTGACTGCTGCAGTTTCCGCCAAGTTTTAGAACTAGACATCAGATGAAGAGGAAGGAAAATTACAACTGTAATGTTATTGCTTTTACGACAATACGTGTTTGTAAATTAGACGAATGGAATTAAAATTGTAGTAAGTATTATCAGAATAAAAGTGACTAAGAATCAACTATTTTGGTTTTAAAAACAGTTATTTACATAAAGTTTACAAGTATCAGACAAAACAAAGATAAAAGAAATGAGGGAAGGAGAAAATCGTGAACTATGTATTATAACCACAATGAACTGTTCTTCCATTTACAAGAGGACTTACAGCTGTTCTTACATGTCAAGCTACAAAGCCCCTTCTAATCTGCTACCAGCCCCCCATTACCATCTCCAGCATCTTACCTGCCATTGACCGCACTAAACATGGGGAGGCCGCTTGATTACAACATCCACTCTGAAAATAGTTTATCTTTCTACATTATCCTGGCCTGAGCAAGCCCCGAATTGTGAGACCTAACAAGATGGTGTTTTCTATGGAGCACTGAAATAGATAAAAGATCCTATATATATATATATATATATATATATATATATATATATATATATATATTTCTCGTATTATCGGAAATTACTCTAATAAGTATTCCCGATTCTAATACATTTCTTTTTAATTACTTAAATTTCGAATAGAAAATTGCGAAACTTCTACGAGGAGATAGAGAAAAAGCGCAGCTTGCCAAATTACCTACTTTATGTGGAATCTGAAAATCGATCGTGTCTCATTATGTGGAAGAGAGCGCGTTTGCAAAATGGTCTCATTGCATGATAACTTCAAAGTATATGGTGAGATTAATTTTATACAGCGCTTTTATGAAGTAATTTATACGAAAGAGAGGATTTATTTCATAGCACTTTAATGATTACGATATAGAGAATTAAGAACGTATATTAGATAATACTGACGTCGAGCTAACTTTTAAGAGCTTTTTTTTTTTTCAAAATAAATAAATAAAGTAATAAAATTAGCCCTAAAGATTGTGAGTAGAATATTCAGCATGGTTGTGAAAATTAGAATTTGATTTTGAATGAAAAAATCCTCGTTCTATTGTTTGTTTACGAATATCAACACATCGAGTAAAAGCACATTGAGGAAAAGCATGTGAATCTTGTTTATTATTGCTTCCATGAACTGTCTAGTTAAGTATCTATTAAATACGCTCGTATTACTCGAAAAATAACCATTAGACTATAATTAAAGCCAGCGAATTTCGTCGAATTATAAAATTACAAGTAAAAAAAAAAAGTATTGATAATAATTGAGGGCTATTATTATTATTAGGCCAACAAAACGTCGCAATAATTGAGGCTAACTTGATTTTGCTGGAAAAAGATATGAAAATAGAGTTAAGGGAAAACTGAAGAAAACTGTGTAAGGAAATTGTAACTTTAACTTTACAAAACGTAAAATGAATCCTTTGTTTTTTTGTTTTGTTTTTGATTCCTCTGTTTCTTAATTATAGTCAGTAGTAATAAATATTTGCTGGAAAAGGAAAACATAATCATGTGGCAGTCATCAGTTTCTCTCCCTGATCGTCTCTGTTTGAATAGTCATTTCTTTTTTTTTTTTCCCTCACGAAACGATATTCGAATGTTGACACGCCAACTTTAGATTTTCTTATTTTTTAAAATTGATTCCTTTGCGGCTATTTTATTTTGACGCGATGCATAGTAAATACGGAATATCTACTACTTGAACATGTGGATCCGATAGCCAATTGGAAGTCTCTTGACTGCGGCCTTAAAGGAACCGGGTTCAATCCCCGTAGGAAGTCGGATATATTTTTTCACACGTTTAATTCTACTGCGGACAGGTCCTAGGGTCCATCCAGCCCTCTTTAGAATATCTTTATCAGTCGCGACCTCAAAGCCACTAGGGCTGCAGTGGAATACTTTAACTTAACTTTAACTACTTACACATTCTCTATTTAGATTTAATAAATCGACTTATTAAATCGACATTGTTTCGCTTCAGTATGATATAAGCGTATAGAAAATTCACGAAAAAGAATTGCTAATTGCACTACTTGTGATGTGATCTCAGAATAGTTCTACAATTATCAATAGGAGAAAATGTATGTTAATGAATTGAAAGAAGGCTACATTTTGATTCGTCCGTCTATCCTCCATTCTCTTTTTTATCCTTGAATAATCCTTTTTTCTACGAAACTGCATCATAACTGCATCTTAACCAGTAAATATTTTCACGAGAAAGTATCTGTAACTTTTTCAGTATTTTTTTTTTTCTTCCTCCAGTAGTAGAAATAGTATGTGTAGTAAAATAGACAATTAATTAATAGAAAGATTTGGGTATTTCAGTAATAGCCAAGAAAAAAAAGCATTACTATTAGTAGATAACTACTCTTTTCTTATTTTCTAAATTCTTATGTGGTTTCTGCATATATTATTTTTAATACAGCCGATTTCGTTGTCTTTACTACTATTCGTAAATGCTTTACATTGGATACCTTGTGCGAAAATATTCCAATCTGCTTCTCAGAAAGGTGCAGCTGAGATTCATTTCCGAGCAGATCGAGCGTCTTTGGTTTCTCCCTGAAGAATGCAGGACCTGTTCCAATACTACCCTTCTCACATTATCATACTTCAACGACACTCCGGAAGCGACCCTTCTTTTGTAGAAAGACACGTCACGTTCTTCTATATCTTTCCTAATATAACTGGTGTTATTTTTTTGCCTAGGAAATCTCCCACCACCAAACCACAAAGCGCCCTGGATTTGGAAAGATTTTATTCGCCAGAAGGTGACAGAAATTGCCATAGGAAGGCGTTATGTGACCTTCTATCGAAATCTAACTGCATATGAATTCGCTTAGTAATCCATTTTCCTTTTGCGCTTGCTCTGATGTGAATAAAATTAATTAGATTTACGTAACTTAATCATTTGCTTTTCAGGAAAACAAAAAATATTTCTTGTATTAAGCTGATACTGTAATTTATAAAAACACGAAGTTGTTCTTTTTTTTGATGTGATATTTTTACGGCCATAAACAAAACAAAGAACCAAAACAACAACAAAAAACAAACAATAATGATGGTAGGCACTGAGTTCTTTCAGGAACCCCTTGAAAATATTTCTTACGAAGAAAAAGCAGCCTTGAAATTCACTGTTATAATCTAACGGTTTGAAGTTTAGAAAGGACGGAGGGCATTATAGTAATTTTTAATTGTGAAGTTGAATGAGTTCTTTTTGTTAAGCTATTTCAAGCAATTTATTTGGCGTAGATATCGCATTTTTTGTTAGATTTTGATACGTCCGTAGTCTTTGTAAATTCCATTAGCGACATATCCGTCTTAGCTCCAATGGAGAGAGGCGCGAATAAATAGATATCAATGTAGTGACTGTGAATCAAGCTAAAAAAATTTACAATTGAAAATTAATCAAAGACTTTAAAATAATGCTTTGTCAAATTCTAAATAAACTGAAATACATATCTAAAAACGCTAAGGCCAATTATTCTGATTTTGTTACTTCAGAATCCGTAATAATATGTAAGGCTACATCCATATAACCCCTATTTCCCAACAGTACAATCGAAGGAACCGTAATATGATTGGGGGTAGAATTCAAAGAGGGGATGCCTCACAGGCATGGGACGTGGAATGAGGGCAAGTATGTTTCCAGTGGGTGTAAGGAGCATTGTATTTCCCCTCCCATCTGGCGAATACCTCTGTATCGAGCGTTTCCTGTTTTGCTGCCTCGTGATCCCGAATGAATGGAATACGCCTGAGAGATATACGATATACCACTTACGGTGAAAGCGAAATTTTAGCCTGTCTCTCGTTTGATTCCCTTTATGGGATCTCGGTGGAAATTTATTGCCTTAAGACGGTGCTTCTTTTTAAAGGCGAAGTGCCCAAGATCGACTTCTTTCACTTCATTGTTAGGAAATGTTTATCGATCTATTTCTCAGCTCAGCCGACCTAAAACATTCCGTTCAACATTAATGGCCTTTCATAAAACACTATGATTTTATGTTATTATAGAAATAATCTAGGATCTTATTCATTTTAGATCACTAACTACAGATTCTCATAATCCTATCCTGGTATCAAGTTCATAATTAAAAATAAATAAATAAAATTAAACAGTAAAACCTAGTTAAATCAGTGTTGGTTAACTGAAAGTGAGCGAAATTTGTCAGTTGGTTAGCTCGAAATACAGTTTAGTTTTTATTTCTATTCTTAACGATGGCTAAAAAACCGAATTATTCGAAATTGTTACATTGTAATGTCTGCTGATTTTATTATTAATTGAATAGTATTTTGTTCATCCCTAAAAAAATTCTCCTATATTATTGTTAAATTGCTAAGAAAGAATAGTTAAAACTGTGATATGCAAGAAACAAAGCTGAGTCAAGTTTTAAGAAATAAATAGCCGGAATTCAATGGTATTTAAAAAAAAAACGGGAAACAGAGAAACAGGGATATTTATGTGTTTTTCCAGTTTCCTCCCTTTGAAAGCCCCTATCTTTCATGTCAGTTTGCCTTTAGATTTTTCTGTTATCTTATACTTAATACACAGGCATGGTTGAATAGAACACAAACATGCGAGATAAGAAAAAATGAAGAAGTGTTCCGTAATTGTCGCAGGAAGACCGAAACTTTTTTGTTGCGACGCACCGTTAGGGAGCAGAATGATTTTGTGTTGAATAGACAAGTGAGATAGAAAAAACGAGCTAATTTTTCCGGATTGTTATTTGAAAAAGATATTTTCTTGATATTGTAATTTTTGATGTTCATTTCTGAGCATTGATTAATAAAAACAGCAAATAAATTATCCAGGTTCTCTTAGGCCCGATCTTCATAAAAGTTGCTAACGTTCTTACAGAATGGAGCGAAATCTCAATGAAAAGTGAAAGATTGTGGTCTTTCGCGTTTTCAATGCCAAATAGCTCGGTCTATACGGTTTATTCACCGATTACAGTTGTGTTATAAGCGTTGAGAGTGAATATTTTCTCTGCCGCATTAACATATGAGGCAGTGAATTTTCTGCAAGTTAACCGCACGACGAAATATATAGATTTTAGTGGTGTTAGGTCACTGTACTTACGGATCAAGTCATTACGGTATTGTTAGAATAGTCTACTTGAAATTCTGTGGAGGGACGCTTTACTATCAAGATTACATTTACGTTGTTTGAATTTGTGGCTTTTTTTATTTAAATCAATTCTTTGATTATATGGAAGCCGCCGCAATTCAGCATTACTTCATTTATTACTCTTCAGTATATTTTTAGTCACATTTATTCAGATTGTGTAGCCTTGATTAGTGTTTTGGTTTACGTTGGTCAGTTTTCAAACCATTTTGTTTGAGGTCGAAACTTTGTGGATGACTGAAATGCCTATTGTGAAAGCCTTGCAATTATTACATTTATTTACTATTGATTTTTCCCAAAATGGCTTGGCCAAGTATTCATTTGTCCATTCAGTCAGACTTTTTACGTGTCATTCACGATCACGCTATCTTTTTCAAACTGCCGAGGGGAAAAAAAAAAAAGAGAGAGAGAGAGAAATTTCTGCAGGACAGTCAAGACCTTCATTTATGTTCTTTTCAAAAGGGCAAAAGATGAAATTTGAAAATATTTAGAATATTCTTTATTTTTATTATGGCCCTACTTGTAATTTCGCGAACAGTTTTCAAAACGAAAGTCTTAATTTTGAAAACCATTGTATTGATGCACCTAACGCACTGCTCCCGTCTTTTGATGCTATCCTGTTTTTTCCCAATTACCTACTAGAAGTATTCGAAATTTGATTTAGTAAAGCTCCCTTTGAACCTACGAGTGCGTTTGTAACACACTTGAAGATATTAAAAATGCCAAATGTGCAAAATTATATTTTCTAATAGTAGTTCTGTTGATATAAAATTTATCAGTATTTCCATGTATTGCCTTCAAAATACATTCCCAGCATATTTTGAATAGCACTTCTCCAATCTGCATTTCGAAAAATCTACTTATAATATTGCATTTATTTTCTAAAACATTTAATACAGATACACTTCTTCGGAATTTGGTTTTCAGGCGTTGTTATTGAAGTTCAATGATGACTCATTCCATCTTCTGAAATATCTATAACAATAAGAATAATTTTAAAAACAAAATTTAATTCATAAACACACTTCAGTATTACATCATCACGATAATTTCATAATCTTCAAAATATAAAGTACTGAAATAAACCACTTCAGTATTATTATTGATAACTTAATATTTCTTAACTTAGATTTGTAAACTTTTTAATCGTAAAAAAAACTATGTGACACACATAAATAAAATATAAAATTAATATATTTACAATATCTTTATTAATAAGTAGCTTCATTATTTTGTTTTGTCTTTTTAAATACAAATTTCATTTATTTATTTATCTATTTATTTATTACTTTTATTTCATTTTTTCCCCCATTTATAAATGTTTATATGCTTTAAACACTTTTAAACGAAATTTTAATATTTTGTAATTGTTACACCAGTTTTATTCTGATGTTACTTTTTTTTATTTGTAATTTATTAAATTCCTTTCACTACATAAGAAATTACAACGTTGCTAAGTAAAAATCTTTGAAGCATCCCCGGGTAGCACTGTATCGTAAATGTCATACATTTTTTATTTTTATTTTTATCCATTTTCTTATTTTGATTTCTTCAAAGTGCGGTAGTAATGTAGATTTTTCTAACACTGTATTTTCATCTTTCTACCTATTAAATTTCTCACTGAATTTCAGTGAATTAGTGTAAAAAAGGATTGAACAGAAGCTTTTTAATTTATCTACAATGCATCCATTGACAAGTGTTTGTAAACTTACTCTTTAAACAATAAACGGAATTTAATGGGCCGAAAGTTAGGAGTTAGAGCAATTTTTAACATTAAAAGCTGTGAAGAATTTTTGGTAGAAGAGCATTAAGAAATATTATGTAACTAATTTTAGCCGTCGTAATTTTAGATCTTTTTTTTTTTTTTTCTTTTTATTCCCACATCTCTTCTTTTTCCCCTACTATCTTCTCTGAAGCATAAATAAAATGGGAAATCAGGGTAAACGAACCCCAAGTAGAACGGAGGGGAACTTTGATTACCCATTTTCTTTGCTTTTTTATTATTGACGTGTTTCATCGTATTCGTAAAGCATTTACAAACAAAATAAACATCAAAAAAAATATCATCATGTAGGAAAAAAAAAAAAAAAAATAGTGAGATATTTTGAGACCATTACAGTTCTTAAGATGAGAGCTAAGAACTGAGCTGCTTTGCAAAAAATTTTCCAGAGCTTGTTTTAGAATCATGAGATTTGGTATAAGCACAACATAAATGTATTTATTTAGCTCTGATATCGATTAAATCTTCTTCTTTTTTTTTAAAAAAAAAACACTTATTTGTAAAGCAGTAATTTGAATAATGCTAAAATTTCTTTGAAATGAAAATGCAAACAATCTTTTATAATGTGGAGTATTAAATTGAGTTAATCGAAAAATGGGATTTGTTACTTCATATTTCAAAATAACTACGATTACTTATTGAATATTTTTTTATTGTCTTTTTGTTGTTAACAATTGTTGTTCTCTCTGTAGCAAAGATCTTTCTATCATTTTTAAAACATACAAAGCCGAATGAAAATTCTGAATCATATATGATTCATGTAAAATTTTAATTTGCATGCCTGTTTAATTAAATTCCATTAATAACGTCCATGAAATAATTAAATTCCAAATATAGTTTCGTTACTAAGCTGAAATATTTAATACCTTCTTCCCATTAATGGTCTCTTAATTTCTCTATACTAGAAGTACTTTTTTTATCTCAATTATTGGCCAGTTTTTCTGTCAAAGCAGCCTTATTTCAAGGGGAAAACCAGTGCTTTGTGCTCGCAAAATTATTGACTTCTCTGAGAAGCCTGAGTAATCGGGTCTTTCTCATTGAATGTGAGGGTTGAGCAGGAATGAATGGTTCTCTATTCCTTCCAGATGTCTCTGTGTCCATGTTCTTTATTTCTTTATTAGTTTCTGTTTACTGTAGGTTTTGATTGAATCGTGCATTTAATTTTTATAAAAATTTATTATCATTTAACAATGAATTTAGTAAACTAGGTTTCCAAATTATTTTTCTGGTAACTTCGGTAAATTGTCATTATAAAAATATCGAAATTAAAAAAAAAAAAAAAAAAAATCGATTAATCAAAAATAAAAAGATTTTTTTTTACTATTTATCCATTTATTTGACGACACAAA
Source organism: Thereuonema tuberculata (assembly GCA_023159025.1). Taxonomy (NCBI): domain Eukaryota; kingdom Metazoa; phylum Arthropoda; class Chilopoda; order Scutigeromorpha; family Scutigeridae; genus Thereuonema; species Thereuonema tuberculata. The sequence goes on from JAFIDM010009631.1 coordinate 340,249,966, forward strand.
TAATTAGACTGTTTTAAATTTCTAAAGACTATTGCTAGATGAATAACAATGAGATTGATATGTGGTTTCTTTCTATTAGGTCACCATAATAATAACTAAAAAAGTATAAAATTAGTTATTGTAGTGATCTAATAAAAAAAAGGATGCATTAATGTCATTGTTGTCTGCCTAATAATTCATCAAGAAAATTAAAGCAGAATGTATATTTTACAGTCATTGTTTAATATTGTCAGTTTTACGTTCCTATTGAAATAACTTTTATGTGTTTTCTTAATGCTTAATATCATTTCTTTCAAATATTTTAATTTCGATGTCCTTTATTTGTTAATACACATGTACAGAATAATTGCTCAATATTTGAACTTCATTCCAATACCTCTCAGTTCATGAGGTCTCAAGTGTCAATTTATAAGGTCTCAACAATATTGAGATAGACATGACAATGGTATGGATTTATTAGTTTTGAATTTGTTAAAGGTGTTAGCAGAAATATTCAGCATTCTCACGTTTTTGTTTTTTTGTTTTTGGTTGGTTTTTTTTTTTTTGTTAATTAAAGCGTAACTACTGTTACTCCTTCAGCACAAATACAATGTTTGTGGCTGGAATCTGCTGAAGAGATAAGGTTTACTTTGAACTGTCTGATTGGGGAATGGAAGATTATTCTCCTCTCATCTAAAATGAAAAACCTTTATTGTTTTTACTAACAAGTACAAGTACAATATCATTTATAGCAGTAAATTGTACTTTGTTACTTAATAACTTTCATTTTTACTAATTTTTATTATTATTTTTTTTTAAATAATCAATTACATTGAAATTTGAAAGGAAAAAAAAATAAGTATTAAGCAGGTTCCTGTACTTATTGCTCATAAAAACCTTGATAAGAATGGAAATCAATTCATCCTGTATAATACCTTATGCAGCATGCAGGATACTGTCAAAATAAATAGTGTAGCAATCAAACAGCACTACATTGGTTTCTTACAGAATTTCGCACACAGACACAAGGTGTAAATGAATATATGCAACAAACTTCTAGAATGTATAGGGTTGTGAAAATGGAATGCTTTTTGATAAGGAATATGGGTCCAGAAATGCACCGATTCCCTTTTACACCACCCCTTTTCTTCATATCAATAGTTAATGCAGGGCAGTAGATTGTTACGTGTACCATTGTTGTCATTGGCACAACTGATAATGACCATGTGCAATAAGAAAGCATTACGTCATGTTCAGTTGCCTATTATTTGTTTACTGAAATTTTATTCAAGGATAAAATGACTGCTTTACATTTGCTGACTATGCTGATGTGATGTTAATTTACTGCCAAGCTTAATATAATGATAGAGCAGCTTGTCGACTTTACAAAAAGTGCTTTCCAACTAATCAAACTCCTCTTATACCACTTTTGGCAGAGTTCATCAATGGCTAAGGGGAACAGGCAGTTTCACAGGTAAGAGGATCAACTGTGGATATAGGGTAAGATATGTCATTGGCAATTCATCAACATATATGGTTTCAACATGACGATGCACCAACCCACTTTTCACTGACTGTCCAAGCCTGCCTTAACAGAAAATTTTGGGCAAGGTGGATTGAGAAGGTAGACCAATAGCATGACCTCTATGCTCACTAGATTTGACTCCAATGGATTATTTCCTTTGAGGCCACATGAAGAGTTGGGTTTATGAGACACCTGTCGAAACGGAACATTTGATTGCACTTATTCACACTATGGCACAAGAATCCAACACAGGTTAAACATATTTCAGAGGGTGTATCAGAACATGCATTGCAGGTGCAACGCATTGAAGTTGGTGGCTATCACTTTCTTGTAAATATGATGCAGTGAAACATAATAATAACCTTCTGTTAAGCTTACTGGTTTCATGTGATCATTTTGTGTTGTGCTAATGACAACAATGGTATATACATTAAGTAAAACATGCCAACATGTATCCGCATCTTACGACATTGACAAGGTGTATCAGTTAAGCTGGGCGAACACGCGGCAATTAGCGGCAATATTGTGGGGACAATATGGCCCAATTTTATTGCTGACAACCGCTATCAAGCGCGAACACAGAGGTTATCCTGAACGAATATTGCCGCTTCGTGTTTCACTAGGGAGCCCTAGTCATTACACACTCAGTGAGAACACCTTATAAACACACCACACGAGCAGAGCATAAATGCACTGGGAACAATATTCCCAGCAATTGTACGAAATCGGTTTTATTTATACAATTTATTTGCGAATAAAATGGGAGCGATCGAGTGTAAGCATACTGGCGGTTAAGCCTAATTTGTTACGAACGTACAGAATCGATCTAGTATTAAACGCCTTACCGCGGTAGAAATCAATTGCGATTCTTTCATTATCAATTGACAACATATTGTTGTTTGAATTATCTTGTTGGGGCCGACCTATGTTGCTGATTTTAAGCCTTCTCTCTCACAAAACATGGTCGGCGGCAGCGAGTTAGTTTCCGATTTTCAAAGTCCCGCCTTCCTTTTACGTCACCATTGTCATGTGATTTCATCCGTTCATGTGATTTGCTCGTGAACCAGCAATTTCTCCCGATAATATTGTCCCAACGAAATTGTTCCTTTTGTACCGACAATAAAATTGGGGCAATAGAGTTCAGTTTGGGACAATAAAATTGCTGCAAACGGTTGTCAGCAATAAAATTGGGCCATATTGTCCCACAATATTGCCTGAAATTGCTACGTGTTCGCCCAGCATTAATCCTGGCCAGTCCAGCAGTTTCTTGCTGGGAGCCATTTTCGAGAGCAGATTATATATTCTCACAAAAATAACTGCACCCTAACACAGGGTGTGCACTAGAATGCTTCACCTGCAAATAGCAGTGGGCATCAGTATGAGAACCTCATGACATTGAATGCTAGTTACTGAAACTCTGATAATTCTCAATGGCAGGCAGAGAAAATGGCACATTTCAATTGATGTTAAAGCAATGTGTCAATCATTAAGTTTATTTAAGAACAAGGGCAACATCTCTGCAGCAAGATGTTCATTTGATGAGGAATATAGTTTTTCTCTGAAACATGAAACAATGACTGCAGTCAAGAAGAAATTTGAAGATACTGGTTTAGTTGCATCAAAACATGCCTCGAAAGGTCACCAAAGAGAACCAACATGTCATCACCAAAGCATTGGTGAAAAGTCAATACAAATTGACCAGGTCATTTGATGTTGCTACTGTATGCAAAAAAGACCGGCTCCAACTGATACTCCCTGCACACACACAGATATATCGACTGTCCCTACGTAGACTATCGAAACTTAAAAAAATGATTTTTTTTTTTATTGTCGCAATTTGTTTCTAACATATAAATGTTTCAATTTACAAAAAAAAAAAATATTTAAAATATTTCATTATTTTCAGTTTTAGCAAAACGTAAAGTATCGAATGTAACGTCGCTGCTCCTTGTAAACTCACGAAACTTAAATTTAGTCAGTTTACTCCGGACCAAATTGCGCGCGAAACCAAAACAGCGAGACGCAACTAGGACTATCGTTTGTTTACGCTGCATTCGTTCCGCGCAAAAAAATACAGTCCTAGGATCTAAAACAAATGTGTCAACAAAATCTTTAAAACGCTCTCCTGTAAAGTGACGATTTTTAGTTTCGATAGTCTACGTAGGGACAGTCGATATATAGATAGTGATGTGGAATTTGAAAAATGCTAATACAAAAACCATATCACTGTTTCTGGGAAGATATGGCCAATTTATCCTCATGCCATCAGCGACAAAAGCGGAAATTAAAATAATTAGAAACAATTTAGAAAACAAAAATGCAATATGCCAAGCCTTTGCTCTTTTTTATGTAGTCTTTTTTATCTTGGAGCAATTTTGCAAGATAACATGCATCCACACACAGCTAGGGTTTCACAGGACTGTCTACGTCATGTTCGATACTTGACCTGCCCACTTACCTGATTTATCGCCAATGGAGTGTGTCTGGGACCAGATGGGATGCCAACTGTCGCCATGTAGCAGTGTTCATGATTTAGAGCGTTATTGGCAAGAACTGTGGGCAAGAACTCTGCCACAAGACAACATACAGTGTCTGTTTGACTCTATGCCTGACTGTATCACCACTTGTATCCAGGCACGAGGTGGTCCAACGAGGTATTAAAGATGACCTTATTGTGCACCACAGCTCCACGGAACATCGTCCTGCTGCTGTGATATTGTAATCACTCCTGTCCTTTGTCTCTACCATCACATTAATAAAATTTTATTTAAATCCAATGCTTCCTTTATGGTGCACAATTTTTTTTTGTCAATTAGTGTATTTTCATGCTCCATGTATTGCTTGTTAAAAATTAGTGTGTACTTGCTAATGACTTTTTCCTTTTTTTTTCCCCTCAGATATTTTGGAAGGTTTGTAAACCACAGAATTAATATTTGCACCTTACGTCAGTATTCCTGTGCTTAAAGTACACTGTTTAACTTAAGCATATTGTTTAATTGAACCATTTAACCTCCAGTAGCAACTGTCCACTCAGTTTATGTTTCCTTAGATAAGTACTTTGCATAATGTTTAAATTCCATTAATTTAAGCATGTTCACGTTTTATGTAGAATAAGAACATCATATCCTTCAGTTCTTGATTAATAGTGGAAAATGTCATACATTAGAGTTGATATATTTCTAACACATAATAAAGAGCTTTTCAGCCCATTGTTTACCATTTTAGTCTCATCAGTGTTGTACAGTGCCTTTGAAAATATATGAATTATCAAGAGAATACATGTGATTGACTCTTCTGGTTAATTGTATCTGGTATTTTGTCGAAGCAGTCAAAACTCTTGACTGTTATTTGTAGTGAAAGTAAATAGCAATCTTCCATTCCATTAGTTCTTGTGTCCTAACTATACCCTTTTGATATGGTATTGTTAGTAGTAATTCTTTAATTGAAAAGAATACCAATCCTTATCAGTCAGTAGTATCTACATATATATTCTATAGAAGACAAAAGACATTTGAATATCTAGGTTTAATAAGTAAATGTTTTTGTTTTTGTTTCCTTTTTTTAGAAAAACAATGAGCATTGTTTGTTGATAGAACAGAATCCTTAAATTCGTAGACGATTTCTGTAAATTTAAGTTTATTTAATGTTTTATATTTGGAAGATGTGACTTCAGTTCCTTATTTGGTATGTAAATGAGCCCAATCTATCTTTTGTTAAGGTCTGGTAATAGAATGCAGTATTTTCTGTCTGAATTGTCTCATAAGTATACTTTCAGTACTATATAAAAATACTATGCTTCATTTCTGTTTTGTTTAAGAACTCCAAAATAAAACTACATCTCATTTTGTACATTTTCTTTTTATGATGGTTTCTTTCTACAACCATTCCTCACTATCTAATAGGAAAAAAAAAACTTTAAACATGAAAATAATCAGAACAAGAGACAAGAACAGAATTGAAATTCAAATTGAATTTGAAGAACTTTCTAAAACATTTTTTTTTTGTTAACTCAGCCTGAGTGAGCGAATGATGCAATGCTGGTTCTGATTGGGAGTGTTGCAATGAAGTCAGAAGGAATAATATTGCTGTGCTGCATCCCTTCTATCAAATTCTTGAGGAGAGAAAAGGGAAAGCAAAATAAACAACACTGCATTCCTATTTTAAGAAGATTGTGAGACAACAAGCTTCGGACGCTTCTCAACTAAGATCTTTATATTGGACCTGAAGCCTTTCATGAATCATTATGCTACTGTCAAACAAGGAGATATTTAATTATATTCTTTAATTACACTAATATTAAATTACTTATATATGTGTACATAGTGTTTGTTTGGTTTTTATTAAGAGAGTCCATGAAAACTTATTTATACTGATTGATTCAGAATAAAGCCTTTTTTAATTCAGTTACAAAATTACTTCATTTTTTTTACTGATTTACATTACAAAAATGTGAATCAGCAAAAAATGTAATCATGCTAATTTTGTGTAATTTATCATAACTATACTCTTTGAACAGTTATCCTCAGGTACTGAACGAGTTCATCATGAATCTGAATTTGTCTGTTTGTTTTATGAATTCTTTCTGAATTCAATAGCATTAACTTTTTTTTTATGTAATAATAATTTTTCACGGTGACAAATAGAACTTTTTATGTCAGTATGGTTCTGATCTGTGTTGAACAGTGTAACAAGCAATGCAATTGTATAAAGTAAAACTGCTGTCTGTTGTTAACTGTGTTATGATACTTGTCCTCTCAAATCTTATCCTTTGTTTTTTTGAGAGATTAGATCATTCGTAACTATGCAGACATATTTATGTTGGTAAAAAAAGAGGCTTTTGTCAATTAAAAACTTTCAGTCTTATTTCACTATTAAATTTTGGATAGCAAAGTGTTATTAATATGAAATGTGGAAAGAAATAATTTTTGTCTATTTTGTTGCCTGTTTCCATCATGTACATAAACCACTTTGATTTAGAAATTTGCTAAATACAGCAACAACTTATCCTTCTAATAATCACAGGCATTGCTTTTATGCTTAGACATTCAGAGCATATGAAACTTAACTGTCATGACTTCACAGTTATGATTAATATTTGTAACTGATAACATTAAATATTATCCTTTTTACATTGTTAAATTAATTAACAAAGTGCAATTCTATCGGGATATTTTAAGGTATTTATTGTTTTATTTTCAGAAATTAAAAATTAAAGTCACCTTTTCTCAATCAATCAAAATGATGCTTCCAGCATGAAGGACGTTTTAGTACATCTGCAGACTAATATGCAAGAAGACCTGGGCAGTGGAAACCCCACTGCTCCAGCAAACCATGAAGCACCAGATCAAAACTTTAATGGTAATTTTCTTTTTATTTATATACACTTTTTTTTTTATATTTTCACTAGCATTATAATTCTAATATTGTTGTTTGTTATGCCACAAAGGAGTTAATGTAAGTATTCCATCCCACAGCTTTCATTTTGTGGTACACAAGATAAGAGCATTTGGCTTTCGATTTATAACATTTTAATGTTAGATAATATTCCACCATTTAAATTCTAATACTGTTTTTAAGTTTATATTCATCTTTCCTTTTTACAAATACTTCGGCTTCCTAAGCAAGTGTCATTAATAAAGTTTTTTATTATAAGTTTAATATATAACTTATATATATATATATATATAAGTATAATGCATTGTATGGGGCAGAAACATGGACTTTACGACGAAGTGAAGAGAAACGACTAGAAGCATTTGAAATGTGGATATGGAGAAGAATGGAGCGTGTGAAATGGACAGACAAAATAAGAAATGAAGCTGTGCTAGAAAGAGTGGGTGAAGAAAGAATAATGCTGAAACTGATCAGGAAGAGAAAAAGAAACTGGTTGGGTCACTGGCTGAGAAGAAACTCCCTAATGAAGGATGCACTGGAAGGAATGGTGAACGGTAAAAAAGTTCGAGGCAGAAGAAGATTTCAGATGATCGACAACATTATGGTAAACGGCTCTTATGTGGAGATGAAGAGGAAGGCAGAAAATAGGAAAGATTGGAGAATGCTGGGTTTGCAGTGAAGGACCTGCCCTTGGCAGAGAACTATGAATGAATGAATATAACTTCTTTATCTATTTTTTTTTTTTTTTTTAACTGCATAAGACAAAAGGGGCAGAAAGTTTGGTGGTTTTCTTTGGAAGCAAACAAAAACCGAAATTGTTTAGTCCCTTACTTGCTTCCAAATGAAAACAATATGTTTTTACATTTAGTCATGTATTTGATTTTTTTTTTCAGTAACCTATACATAACAAAACAGATATTTAATATTTATTGTAGCCAATTTTAAAGTAATTTTTCCAAGGCTACATTGTTATAGTTTACATTAGGAGCTAAGAAGGACTATTAGTGTTCTAGATATAGATCAGTTCAGTTTCAAATACTACAGAAGACAGCAGACATAGAGGAGAAAGGAAATAGGATTATAAGACAGACTATGACATTTAAATGATACAGTTAGCATTAGTTTTGTTTTATATTCATTTTGATATGACAAATTTAAGGCTAAAAAATTTGTGCATTTCAGTATAAAATCTAAATGTTTGCTTGAAAATATAAAGTTTTATAATTTCAATTGAGAAATTTTTAATTTATTTATTTTGATTTTTTTTTTAAAAAGAGAAGTACCCAAACAGGTGATGGAGATAGAAAATATTATTCAAGAAAAAATTAGAATTAATTTTTTTTTGTCAAGATGATAAAATATAATTTACTTGCTTCATCACATTTGAGAATGATTTATTGAATATTCCTGGATTCCGTTTTAAATCTTTATGGTAATATAATCTTGATGCATTTAAAAATCACATCCATATTAATTATTTTGCCAATTAAAGAATCATTTCTTTATTTATCTTAGATATGGTTTACTTAAATTTAATATATTCTTTCAGGAAAATATTAATAAGAATCCTTTTATTTTATTGTATTTTTTTTTTATTTGTTTCCACATTTGTGACAGGTGATGCACATCTTTTAAAAGTAGAATCTTGTGAGATATTTTTGGCTTAAGTTAGTCATCTTTATAGTTTCCATTTCCACATCAAGCTCCTTTCAGTTTTGACTTAAAGACTTACAAGTGCATGGTGTGTCTTTTCCAACTACAAGTAAATGAAAACAAAAACATGATTTTAACTTTAAGACATACCTGGTATTTTTATAGATCTCCATCCGCAAAATATTTTTATTTTTTATTTTTGCTGTTGCTCATTGAAAGTCATCTAAATTTGGTCTTTCAATTTATAAATAGAATAAGATAAAAGCTTACTTTGAACTATGTGAAGTAATTTGTTTTTTAGATAATTATTTAATACAACTGATTGTTAAGTAAAATTATTTGAATGCCAATAATGATATGCCACTCTATTCAAGTTTTAAGCATTTCTTGTTATTGATATTCTTTATAAAAAAAAAAAAAAATCTAGCTCTGAGCTTATGATCTTCAGTTTCTTTCCACCTTAGAAATGCTGTAAGTACCTGTGATATATTCAGTTAATATAAGATAAAGCGAGAGAAATTTCTTATTCACATGCATAATACTTTTCAGTAAAAGTGCTAACATGTGGTGGATTGACACTCTGACTTTCACTTCATCCCATTAGGCTAGTAATTGCAAAATCCTCTATTTGCTGTGCTGTCCATCCCTCATTTGAAAGGATGTTGGCATGCTGTTTCAAATCTTTTAACATTCATTGTGAAATCTTTCTGGATATGTGCAAGCAGTTATTACCGTTTGGTATATTAGCTGTTGTATTAAATGAGCATTACAGATTTCATTTAGTGGATGTATTTTAATAAACTAACTCAAACAGTTATTATATTAGAGTCAAAAGAATAATGAATGGAATTGGCTGATTCACATATTTACTTATTGCAGAGCATTTAGATTAAACCATGCCTTTTTTTTTTAATAAGCCTATGAATCATTTTTGGTTTCTTTTTTAATGCAAATTCACAAATGCTTGATCCCACTGCCAGTGGATATGGCATGTTGTCATAGATGAGCAAAAGGAAATAATGTTGGGATTTTGTGGAATTTAATTTTTTTTTCTAAGTAGTTCACCTAAATTATTGCATTTTGAAATGTCTTATTGAACAATAGGGAAATTACATGAAGATAAAAAAAAAAGTACCCTGACTGAATTAAATTCTAATTTTTCCAGGACTGACTTTATTTCTTCCTTTCTGAAATTATTGCCTCTGGTGTGGATCTAATTTGTCTCCTCCTTATTCAACTCTCAATTATCTTTCTTTTTCTTTTTAGTGTCGATTGAAATTAAGTTGAAGATTCATTTAATGAAATGAGTTTATTAATGTATTGTACATTTTTTTAGTAGATAATTTATGTAAGAGCATAATAAACAGTGATATTGATTAGGAAGTATTGTAAAGAAGAGAAACAAACAAACAGCGTTTTCCACTTGTTAGTATGCTCAATAAATTTCATTCAGAAAGGATACTTCTGGCCTTCTGTTTCAGAAAGAATGTTTTGTGGCATTTTGATTATTATTATTTTATTCCTTGAACAATAAAATTTCCAATACCTTAACCATTTTTGAATTTTTTTTTATTCATAAATCTTTACAAATAATATTTTAAATATTCCAATATTCATTTCCAGGATTTTTCATATTGTGACTAATATCAAATTCAATTTTTAAAATTAAACAAAAATGAAATATTTGATATCAAGTATTCCTTCACTTTGTTTTGTCCATTTCATTGAAATCTGATTTATTTTTTTTATTATTATTTTTAATAGGAATATATGGCTCATAACTACTAAGCATTAATAGTAGGTGATTCCAAAAAAAAAAAAAAATACAAATAAAAATATAAATTTGAAGAATGTAAAATGATAAAGATTTCTGTTAATGTAGATCGCTTGTATTTAAATTGTAGAGTATCCCAAATGCACTCTGAAACCTTAAATTGATAATCCACTTCAGACCTTTTAAAAGTTGTAATTGGTTTTAATGGAGAAACTTTACAACTCACATCTTGCAATTGCAGATTGATATAACTATTGCATCTTGCTGTAGATGAAACCTTGAATAGAAGCTGTTGATAAAAATTAAAGTTCTGATCTTTTATTTAAAAAAAAAAAAAAGTAACTACTTAAATAAATAAATGATTTAATTAAATTTATTTTTATGTTTAGATTCATTATTATCCAAATTGATTTCATCAATATGTATTATTATTATAAAGAGGGATTTTTATTATTGGATTCCTGTGATATTATTTGTCAAATGCTGAAGTTGTTAATTTGGTATCTCCACAATTGCAGATACACTGAAGCCTGACTTTAATTCCAAAGTCAGGCTTCAGTGTGCTTCTGTCTTCCCCATTTATGTATCAAAAGGCAAAATGATTTATTGAGTTCTGAGTTCTTATCCATCTGATCGCTGTGTTCAGTGAAAAGATGAGCTGCCACAATATTATTTACTACAGAACTATTCAGACTGAAATAGCTGTCATTTCCCAAAGTATTATGGGAGTAACAGCTATTTATGTTAAACTGTCATTATAATTTAAGAAATATGAAACAACAAAGTTACCCAAATTTGATAGTGAATTTATTAAGATATAATTGAAACTTAAGTCAAACTTCCAGTATTATAAATAAATAAAAAAGAAAGAAAGCTGCTCTTCAAGAAAATAATTTCCTAAAAGCACGATTCACATATCTTATTCATATATATTTTCATGATCATGTTTTCATATTAGCTTCATTATCATGATGAACTTAGCAATTTTAAAACAATATTGGAGAAATAAATGTTACTTTTATTTTAATGTACAAAAATTGAAAGTAATAATAATAATTACTTTCATTATCAATAGTTTCTGTAGTAGAAGCCGTTCCGGCATGGCCGAGCGGTCTAGACGGCGGTCTGCCGTGTGGCCGTTGTGTCGGAATCTGGGTTCGAATCCCGGTGGTGGCATGGCTGTTTCTTTCTTCTTCTGTGTTTCGTCCATTTCTCCCTGGTACTTACTATCTCAGGGTTATCCTGGACGGGATGTGAATCTCGTCCCCCCTTCTTGACTTTCACTAGTTTCGCCCTGACGTTGTCAGGTTGAGCTAGTTCCGTGGTCCCTAGTAGGCCAAATTTGATAAAGGAAGGAAGTTTCTGTAGTACCATCCAATTAGAATAAGTATTACATAAGAAATTCATTGTTTTAAATATATTTTCAGTTAGAATACAGTTGGAGAAATTGCTTATTCAATTGTTAATCCTCGCTACATTATGAATTCTTAAACATCCATTGATTTTAACTGATGAACAATAATAGTTACAAAATATCTGTGCTGTTGATGGAAGAATGGATCATTGATAAATGCAGTAATTACACATTTAAAAAGAAAATTAATTACAGTTTCTGGCAAGAACTTAAGTTTGATTTTCTTAAAAATATGTAATCATTGCATCCTGATCTGCTTCATCAGACAATTTTAAATCATCAGTTCAGATTAGGTTTATGGATTTCTGAAATGCAAAATTGCATTTCTACATTGAACTTCAATTTAATATTAATGGATCCAGGTTAATTTTAATTTCTTTATTAAAATTTTAATGCTTTTTTTTTTATTGATGTTTCTCAAATTCTTATTTATATATATCATTAAATTTAGAAGATATGATATTATGTTTTGCATGGATGTTAATTGATGTCATTTGTAACTTCAGTAGCTACTGTAAAATGTTTTTATAATAACTTCTGTTTGCTGTTTTATTTAACTGCTTTATTAGTTATTCATTAATTATTCTCTTAATATTTGTTAATTACAAGATGTGGGCTTGTCATTTTTTAAATAACTGGCCTACATAAATATGTCTGTTAACATTGCTAGAAATTGCATGCGTTAGTACTTGAACAAAATCAGTAGCCCATTTGTCAAACAACAATTTTGTTTTGTTTAATTTTTAAGAACAAGTGTACAACAAACATTTGAGTAATATTCAGAGCTACTGGTCTGCTTTTGAGCCTGTTCAACCCAAAAATCGAACCACTCATCCAAGTAGAACATGTGAATATCAACAAAATCATGAAGATGTCCGTTCAATTTTGCAAGAACTCAATATTCAAAGGTAAAATATATCAACATTAATACTTGTAGAATGACCATTATCCAATGTGATTATTTTGCAGTATAATGAAGAAAGTTTGTGGTAAAAGTGATAATGAATATTGATACATCTTCTATCTTCTTTATATAGTGGCCAGATTTTAATACCATTATTTCAGAAATGTACAAAAGAAAATAAATCTGTTACTTGATTAAAATTTCTAATAAGTATTAAGGTAATCTAATTTAATTGATACCATTGCTTTTGCCACCCTCTAAGAATTTTTTTTTATTTATTTAAATTTTGAAAGGTTGCAGTTCTTATTACTAGATATTTTGATAAAAAGTTGCATGTTTCAAGATGTTTATATTCAATAATTATATAATGGAGAAATTAAAATCTCCATAATGTGTATTGTGTTAAAAAAAGACTTCACTATGTTGACATCATATAACAAATTTAAAATACACATTTGAGTATCCATATAGATAATAAAAATCACACAAACTTTGGATAAGTAAGCAATATATTTAAAATATAATACAACATTTCGGCAACTATAGCTGCAATTGCCATTTTCAAGTTACCGGAATAACAGACTGAACGGAAATAAGTGTGTTCAAAGTGTGAGAAACAGATTTTCCAGCCAAAAAGAACGCAGTTTTTTTATAGAAGAATTACTGATTGAACATTAAAAAATTCCAGAATTCTGTAGTTGTCTCTTTTTAGAAAGTTGTATTAAAATTACTCACCTTTCTTAAATTTATTATTTTAAGCATCAGTAATTTTAAGATTGTATTAAATTTATGCCTAGTAAGTTAATAATAATACGAGTTATTAATTGATTTTACGGATTTAACTTTTACAGAGAAATAAAACTCCAATGAGAAGTCATATCAAAACCACAGTCGAAAATTGAGCAAAAACAATAGTAATAGAACTATTTGTATTAATTCTTTTACTAAACCTTGCAAGAATAAATTATCTTCAACATCTCTAAAAAAATGTAATAATTTACATTTATTATTAATTAAGCAAATTTTCGAGGGAATGTCGTTCCCTCTTTCTCAAGCCTATTTACAATGAGTTAGCAAATTTTTTTT
>JAFIDM010009631.1:340278718-340318717 GCA_023159025.1 Thereuonema tuberculata
ATAATTTTCAGTTAAACTTTTCTTTTAAATGTTTAAAAGATAAATAAAAAGAAATAGTTAAAGAATTGCATAGCTGTCTTAATAGTAATCATTTGTTTTAATTTGTTTCAGTTTCATGTAATTAAAAGAGACTTGTATTTAGACTAAGTAATAATGCTATTTATTTAATTAATATATTTGCAGTTGCTTTGTGGCACAGTGGTCCAAGCAGTATCGGAGAAATGAATAACAGTTACCATTCGGTTGGAAATCAGGACACTTCTAGTGTCATGAGCTTTACATCAAGCATGGTTTCAACTTCTTCTCGAAGATCCACTCATACTCAACAATTGGGAACCAAGGTTTGATTATTATTATATATATTAAACCTTTCCAAATAAATATTAAAATATGTTATTTTGAATTCATGACTTAATCTTGCAGAAATGTCATGAGTTTTGAAATCTTTAAAGATTCTGGACAGAGATTGTACCTCGAAATAGATCTGATTTGGGACACTTAAAAGATTTGAGATTTCTAGAATAAAAAGTGTGAAATGAAAATTCCTTATTTTCTGAAGATAACTCAGTAAAGGACTTCACATGAGTAAGTAACTGAAGAATGAAAAGATCAAAAAACATGAATTAAAGAAACAAGAGTGTTTTAATATATTGCTCAGCTTTGTAAATCTCTTACAGAATTTCCTTTATTACCATATTTTTTAAATGTACATATTATCTTTTTGATATCAACAATAGTTTCATATTTGGAGCCTGCTATACAAATATGATCATAAATAAAGACAATTAGCTTCATGGACAAATAAATATGCTCCATATATTGAATTTTGAAAATCTTTAGATTTTCTAATGGAGAACTATTATAAGATTAGCTTCTCTTATTTGCAAGTTTTTTTTTTTTTTTTTGCATCAGTGTCTTCTACTTATACTTGCACCGCTGTTTTCTAAGAAGTTTTTCTTTCTTAGAAATCTGTTCCTTAAAAGATTTCATAAATTTTCCCTCTGTTCCTTAAATGATTAAGAGTACAATACAAAATGAAATACGTGCAGTTAAGACTATTTTGCGCAATGGATGTCCCTTCCAGTTACATCTGTAATTTAGCAAGTTCTCAGTAAATACTAGATTTTTGTTTTTGTTTTGATGAATTTAATTTTTTTATACTGTCTCTCAGTCCTGCTTATACTACCTTACCTGTTCTTTGAGCTGCTTTATTGTTATTATTACTTTCAAATAAAGTTACTATCAGAAATGTTGATTTTTGATAAGTAAACTATTGCCATAAATCTTAGATGTTTCATTTTCATATCAAAACATCTTTTTGTATTTCCCTCATTCATATTTTTTTAAACAAAAAATAATATATTATTAGCCTTAATTAATATTAACTTGCATATATTATTAGCATTGGCTTTAAATTTTCATTAGTTTTAAACTCAATGTTTGTATAAAGTTATGTTAAATGTTGAGAATAATAAATTTAAGCTAGAGGCTCAGTTAAAGCTAATTGTTGTTTGATTCTAAGTATCAAACTGTAATTGGGATTTCAATTTGCTATCAGTAGTAATCTCTCAACATTTCCTTTTCTGTTTTAAGGTTGAAATGGTCTATTCTTTGCTATCTATGTTGGGAAGTCATGATAAGGACGAAATGAGTAAAACTTTGTTGGCAATGTCGAGTTCAAGGGAAAGTTGTGTCGCCATGAGACAGTCTGGTTAGTATTTTCATATTTTTTACATGGTTAGGTAATTCAGTTAAGAATATTTGGAAATTCCTACTGTTCTTTATTATTAAAAGACACATTTGCAAAATAAAAATTTTAAGACTTTTTAATTAACAAGAAATGTAATTAAGCTTTTCAGGTATTTTTCTTATTGGATCACTTTAAGCCATTCACTGTCGCAATAACTTACATAGGCTCGATACTGAATTGCTTTCATTTGCAAAAATATAATGCTTCAAATAGCATTTTTTTATTAGGAGCCTGACAATTTTGAAAAATTTCTTTATATACACTTAGTAAAAACTTACAAATTATAGACAATCTTAATATTTTTTTTATTTTTTTTTTTTGAACTAGATCATTTCCTCCACAAACTGAAAGTTGACAACATAACAATTTCACTTTATCATTTACGTTTGCTACAAATAAATTACAGCTGAAGTTTATTCATTCTATATCTGCCTTAAATTGTTCCATCTTACCTATGTGACACCTTCTTTCTACCACTCATTCTTAATTATGTTACACAACATCTTATGGAAAACTTTTGCTCTTGGAGCATATAAATTGAAACAATGTTAAAGATGTAATAATGCGCATGCTACACTATTCTAAATGGTAAATATAATTGACAAAAAGTTGTTTAATTGTAATTCTTAGGTGCTGAACAGAAAAATATTAAAAAAGTTTTGTAGTTCTTATTTCAAGTTACATAAAGAATTCCAGATTAGCAGCTTCTACTGGCTATCATAGTTGAAATATCTCAACACCATATTCCAAAGTATGTGCTTTGAACACCATTATGACCATGTCTGCATGGCCTCTTTGTCATGTCTTAAGAGTGTTTCATGAAATTTCCATGACTCCAATTAGGCGCTCATTATTTTTTTTTTCTGTTTTCCATTGTTCCAATAGAATTGTCACACAAATGAATTACAACTGAATTCCACTTAATAAATTAAGTTATAAAAGAATGTTCTCTACACATAATTGGGTTGCATTGTTTCCAAATGCATCATTTATTTTAGTTCTATCATTTTCAGGACTTGTGGTGGTGATTGATCATTTGCTGATTACACATTTTTTGATTACATCATCAGAAAATAAGCCTTGGGCCTTTGTCTAAAGAAAAAGAGTTGGATTTTTATTAGTTATGGCTGGATTTCATTTGAATGCAAGTCTAATGCTTCAGATGCCTTTCATCAACTTTAACATCAGCTACAGATTTAATTTAAATAAAATTAAATGTTTTTGGGTTTGTTTTTGTTTTTTTTTAAAAAAAAGATTCAAATGAAACGCTTACTAATCTTGGGGGCTAAAATTGTTCTTTATCCTCAGCAGATGATTTATCTTAAGCATTCAGAATCGAAACAGTAATAAAAGATCAGTGAATTACTGAGTACAACAGTCAAGAGGAGTTCCCAGTTCACATGCTTGCAATCACTTGCAAAGCTTACTTCAAGATTATAAGTTATATTTGCTTCCAAATTTTGTAGTTTTTAAATCATCTGTTGTTAATAATAGAAACAGCTTCTTTTATATGCTGAAAATCTTCATTTAACTGAAGCTACTTTCATTACATCCTTGTCTATTGAACACATATGAACTGTGTAATTGAATGTTGTTCTTCATGTTTGATGTCAACTTATTTTTTTTGTCAAATGAAACATTGAGGTACATATTTTACTTGAATATCTCTGAAATCATTTCATAAGAATGTAGAATTTCCATAAATTTTGATAAATTCTAGATTAAACCGTGACTCCTTGAGTCAGTCCACTGATTGAAAATTACTATTCAGTAGAATTTGATTATCTGAAAAGGTATCTGTAATTACCTCAATTGTAGCATAATGTTTTATAGCTCCCTAAAAAAAAGAAATAATCCAACAGAAATATGTAGATATATCATTCATTTGTTTTTGGTTTTTTTTAGAAACTCTGAAAAGATTTTTGTGTTATTACTCTTATTTAAGAACAACATACAAAAAATAATAATAATAATAACAGTGATTCATATTCTGATTCATTGAAGTTTCAGTGATTCATATTGTCTGATTGTTCAGTCATGCTTAATATAGATACCATCATTTTCCTAAACCTTAAAATGGTTCACTGGCTTTATATCTGTCAGCATTTTTCTGGAGAGTTCCTCCTCATCACAGTAATTCTTTTTTTTTTTTTTTTTTTTCTTTTTTTTTTTTTTAATGTGCATCAGTCCTAATAGGTATTTCTAAAAGAGAAATACCTGTGGTATAGGTACTGAAAATTTAATCTAAATACAGATAAGTGAAAGAAAAAAAAATTAAGATTAATAATATTAAAATTTAAAACTACCATCAATAATATCTATTATTAACTGATTTTTGACCTGACTAATTCTTTCAAAATTATAATTTTCCCATTTTAATTGATTGAAAAGACTATAAAGGATTTGATTTTTTTGTCTATATCCCATATTATTATTTATTTTTGTAACATTAAATATTTTTATCCAACCTTTTCTGGTGTTGGAATTATTTTGTAAGTTATCTTTTTTATTTTTTATATCAAAAAAATTCTTTATCATATTGTTATAAATAAATTTTTCATTTAATAAAAGTATTTTATATTTCTTTCTTATGCTTTGTTGTTCCTCAGGTTTTTTGTTTTTAAAGTTAATCATTACGTAATTAAAGATCTTGAGAATAATTTTATTTATATTTTTAATTTGTTGTCTGTTTATAAATATCCAACAGTCCAAACCATAATTTAGTGTCGAATCAACATATACCTTAAAACTACCAATTTCTGTTTAAAAGGAAACATATTTTTAATGTGATAGAAAAAATATAATAAAGTATTCAGTCTTTTTAAGATATAATTATAGTGGAAGTTCCAAGAAAATTTGTCATCTATATAAATACCAAGATATTTTTGTTTATGAACACTTTCAATTGTAGTACAATTACATGATTTAATTAAATTATTTAGTTTTTTAGAATTTATGTAATTTTCATCATGTAGTTGTAGATCTAAGTTATAATTTAACTTTTTATTTTTATTCTTAATCACAATAATTTTTGTTTTATCTTTATTTATTGTTATTTTATTATTCCTTGTCCATTTTTGAATATTATTTATATCATTTTGCAAAAAATTAAAAGCATCTTCCTGATTCCTATCATAAGTCATCAAAAGTACATCATCTGCATAGATATATATCTTTGAATATTGGATGCAATTGTTAATCGAATTTATAAAGATATTGAAGAGCAAAGGACCCAAATTTGATCCCCGAGGAACACCACACGTTATATTGAATAAGTTGCTTTTATAATTTTTATTTGAATTCGAAATTTTCTTTTTTTTAAGTAACTTTTAATCAATTCATAAGTATCGCCTCTTATACCCATTAAATAAAGTTTATCAAGTAACAAATCATGATCAACAGAATCAAAAGCTTTTTTAAAATCAATAAAAGCAATGTAAATAATATTTCCTTTATTTAAATTATCTGCAATATTTTCATTTAAATTTATTAAAAGTTGCGTTGTACTCTTCTTGTTTTGATAGGCATATTGATTTTCACTAATAAGATGATTTTTTTGTATAAAATTATAAAGGGTATTTATAATATATGTTTCTAAGATTTTTGAGATATTTGAAAGCAAAGAAATTGGTCTGCAATTTTCAAAACGTTCAGCATTTCCTCCTTTGAAAATAGGTGAAACATAAGCAATTTTCCATAAATTTGGATAAGTATTGGTATTCAAAATTTTCTTGGATAATTCAACTATAAAATCTGCGAAAATTTCTTCATGTTTTTTTATTTCAGTTATATTTATATAATCAATACCAACTGAATGATTTATATTTTGTTTAGTTATTATACTTAAAATATCATTTGTATTTGATGGCAAGAAGATAATAGAATCTTTTAACGAAGGATTTTCATATTTTAGCATCTCTTTTTTTATTGCTATTTTTGTTGATTTCCTGTGTTTGTGTAAAAAAATTTTTAAATTCCTTAAAGATTATTTCTACATCATAATTTTCTAACATCTTAATTATTTCATTATTTGAATTTTTATTATTATTAGTAACTTGTTTTTTTAAAATATTCCAAATTTTTATATTTGGATTTTTTTTCATTTTCAATTAAGTTTTTGAAATAAAGTCTTTTTTGTCGTTTAATAAAGTTTTTGATCCAGTTTCTTTTTTTCTTGTAACTTTTTTCAATATTTTTATTTGTTTTATTATTTTTATATTTTTTAAATAATCTGTTTTTTTCTTCAATTTGTCTCATGATTTCATGAGTCATCCACGGATTTTTAAATACTATTTTATTTTGTTTTGAATCTGTCTGTAAATTGTTTTGGTTATTATCCTCATTTATTTTATAAAGCTTTCTAGCTTTTTTTTATTATTTTTTGAAATTTATTAATAATTATATTAGGGTTTGTATATTTATTTTTTTAAATGTTAGAAGTTAATAAAATAACTTTACTGTATAATTAATCATCATTAATCTTGTAATATCTTTGTATTAAATTTTTTCTTAAATCTAAATTTTGATTATTATTTTCAGTCTCAAGTATTAAGCCATAATGATCGGAAATGTCACATTCAATTATGTTAGAGATCATTTTTAGCTTTTTTGAGTATAGGAAACAATGGTCAATACAAGTTTTAGATAGAGATACAGTTGTATTGACATTTCTTGTGGTTTTATAGCAAACATTTTTGAAACCTAAATTGTACATAATTTGGAGGTACTTACTTGTAGTTTTATTAAGGTTACTTTTTATTATGTCGATATTCGTATCCCCAATTAAAATTATATCAGATCCTTCATCAATCTTGATATTTTTTAAATTTTTTTTTAATTCTTTATTAAATAAGTTTTTGTTATTTAAAGTTTTTGTTGGTGTGTGGGTGTTTATATATCGTATAAATTATAAAATTATTTGTTGAGATTTTATTTATTTGACAAATAATATTTTCATAGGTTATAGTATCATCTTGTTTCATAGTTACATTATAGATATTTTTGAAATATATTATTATGCCACCACCTCTTATATTTTTTCTCAGATTACAAATCATGCTATATCCTTGAATATTATATAATTGAGATTCTTCATCTTTGATATTAACTTCTACTAAGATAATAATATCTATATTTAGCATTTTAGAATTAATACTTGCAATCAAATACAAGAAGTTTGACCTTAAACTTCTTATATTTAGATAGAAAATATTTTTACAATCTTGTTTAGGATTCCATTTGTTGAAATTGTCTATTACATTTAAATTACCTAACTGAATTTGATTGTTTATATAATCTGTCATTTTTTTTTTACAAATTAATTAGATCAGTATCACTTTTAATATTTATTATTTTTGAATTTTCATTCTTTCTGATAAAAATTTTAGAATTTTTTATCCAGACAAATTTGTAATTTTTATCTTTTGCTTCTTTCTTAGCTTTCCATAGTAGAGTTTTCATTTTTTGTGTTAGATTCTCATTAATATATATTCTTTCATTGTTGTTACTGTTTAATACATCATTATTCATTAAATTTTTATTTTGTTTATATTTCAGTAGCCAATTGTCTCTATCTCTTCTATTGGCAAATTTAATAATAATTGGTCTTCCTTTACTTTTGTTAATTCTTCCGTATCTATGGACTATGTCAATTTGTTGAAGGGGGTCGGGTATATTGAGTTTTCGAGCAATTGCATTTATAACATCACTTAATTGTTCATTTTCCTGTTCTTCTACTCCTATTACTTCAATATTAAATTTTCTTTGTTGTAATTCCAGGTTTTGTATGTGTTCTTCTAAATCAAATTTTTTTTTATTTTGAAGAGTAATTTCTACATTTCACTTTCAAAGTAGCCTAGGAAACTTTATTTTGAGTGACATCAAAATTTGGAAATTTATTTTCCTTTTTGATATCAATAACCAAGTTAGGATCCCTATAAAACATTAGAACTTCATGCCATTGCACAGGATTCAGTTGTGTTTTTTCCTTGAAAATTGGAGTTTCTTTAGATAGATCTACTGATTTTATCAACGATCGAGAAGCACACATTGCTGATATCTTTAGAGACCAACTGCCAGCATTTTTGTGCTGTTAATAATGGGCTTATCCTGTCAGTTTGCTATCTTTTGATGATTTTTTTTTTTTTTTTTTTAACAGAATTCATTATCTTTGTTCAAATCATTGTTTAAAGATTTTTTTCAGATAAGGTAGCATTCTTATTATAAATCTTTAAAGTTAATTTTTGTTTTTTATAAATTATTATCGTGTTAGAGTAATCCATCTGTTGGTTACTCTACTATTACATCCATCTATCCTACTTCTTATTCCAGCATATAGTAGTTGGAAGATTGACAATATATAGAGGAGAAAAAAAAAATGAGATTATCACACTTTGATCAAGGAAATTTGTTTTTGTTATTATCAGTATTTACAGATGCACAAGTTCTGACACAAACAATGAGTTAAAGTTACTATTTTGGCTGTAATCCCTTTAAAATAACAGGCAAGATGTGACCATAGAGATAGAGTACAACTAAGATTGTTTATTCATTTTTAGGTTGTCTTCCTCTTTTAATCCAAATGCTCCATTGCAATGACAAAGATGGTCCCGAAGGTGATAGACGTTCAAGTCGAGAAGCCCGTTTACGTGCAAGCCAAGCTCTGCACAATATTGTTCATGCACATCCTGATGACAAACGTGGAAGACGTGAGGCTCGTGTTCTCAGATTATTAGAACAGATAAGAGATTACTGCGATGGACTACGTGATTCGGAAATGCATAATTGTGATGAAGACCATGTTGCTGGCAGCAGTAAGACTCATTTAATAAAATACAATTAATTGAATTGGTCTCTCTATTCATTAAATTTTAGTTAATGAGTTGTGTTTGTTTTATTAAAGTTTTTATTTTTTGCTATATCAAATAGATAATTTGGAGCAACATCCTGGCCCTTCTATGGCAGCTCTTATGAAATTGTCATTTGATGAAGAACATCGACACGCAATGTGCCAGCTTGGTAAGTGATTTTTACAACACAGAATATTTTCATTAACTTGAAGTAGTATTCAGTCTTTCAGCTTTTTTTATTATTATTATTTGTTCATCATTTCACAGATTCAGATTTGGATTCTGCATAATGAAGCTTTTGATTCCTTGATATTTTTGAGACAAATGATACCTCTCGTCCAACAGTATTTTATGTTTATTTTGCCAAAAAAGTGGAAATGTTGCTTATTAAATCTGTATAAGAGTCGGGTATTATGTAGGACCTATTTTTAGTTTCAGCTAAATTTATCTCCTCTTAGAAAAGCTACAGTTTTTTTTTTAATCTTTGTACCAAAGTAGCTTAAACGTATTTTCTCTGTGCTACTACTGATAACCTTCATTGTAGCCAATATAGAATGTGCAATTTCAAATTTGCCATATGTCAATAGTGGGTGGATTAAGGATGAATTGCAGTTTATAATTCTTTATCAACTTTAATGTTCCTAACAAATGCTAGCTCATCAGTTTATTAACTCATTATCAAGATATTATTTTATGATAAAATTATGAGGAATTAATAGTTGCTTCTTCTGTGACTACACACAGTTTATCACTGAAGATTATTGCCATTATGAGATTTACTTGTTTGAATGATAAAGCATGTTCTGTTAAAGAATCTCTGAAAAGATGATGTTTTCAAGCTCATAAGCCAAAATGAGCAACTTAAGCAGGACGTGGGCTGATGTTAGAGCATTTGTAATTGTGCATGACCAGATATGAAAATTGGCACATGGTGGTGCAAAAAAAGCTGTAATTTGCCATTAGCCAAATTCTTTAACTTCCACAATAATAAAGGACAGCAAAGAAACATCTTTATCTCAGACAAACAAATGGAAAAAACCTGTATGCTTACAAAGTTTAATTCCTCAACTCTCCATACTTTCTCAGCTTGCAATAGGTCATTCCATATCTACTCATTTCCAGTCTCATAACAAGGATTAAAGTGTACATATTAAACTGGAGATCAGATATTTTCCAACCATGCCAGATATGTTCAATTTGGAGAAGTACAATAATTGTGCAAGTCGCAGGAACATAATCCTGTCTTCGAGAGCCTATTTGGACACTTACCAAGATAAAACATTCATCGTCTCACCAACATGTTCAGAAGAAATAAATTTCCAGATTTTTTACAGGCTGATGATACAACCTCCCCTTAGCTCTCCATTGGAAATTTAATCACTTTGTCATCTTTTCAAGTTTAGTCTAAGGAATTAAAAATATTTAATCATTCAATTTGCAAAAACGTAGACTAGATTAATGTGTACTAATTTAGTTTTCCTCGCTAATCATTGTTCACAAATACTAAAAGCATTTCTTGAAATTTAGTTACTTCTTCCAGTCATCATATGTTATACCACAGAACTTTAGCCAGAATTGGTTCTTCTTTGTTGTTTGCTTCTATCCTACAGAAGTTTTATAACTACATAATTTTCTGTATTAAAAAAAAAAAAGATATTTCTTAGCTTTTTTTTTTTTCTTATTGTAATTCATAATTCAGTGGTTTACTATTATCTGTTTTGTATTTTAAGCATAATATCAATTAATTTAGTTAAATATTGTTTTTCCTTTTCTTCCTATAGGTGGTCTCCAGGCAATAGCAGAATTAATCGAAGTAGACTATGAAGTTCATGGAAATACAAGTGGCCAGTATTGTGTTACTTTAAGGCGATATGCTGGAATGGCTCTTACAAACTTGACCTTTGGGGATGGAACAAATAAAGCTTTGCTGTGTTCCATGAAATCATTTATGACAGCTTTGGTAGCTCAGTTACATTCACCCAGTGAAGACCTACGTCAGGTAATTTGCTATCTTATTAATAGTAACCGTTTATTTGAAATCTTTATTATTAATCTTTGTGGCCCAGAAATCCAAATATTACATTCTTATTTTACATTCAATGGATTCATTCATGGGACAGTGGTTTTGATTTTTTTTTTTTTTATTGTAAAAATATTATAAAAACCAATGAACTTTTAGATAAAATTTGAAAACACTAGTTAAAAGCAGTTCTGTTAATAAAGTATCACAGTTGATCAGTCTGTAATAAGTCCACTGTTTACAAATATATCTAAAGTTGCTTATAAAATTGTGTTCTTTTTTTTTGGGGGGGGGGGAGGATTTGAATGGTCGTTGATTAAATTCAAGTTTTGGGAAGGTTGCTGAACAAAATAAATACATCTCCCTAGATTCACTCCTTTGCTGAGGATAAATGTTGCTCAGAATTTAAAGTATAAATACATTATCATGATAGAAATACTGGCATAAATCTTTCTAAAGACATATAAATGTGCCTTCCTCATCTTTGCAATATCACCAACAATTTTTTAAGCCTTTTCTGGGTATTATTCTTAAATACCTTCTTTCTATTGCATTTCAATTTTTGTAGAGTCTGCTTGAATTCAAATGCTTTTTCTTCTTAGGTTTTGAATAAAGCGAATGCATCATACTGGTTTTTAAGAATAGGAGTATGTCCCATGATCTTCTAATATGTTTTAATATTTAATTTGAATAAATTTCAAGTCCAAATTACAAGTTTTCAGTGAAATAAAACTAATATAAAGATATCACATAAAAAAAAAAAAAAACTTGAAAATACAAATGGTTGTAGCTTAATTCTAATCCCACTCTCATTATACCCTTTAGCATGATTACATTTGAAAATGATGTTACTCATATTAAAACTCTTTCTGTTTTTAATTATAATTTAAAGTTTCTCAATACAATTTTGCCTGTTTTTTTTTTTTTTTTTAATTCTAAAATTGAAAAATAAATAGGATGAAAGAAACAATTCCCATGATTTCTTGTACGAGGGCGATTCATTAAATAAGGTAACAAGACCTCTCACGTGTGTAATGTTCTCTATTACATTATAAATTTCCACTAGACCAGAACAAGGTAGACCATAACTGTTGTTTCCCATAACTCATAAGGTGGTGCCTCATATGAGTCATACTTACCCAACATCAGTTTTAAGGTGATGGGGCTGATGGAAACATGGTCAAACATTGAGGGTGCAAAGTGTGATCAGATTTCTGCATTTAAAGGGCACATCACCAGCTGAAATTCATCATTAAATTGTCAAGGTGTATAGTGATAACGTTATGTCACAGAACAGGTTGGGTGCACTGTCTTTGATAATGGCAGGCCACTATCAGTCAACCACATTATTGAGTTGCTACAGCGCTACCATTGAGAACTACTGGACCATCCTGTCTACAGTCCTGATTTAGCACCCAGTGATTTCCATCTTTTTGGACCATTGAGTAAGCACCTGGGTGGAAGGCAATTCAGAACCAACGATGAAGTTCAGCAAATCATTGTGTCTTGGCTTCAGGTGCTTGACACTGATTTCTTCTATGACAGAATGGATGCTTTGATCTACTGTTGGAACAAATGCTTAGACAAGTATGGGGACTACTTGAAAAAATAATATATATCAGGGCTATACTCTGGATTCTAAGCATCTATAAAAGTTAAATAAATTTATGCAATGAGATGTCTTGTTACCTTATTTATTGAATCACCCTTGTACTTGTATTTATTTATTATGTTAGCAATGGGCTGAAACTGTCCTGTCAGGTCTTATTGATGTTTTATAAAAAACAATTTTAAAGATGTGTATCCTGAAATTTTTAGTTAATATAATTTATCGTCACACGTTAGATTCCTACTTAATTATTTATAATACAGTAATATCTTGTGTAATGCATTGTTTTCCTGTAATGTGGTTTATAATTTTAAAACATTTGAAAGCCAAAAGCAATTGTAACCATTAGCTACATTCCAAATATAGAATACCCGATAAGAGTTTTCTCTTCTGTGACAGAGTTGCAGAACTATGGCTGAAATGTAACCCTTGCATGACAGCTCTACTGTTACAGATCTCAGTGTTGCAGTTGTGTCGACTCTGTGTCACAGCTTATATTTAAGTTATTACATTCTGTAATTAATTATGAGTGGAAAGAGATAGTTTCAATAAGATTGTGGGTCAAAACAAACCTAAATGGTTAAGACTAAAACAAAAACTTGAAATTATATGGCTTCATGAAGACGGTGCATGGTAAAAATATGAATGAATTGTCAGTGCAAACTGTTATTAAAAACAAAATGAAAATAAAAGAACATCGAATAGCAACTTCATCTTATATGACAAAAGTGACTTTTAAACAAAGAAATTCTTCGATGGATCACAGATCTGTACATAGATATTTTTCATTTCTTTTCTGGGGATCTACATTTAATCATAGGGAAAGCATTACAATGTAATCACTTATAATAACATTTTGGTCATGAATGTTTTACACAACACAGGAGCTTCTCTGAACCAATTAACCACATTATATAACAAGGTTCGCACGCGTCCTTACAAGTCCTTATAAATCCTTATTTTTAATGCCCCATTTTTAAAAAGTCCTTACTTTTTACTCTGGCTTTGTTAAAATTTTTTAAAATTTCACCGATTATCGTTTTTCTAATTCCTCCTCGGCGGCTGTAATCTCAATCGATGTGACTCTCGCGGAATTGGGGGGGGGGGGGACACATCTCATGTTCTACGAATCCGGGTTGACTGCATTTGACGGTACTACCAATCGGAAGCTTTGTTGCATTCACTGTGGATGGGCGTTTTTTTGTTACAGATGGCTTTTATTGGTCCATGGTTCCATAGGAATGTGACAGATATTGAAAAAGGTGCAGCCAAAGATTTTATTCTTTTTTAGTTAACTTTAGCCCCAATTTTTCTTTCAGTTACTGAAAGAAAAAGTCGGTCCGTGAATGTTATAAAAAAACAAAGTCGGGAATTTTGGCAATTGGTCACGTGTTCATGGCATGAAAAACAATTACTGAAAAAGAAATTAAAATAAATACCTTTGATGTAAAATGAAATGAAAAAAGTTTGGAATTAAAAGATATGTAATTATGATTACCAGTTTCATGGTGTTTTTTTTTTTTTTTTTTTTCATCATCAATTTATTGACTTATATTTTTAGGAGTTTTTTTTGTGTTAAATTTGTAATATATCTTCTATGTTTTATTTTACACTCCTATCATCTAATAGGTTGAATTTGCAAAAATGAGACATTTCATTTAAAAATGCATGCGACAATTTATGTTTATTCAATTTAGAGGTCCTTATTTTTTGTTTTTTTTTAGTCCTTAAAAGTCCTTGATAGTCCTTGATTTTCTTCTAAGGAAATGTGTATGAACCCTGTATAATGTACTAGGACGAATGAATTTTTTTAATCATGAAATACATTAGGCAGGGTCCAGGCTGATGTGGTCTTTTTCAAAGTAGCTCCCATTGAGTTGTATGCACTTAGCCCCAAGTATCTGCCAGTCCAGGAAGATATGCTGAAACCTGTCGTTTGACATCGTCTTCAGAACTGATGTTGATGAGCTTGTTTGCTTTCGGGATCATAAATCATGAAGGCAACTCTCATCACCAGTAATGATGGAATTCAGGTTGGCCTTGCCATGCTCCACTACCAGATGCTGAAGCTCCCGAATCACCTCCGTTCGCTCCTGCTTCTGTTCAGGCATTAGCAATCTTGGCACCCTTCTTGCACTGATGCATCTCATGTGCAAGCGATCGTGCACAGTGGTGAACACACTACCATGGGAAATGTTTAGCATGTCCGTCAGTCTATCTAGTTATTCCCAAACAATAATGGCAACTGTGTTAATCATGACCCTCGTTCAACACGGGGATCGGACCACCCTGCTTTGTGGTCGAAGCACGGTACTTCTTAAACTTTTTGAACCACCGAAATGCAGTTGATTGTGAAAGAACATCTTTGCTGTATGCCTGCTGCAACATTTCATATGCTTCCATAATGGATTTCTGCAGAAGGATGCAAAATTTCAAAGCCTCGAACTGCTCATTATGGACCAACTCCATTTTTCCGTAGGCGACTACTGACCACTCCTGCTCTGTTGGTGTAATGCTGTCAGACGCATGGGCGTACACTCTCACAATTGTTTTTTGCCAATCCCACGAGGCCCGTTCTTCTCATGAAACATTGTTTCACAGCCATATGTCCACTGCATGATATATATATGTATATATATAAAAAAAAAATCATTCTCACTCTTATTTGACTCAACCTCTTATTACTGTATAGCATTTCAGTCCAGGATTTTACGTATTCAGCAGGTCTAACAAAGTTATATGCTAACAAATTTTGTCAATGATATGAAATGAAATTCATTGCAATTTAAGATTTTAATTATTTGTATTTCAAAAACCTTTTTTTTTTCTTGAGTTTTGAACTTGATTGGCTTTGATCTGAGATGAAAATGGAAGCTATGTGATAAATTAACATTACAGCTCATATTAAAGATCCAACTCTTTCTTTCTTTTTTTTCGTTACTTATCTAATTACAAATTATTTTAGAACATATAAGTTTATTTATGTTTTGCTTGATTATTTCTTTTTTTTTAGGTTGTTGCCAGTGTTTTGAGGAATCTCTCTTGGCGAGCAGATCCAGCTAGTAAGAAAACTCTACGGGAAGTTGGGGCAGTCACAACCCTCATGAAAGCAGCTATGGAAGCCAAAAAAGAATCCACTCTGAAGAGTATTTTATCAGCTCTTTGGAATTTATCTGCACATTGCAGCATGAATAAAGCAGACATTTGTGCTGTAGATGGAGCTTTAGGTTTCCTTGTCAGTACTCTAACTTACAAAAGTGCATCTAAAACATTGGCCATTATTGAAAATGGTGGGGGAATCCTCAGAAATATTTCCAGCCAAATTGCTGTGCGTGAAGATTATAGATCTATTCTGAGGCAACACAATTGTTTACATATTTTACTACAACATTTAAGATCTCCAAGTTTAACAATAGTCAGCAATGCTTGTGGAACTCTTTGGAACTTGTCTGCTCGCTGCCAAGAAGATCAACGGGCATTGTGGGACATGGGAGCTGTGAGCATGTTACGTAATCTAGTTCATTCCAAACATAAAATGATTTCGATGGGAAGTTCAGCTGCATTAAAGAATTTACTGGCATCAAGGCCTCCAGGTGTTTCCATTACTTCAGCTACTTCTCCTGCTAATGCCAATGGTGACGGATTGAACAAATCCAATATTCCATCTCTTCACGTTAGAAAACAAAGGGCTTTAGAAGCTGAAATAGACCAAACACTGTCAGAAACCTATGACAACATTGACAGCCCGAAAT
The DNA here is from genome assembly GCA_023159025.1 of Thereuonema tuberculata. Taxonomy (NCBI): domain Eukaryota; kingdom Metazoa; phylum Arthropoda; class Chilopoda; order Scutigeromorpha; family Scutigeridae; genus Thereuonema; species Thereuonema tuberculata. The sequence goes on from JAFIDM010009631.1 coordinate 340,294,698, forward strand.
CAAGTCCAACCCACAGATTGGATAATGATCAAAGATATCTTTTTACAGAAAATCATAGTCATTATCCTATATTAATGCTTCACGGAAGAATGTATCACAGTATTGGTGGACACATACCTGTCCCTGCCAAGAATGTAAGTAGATCAGACAGTAAAGACAGCATTAGCAGTACTCAGTCTGATACATCTCATGACAGGATGCATGGCATGAACATGCACTATCGAAACCAAAAATATTCAGGTTCAATTCATGATCAAAGACAACAAAATACAGTTAATCATTTCCTAACCAACAACACCAATTCAAATGATATGAATACATCTTTTAGATCTCATTTAACTGCAAGTAGAATAGCACAAGTCATGCAGGAGGTGGTGAAGCATGTTGCATTGGAAGATACTCATATCACCACTTGCAATAGTCCAGATTTTAAAGTGATGTATACAAAGAGTGGGAAAGGCATTCATGAAACAAACCCAGACTCAAATGTTAGTCCTAACTGTCAGGCCACTAATGAGCACTTAAACTCAGTTCAAGAAACAAATAATTCAAGAGGATACAGTAAATCTGGCAAATTCATTTATGATAAATATTCAAATCTGACTACAAAAATTGATAATTTGAATTTAGATGATCGTGACTTACAGGATCAACCTATAAATTACAGCTTAAAATACAGTGAAGATATCTCAAATATACAAGTAAACAAAATATCCTCTGACGAACAACAATCAAGACCTCCTCCGAAAATTGACAATTATTTGAATGATAAAACCCATAAAGAAAAGCTTTCTCAGAGTGAACATTCGAGGCAGTTTACTTCAAAACGAAGCAATGTTGAAAAGCAAGACACAAATTCGTTTGGAAGAAATAAAAATTTCAACTCTTCATTGAAATCCAAAAATAGCAACAAAAACAACTCTGATCTCTACAGTACCTATGCTGAAACAGATTTAGATAATCCTGACCAGCCTACAAATTATAGTTTGCTTTATACAGAAGATAACGATGAAAGTGATCATTTTCGAGTGCCAGCTCCTCGAGATGAATCAAATTACTATTCTCATGAATTTGCATCTAAAGAACCCTCCATTCATGATGATACATTAAAGACCTACTGTACTGAAGGTACACCTTTAAATTTTTCAACTGCCAATTCTATGACAGATCTTCGGGACACTGCAAATAAGGAGAAAGGTGATATTACTGCCATTAAATCTGAAGGTGCTACAGACAGTGAACTGAAACATAAATCTGAAGGACAGATTGTGATTACTGAAGAAGATGAAGAAGAATCCCAGACTGATTTGCCTATTGATTCAAATATTTCAAGTGGTATCTTGACCCCTGATAAAGTTGTAACATACTGTGTAGAAGGAACACCTGCTTCTTTCTCAAGAGTAAGCTCTTTGAGTAGTTTGAACAGTAATGATTTGACTGATCAGCCTGTCTCTAACACCAGACCACCCTTGCAGAGCATTAAAGAATCTGATGGTGATAACTCAGCTGTTGCACAGGAAAAAGCAAAAGTCAGTGCAGTGCCAGAATTAGAAAGTGCACTGCCTCCAGAAGATGACTGTGGCATAAAATCGGAAAGTGAGAAGGAATCCAGTAAAGTGGAGAAGAATGCATCATCAAAGGTTGGGCCAGCATCTCAGGAAAAAGAAGGTAGTACTTTTATTAGTATAAATAAATTGCTATTATTATTAGTTGCTGTTTTTTCTTGCTTCTGTTTTCAGAACCATAGGGCCTTTTCAATGTCATAAGTTAAACATACTTTTATCCAATGCTTGCTAAAACGATAAATGTGCATGGTTGGATTTTCTTATTACAATTACAATTTTTCTTATTGCAATTAGCCAAATACTTTACCTTTTTGGATAAAAATACAAGCAAAAATGAACACCTTTATTTCAGAAAAAAAATGTGGAAGAAGCATGAAATCCAATTAAAAAAGTTTTTATGCAGTGACACCCTTCTATATTTCATACAGACCACTTTACTATCGATATGGTATTTGCAGTCTGCTCCATCATTTTGCTAACTGCTATTAGTACAGGAGTGGTGAAATTTTTCTCTGAGCTTGCTAGATGGCACTGTATGTGATGGTTCATTGTATGGATACCCTGTGCTTGAAAGCAATGGATAAAAGCAGGCTTATGGTATTGAAAATGTCCATAGAGATAAATTAGAAATTAAAAAAATAGTAGAAAAATTACTTTGAGGTATCAATTTATATAAGGTATTTTTTCAATGATACAGACAAATAAAATCATGGTTATTACTGTTATCCTGTATACCATGTTAAATCAAACCTAATGCAAAATGGATTATTAGGTTAGTTTTCAGAGCAGTTAGAGTTTGAAAAAATAAGTTTAAATTTTGTAATATTTCAAAAGAAGGTATAAGGATGAGATTAATTGAAATACTGTATTTGCCCAAATACAACACAAGTTTGCCTTTTCAATAGGACTGTACCTGAAAACCCAATCCATGTTATTTTCATTTAAAAAAAAAATTGGGGGAAAAAAAAAAAGTCCTCTTCTGTGATATATTTTTTGGGGTTTCTGAAGAAAATATAACATTTTCCTTCAGCAGTGAATAATTATAGTTCGAGAGACTCATTTTAAAAAATAAAAATAAAAATGAATTAGGTTTTCCATAGTTTCCATTACTAAAAACTAATTTAACATTATTAGTTAGCATTTGGCTTGTATTTTATTGGATTGTAGAATACTATATGATAAACCTGATTACCTCTTAGTCATAAACTAAAGCTATCTGAAGAACCAAATTAATAATATGGTAGATTATTTTCATTATAGTTCATTATTTGGAGGCATTCTCATTTGATCATTATCCAATACTGTCCAATGAGAAATTCTATCCAATGTCAAGAATAACACAAAAAAGGGGGAGGGGGCTTCACTTTCCTATTAAAAAAAAATACTAAGTATTTTTTTTTCTGAAAATGAACAAAGTGCAGTGCATATTAAACAGATCAAATTTCATTACTTATGTTTAGTTTCCTCTTCCTAAAATGTTTTTATTTTTCATGATATTTAATCCCAAAAATCCAACCTATCTTATTTTCTGGTCCAGTACAGTACTAAATAATTTTACTAATTTAGGTAAAGTGTAACTCATTTCTGAAACTTTAGAATCCCCCCCCCCAAAAAAAAAAAGGAGAACTAAATAATGATTATCTCACTTCATCAGATGGTGAAAATAAGAAATAAATAGAATTTTTTTTTAAGAAAGAATTAATTAAAATTCAAAAGCAATTAAAATTAATTACTTAAACAATTAAAAAAACAAAACAAAAATAATTTTGAATTAAGTTTTTTCTAGTTTTAATTACTAAATAATTTAAATTATTAGTTAGCTTTTGTCTTCTATTTTATTCCATTTCTGAATAATGAATGGAAAGTTTTCCTCTATGGACCTGTGTTTCCAGCTAGGAACTTATTTTCTATAATCATCATTAACATAATTAATCGTTAATCATAAGATTAAAACCACACTCACTACCATATCTAGTTTCAGAAATAAAAGATTTGGAGATATCTTGAATGTGCGGCCTTTTTTTTTACTATCTCTATTATTATCAAATTGTTCCTTCCAGTAAGTTGATGTTAAATTTGGAGTAATTATAAGACAAGATCATGACAGGTTGAGGAAAGAAAAATTTAAATGTAATTCTTGTAAAGTTGAGCCAACAGTTAAAAAAAAAAGTATTTCATTGCGGACCTTGAGGTTGTGGAAGGTAAGACTCCCAGCATTTCCTCATCAGCAGGAGTAAGTTGAGGTCAGCTCGACACCCATCCATCTTTAATCCCCTGGAAAGAAACTTGGTACCCATTCTACAGAGGGTTGGGTGGACCCAAGAACCCATTTGGAGGAAAATTCAGTGTGATGTTCCATAGAGTCTCACAAGTTTATACAAGTCGTGTTCTCTTTTACAGAGTCTGTAACTTTAAGCCCTTTAATCATTATTCATAGCTATATGCAAAAAACCAACAGTTACTCCAGTTTTCGTTAGAAATAATACAGCCCTGCCAGATTTATTTTATTTATGAGCCAACAAAGTTTTTAAAAAGCATCTTAGTTTTGTTGAAGATGTTAACCAAAATTACTGAATTTCTCCATTGTATCGATTACTTGCTTGCCATATGAAAGATTCTTCTTTGATCATAGATAATAATGTTTCTGTATTATCAGACTTGCTTTTCTTATCTCTTCGTATTATTGTCAATCAGTTGAGGAAATTCAGGAAGATATGTTTTCATTTATATTGCTAGTTTTGTATTCTCATTCCAAATTAAACATTCTAGTAATTGATTGATTTTTCTTTAAAGTTATTTGAGTTTTTTAAGTGGAGTCAGATTTTAATTCTGTAAAATTTCAGAATTTGGGGCATTTATTCAATTTAGTATAAACATTCATTTTAACAGGGAAAATGAAATTTTAAAGCATTTGTTGTTTAAAAACAGTTACTATCCACCAGTTGTTTAAAACCTTTTGTCATTCGTTCTTGAGAATGCCATCCACTTACCTTCATAATTTTATATATTCTAACTCCCATCATAAGCATGAAGACTGGAGTCTCAGCATTCAAGGGAATACCAGCTGCTAATGCATTTACATTCTCTTGTTAGATATTTTCTAGTTGGCCATGGAAGATCACTTGTTTTCCATATCTTCAAAATAAATTTGCAAACCATTCCAATATTTTCCACAAAACAGAAATCTATTAGATTATTAGGAAATCTTTAACAAATAGAACTCTTTAATTTTAGATCTCTTTGTATTTTAAATTATGGATTTCATCTTGGATGCAAAACCCTCCACCAGAAAGCCATCCTTAAATATATATGTGGAGTTTTTCTATGTTTTTTTTAGTTCACACTTTGTCATCTTCAAGGGCCCTAAGGCTGTCAAGTGATTCTCATTCACATATATGTACATATACATATAAACAGTAAAGGCATTCATGAAATTATTAGTAATAACTGCTGTTATTGTTGTTAATACAATTAACATTAATAGAATATTTCCTGACCTATGGAATCTGAAATATGTTGTTGTCGTCCAATGGCTCGAACTGGCTCACACCATCTTCGATCTTGCTTGCCAGTAGAGTCCAGGAAAATCTTTTCTTTGCTTCTGCTCATCTAATTTATTGCAGAGCAGGAGGTGGTATTCAAGAATCTGAAATATATAGTTCAGATGTTGCTAATAAATAGAGTTCAGTTATTTATAAATTTATTAATGTTTTTATTGGTTCTGTTGGTATTGATTTTTCTGTGTGTAATTTCACATGTTGTGTAAAAAGTTGCTTGGATAAATGTGAAATACCAAATCAGTCATCAAAAGTGCCAGAATGTCCCACTGGCTACATTAGTCTCTTTCCTTTGCTTGCAAATGGCAGTGTTTCTATGTGACTCATCAACAGTCAGGATAGGAGTTGACTCATCATAAAGGCGTAGGAGCATAAACTGGGCAGTTGTTCACTTGCCTCCAATTGTAAATCATTAGCAGTTGCAATTGGAGGTTGGCAGATTTCCACCACAAGACTAGGGATTTAAATCCAAAGGAAACATTTGACAAAAAGTGTGTCTAATCAAACTATTAAGTGACTGTCCTTAATATTATAGTTTTGAATTACAATTTTCTTAAGAACTTTCCCTGGATGTTTTAAGTGTTAAGTTTGCAGTTTGGCATTAACTCTGTCATTGTCAATGCTCAAAAAAAAAAAATTCATTTCCATGGTTTTGTTGCATTTGTTGTAATCTCATCATTAGTCTTTTTATGTCCTCTTTCAATCATTGACACTGCAACCTATACAAGTTTACTAGCATTTTTTCTTTCTTTATGCTGGCTTATTTTTTTAAATTCAAATAATTTCAAATTTTCATCCTCTTAGTCAGAAAATCTAGAGTAGGAATAACAAAAAAAAAAAAGATAGGAACTTTTTATAATTACATTTTGGATCATCTTCTCTTCCTAAATTTCCAAAGCTGCTTCTAGCTGTTTCTTTACCTTGAAGCTTAACATTTTTTATATATTTATTGATTGAGGTTTAATATTTTTTTTCCCCCAAAAAAATCCCTGTTACTCATTAATGGATTTTTGAGAAATAGCAGGAGAAAAATACTAGGATAATTTTTACTCATACAATCTGCAGAAAAAAGTTTCTAAAGATTACATTTTAATGAAAAGACTCATAAAAATTAGGCTCTACTTTTTGTTTAAATGAAGATAAAAATACAAATGTAGGGCTGCATTAAGGAAACACAGTAAAATATTCTAGTTAAAAAGCCTTATGCCTTTCTTCATATCAATAATTTCTATACTGACTTATATTTTGCGCAAGCTTCGTGAAACTTTGTGATATTTTATTGTTATTTTTTGTTATTTTTAATAAAAATAGTGCAGCCATGGGTCTAAAAAAGATTACTGATTCAACTAAGCCTAAAAGGAAAGCAGTGAGAACGACAATTGAATTGAAAAAAAGAAATCGTTGCGAAGTTTGAAAGTGGAACTCGTGTCTCTGACCTGGCAACTTAGTATGGCATGGCGAAATCAACCATATCATCTATACCCCTGTTTCCCAATGTGGGGCGCAATTTGATTGTTAAGGGGAGCAATTGGAAAATTAAAAATTTTTTTTTTTTTTTTTTTGGTTTTAAAATTAAAAAATTCGTTTTTTTTTTTTTTTTTTTTTTTTTTTTTTTTTTGTGTGTGAAAGTTATATCTAATTTGGTGGGGCATAGCATAAAAAAGGTTGGGAAACACTGGTCTATACTGAAAAAGAAAGAAATAATAATAGCGGCCTATATATTTATTGTTTTCATAGTTTTTACGTATTTTAGGCTTAACATATTATTACAAAGGTTTATATAAGCAATCATCTGTGGGTCTGGAATGGATTAATTCAATTTACATTATCTTATGTGAAAAAATGAGTCGCCATTCGAACTGCCTCCTGGAATGGATTGTGTACGAATAGCGAAGTTCCACTGTATTAAATTAGGATTTATATGTGATTATTGATTGACCTACATATTTTTTATAGTGGTGACAAAAAGCGTTACTTTTGGAGAAGATAATTACGCAGAAGAGACACCACTTATGTTTTCCAGATGTAGCTCTTTAGGTTCCCTAAGTAGCTTTGACCAACATTCAATCCATGATGACAGAAGTTCCATTATTAGTGATTTCAGGTTTGTTCCTTTTTTTTTTCAGTTGGTAGAAAGTAAGATTCTGTAGTTCTTTTGCTTCTAACCAAATACTGCTTATAAAGTAATTTAGCTTTTAGAATGACTACATTTATATAAAATTTAATACTTCCATGTTTGTTTGCTTTATTCTACAATAAAGCTTTCAGTTGTAGATATGAGATAAAAATGGCATAAGATTAGAGGATAAGCATGAATCTGTATTGAAAGATTCCAACAAAGTTAAAAACTGAATTAATATAAGGGAGTAAATGTCCCTTATTTTATTTCAATTGATTGATCAGTTGAGCTTTGTAGATTTGTTTAAAGATAAAGGTTTGGATTGAACCTTATCAAATTTTTAAACTTTTTCTATAATTAATAGCTATTAATTATTTAGTCTTGTTAATATGAAACTGCTATTATATATTGACTAGCCGGGTACCGTCGCTTCGTTCCGGAACCCTTGCATATATAGCATTAAACAAACAAACTTTATTTATTTAGCAAATTAATATTGAGATCGTCGGAGAATATACGACTTCCCAGCGCGTTGTGGCTTCTCCGGATAACTCGGATGTATTGCGGGTTGGACCTATACACCAAAAATTTAAAGCAAAAAATCACATTTTTGCATGTATCTTGCAAACGCAGTAACGTTTGTGAATGAGTGATATATCGTTCGATAGAACTTTCAAATACCAACATTTTCTCAATGTTCTCTTCCAACTTTTATACTTTTCGTTTAAATTGAGAAAAAGTCAAAATTTGACCCTTTAAAAGGCGACATCTTAGAAACCAAAAATTTTTTTCGAAAGATTTTCGTAGCATTTTTGTCTTAAAAAAAAATCTACATTTTATCCATTTGCATGACCAATTTATATCTTATAGTTTGGTCACAAAATTGGAGAAACGTAAAGTCTTATGACAGTGACAGACAGAATAACACTTTTATAATATAAGATAGTTACATGGTAACCTCATATTTTTATACCAAAAAATATGAAAAAGGAAAATATAAGGAAGGCATAGTTTACTTAAATTTATGAAAGTTATGATCTCTGATTTGGTTCAGTGAAGGAGGTATCTTCAAAATAGAGATGCCATTTTGAAATAATTGTAGAAATAGCAAGAAATTGTTTATTCACAGTCAAGTGTAATATTCACATATAAAAAATATAAATTATTTTTAATAAATTACAAAAAGAATATTTAAAATCATATTTATGCATATAGAAGAAAGACATTATTTTACCACACTAGATAACTTTTTGAAACATTTATATATATTTCATATTGTTTTTCATGACAGCCGACGAGCTAGTGAAGTGGTATCTCCAAGTGATCTTCCAGATTCACCAAGTCAAACTATGCCTCCTAGTCCAAGACACACAAAATCAAATGTGGAATTTCCAAGTGAATCATCTGAATCTAAGTCAAAGAAGAGTGTATTTGAAGATACTGTGAAAGCTTTTTGTTCTGAAGAAACCCCAGCAGGATTTTCATCAGCCACTAGTCTTAGTTCCTTAGTTATTGATGATGAAATTGAAGATGATGCTCCTGTCACCAAAGAAACTAACTTGTTAGAGCAGAACTCCTTTAATGAAGAGTGTGCAAATCAAGAAGATAGAGTTGAGTTTCATGAAAATGATAAAAAGATCAATCAGCCTCCCGTTCAGAGTGATGATTCTCCAAGCTCAGTTGAAGATCAAAAATTTTTGGTAAGTTGCATCATTTTGGATTTTGATTACCAACTTTACATCATTTTATTTTCAGTTTTTCTTAATGTTTCCAATATGTTGTCAGTTCTGTCTGAATTGAAAACTGGGATAAATTGGAAGAATTAGGTGAAAAAGCAAAACTGTGCAATGAATTCTTGAATTTATTCAATAAAGAATCATTTAACTTCAAATCTCAGTAATAAAGATATTCATTTAAAGTTATTAATCTACATGCTTGCTTTAAATGGGATGTGTATTGTGTTGTAGTTTGCAATGAATATACTTTAACATCATCTGACTGTGACATCTTCACTTGAATAAATGACTGGGGTACTGTTAATTAAAAAACAACAATCATTGATTATACCGTTGTCCTTTTTCCAAAACATTTCCTCTGTAATTACTATAGCATGTAATTCATCATTCCTAACCAGCAGCCAGAGAGAAATATTGATTAAATTTGGCTTTTCTGTGCATAATTTAAATTCAGTATCTGAAAACTTAACTTTACAGTTAGTGTATTTTCAACATCTAATCTTCTGTTGCAGTCATTCATTTCTATTGTCAAACTATTTCAAAATTGGTAACAGTTGAAATATATCAAAATGTAAGTTAATACACAAAAATTATGAATACAAATAAACCAAAAATTTAAAAAGTATTACTTTTTCTTGAATACAGTTACAAATTTTAATTCAGCAGTTCAAAACTGTCCTCCTTTTTCTTTTTCTTTTTTTATCTTTTATTGGGCTTTATATATATATATATATATATATATATATATATATATATATATATATTTTTAATTTTAACTGTAAATAGTAAATATTTAAATATAAATGTGAGTCTGTATAAATAAGTATTAATCACCTCACACTTCAAAAAAACTTAATTCATCAATTACAGATTTATTGGAGAAAGCCTAAAAATTAAAGAGAATTAAGTAAATTTGAGTAGGTGTATTAAATTGGCAAAAAAGATGTGAATGAAAAAGTATAATGAAAACAAAATCAAATATGGAATATAGTCTTAATAGGTGTTTACTATTTAAAATCAATCCCTGAAAGGGCTATTTCCAAAGATTAGTATGTATTTGTAAAGTCATAGTTAGAACAGAAGATCTAAAGAAGTTCTTTAGAGGCAATATTATCTGAAGTTTTAAGAAGGAATGTTATCCATTCCATGTAAGAATGTGAAAATGAAGCAGAGCAGAATCTTTCTTAGGAAGATTTCCTTTCACATTAATTTTAGGAAACATAATTAGATTTTGTTTAATAGATGATATTTATTTTTCCTGATATATGACCAAATATCGACTTCATTCCCAAAAATTGAGTTTCTGATGGAAAAATATGAAATCTCTTTCCATTCCATCACTGTCAATTATTGTTGTTCATGAGTATACACCAGACATCGTATTTCTTGAAGTTTGAGAACAAGAATATTAATTTATATATTTGACAGTCTGAGACACAAAAAATCGTAGGTATCCACAGTATCCTATGTCATTCCATGTTAAAATGGGTGACAATCATTTTCTTTCATTCCTGGAAAGCAACTGAAGCAGATGGAGAGTTGAAATTGATGAAGTAGAATAGATAGTTTTGTTTAAAGCTGCAAAACCTGAAGAATATATTGTCTGATTTTATTTATGTGAATTTTTGTTTAACTGATTTACGGACAAAACAATGACTAGAGAAATACTTTCAAAGTGGGACAGATAACTGCATCCACAGGTTTTATTAGAGTAATTGAGTTAAGATTTCTATTTCTTGTGAATCTATTAATTTTGTTAAAATCCACATTAACGACTGTTATAAAGCTTTCAGTTTAAAAATAACTATTATCTGTGATCATTTGAATGACACATGAAGTATTTATTTATATTGTACTTCTTTTTAATTGGTAACAAGTTATCTTTGTAGACTTAGAATGCCATTGTCTAAATGTGAAGAATTAAGGCATGAGAAATTGAATTGCCTGTAGTTCTTGTTGAAAAAAAACATATTCCAATAAATTATTGCATTCATAAGAACACTTTTCAAATTACTTATGAAACACCAATGATATTAGAGGGGAAAGTAATTATCTGAACATATATTTTATCACTTGAAGTAGGGCTTTTCTGAGAATTTTATTGCCCAATGATAATGCTCTTTTCAGTTAGTGGATTAACTGTTTGGAACAGACAAAAATAAAAACTTCTGAATAAAACTTCAGGTTCTGACTTAAAATTACTCTGTATTTTGTCTTTTGATGATGAGATGAAGTTTTTCATTATTCATCAGTAATACAAATAGGCTTTTGTCACTTTCTTTCCAAATTATTTCTGTAATTCAGTTATAAGAAATAACTCATAAGAAGTATCATAGTTTCTGGTATGTCAGCTACCATATGTTTATGAAATATATGTTTAGCATATTTAGCAAAATATGATATTGTTAAATATTTTAATATCCTTAATAATCTTGTGTTGCTGAAGAGCTATCAGTAATGGTGTTGATGTGAATTGACAGAAAATGTATTGAGGAATTCTATATTATTTTAAACAATGTATTGTTTTAAACTTGCTTTTTAATTACTTTTTTTTTAGTTTAGTGATTTTCCTAACATAATCTTACATTTTTCTTCATTAGGAATCTGATAGTACTGAGAAGCAAGATTCTAAAGATGATATTGAGAGTTTTTCTGAAACAGAAGAAAACGAAGAGGATATTTTGGCAGCTTGTATTAGTTCTGCTATGCCAAATAACAGCAAGCAGAATAAAAGAAAATATAATAATACCAAACTTTCCAGCAAGGTGAATAAAATAAGTATGCCTCCAAGAACTGGTCCTAGTAACATCCCTATTAAAGCCAACAATTTGCGGCACGTACGACCTCAGTTAAATGCTGCCTCAGGGATTTCTACTGGCAAACAACTTAACACTCAACCTTTAAGTAATGGATTTTGCTCTGAAGATACTGTGAAAACATACAATGTAGAAGACACTCCAGCTAACCTTTCCTCTGCTGCTTCGTTGAGTGAAATTAGTGGACTGGATTTTAGTGACAGCAGCAAACCAAGAAGCAGAAATGAGCTTGCAAATGACAGTAATTCTGATAATAGCTCTTTTGGAGATGACCTAATGCTTGCTCAGTGTATTCAATCAGGAATGCCTAAGGGACGATCGCAGAGTAAAATGTCAAATAATTCTAATGATGGGGACAAAGCTAGCATGACGGAAAAAGTTGGTTTGAAACAGCACATTAATCATTCATTCTCACCCTCACCTCTGATTAGGAATAAAGTCTCTAAAAACACTAATTTTCAATGCGATGAAGTCATAACATATGCGGAGGAGGGCACACCTAGGCATTTCTCCAATGGATCATCTTTGAGTGACCTCACTGTAGATTCTACTGAGCCATGCCGATTTAAACCAATGGAAAACCCTGCAGTCAACAGGACATCACGAGTAGATTCCAAACCTGTGAAGATGAATAACTTGAGCCAAGAGAATTATTTTTCATCTGCTATGCCACCAACGTCAGATTCACATCACCTGTACACAGTTGAAGGCACTCCCATAGTGTTTTCAAGGAATGATTCATTGAGTTCCTTAAGCTGTGAAGAAGATGCTGAGCTTGCCAATGATAAAAAACAGCTGAAGATTAAGAATATTGACACAAATAAAGCAGCTGGTAAGGAAGATTAATTTAATTTTAATTGATAAGAGCATGATTGTAATTTCTTTTTTTTTTTATTGTGTGGGAGGATTGTATTTCTACTATTAACTAATGTAATAACTTTTCTTACTTCACGAATCCACTTCTAAAGAGTTTTAATAAAATGAAATTTGTAGGTACTACGATGGATATAACAACAAAAAACGTGTTCTATCTCTCTCTCTTTTATATATATATATATATAAGAGAGAGAGATAGAACACGTTTTTTGTTGTTATATATAAATATATATATAAAGCCGGACAGTGATCTGGGATTTTTATTCTTATATTCTATTCTATTTCTGAATTCTAAATTGCAAATGAATGATTGAAATCTTTGCTTTGCGAAACTCGAAGAGGCAGCTTCAAGTTTTGCCTTTCAGATTTATATATATATATATATACACACAAATATTATTTTAAAAAAAAAAAAAAAAACAGAAAAAGTATGTTCAGTTTCATTAAGAATATAATCTATAGCTTTTTACCCAGTAGGTGGCTTTGTATCATTCTACAGATTTACATATAAGATATTAGCTTGTCATAATAATAATAATAATAATAATAAAATAATTGAAATATAAAATCGAGGGTTTGTTTCAATTGTTGTGGTGTTGATAGATATGGTGTTATAAGTTAATTCTCAAAACAACTAATAATTAGCATCACAGATGTAAAGCATCCCATAGTATTGAAAAGTTCTTTTGGAAGACTTGATGCTTGAATGACCAGATTTAGAACATATATTAATTTTGATGTAATTATTCTGCGAGCCTTTATATGAATTACAATAGAGGTTTTGTTACACGAAGCTTGTAAAAGCTTATCAAGAACTACGTAAATTGATTTTAGAGCAATCATACAATTTCCATCTCGCCCATTGTTCTGGGCAAGGATAGATGGTTAGGTCAGTTTTAGGTCAATATGAAACAGTAGAGCATTAACCCAGAATTTCCTTATTGATTTGATTTTTTAAAGAGGGAGAGGGAATATAAAATTTTCAGTTTTTTTTTAAAGTTTTTTTAAATAAAAGAATAAAAAAATGAAATAATGAAAAAAATTGGGTAAGGATATCCTTATATTTAATTACTATACTTTTTTTTGTTTTGTTTTTTTAAATGAAAATGTAATGCTGTGGTTTTACTATCAATGTAAAAATCATCTTTTCATTTCAAGTTGGTTTGTTAAAGAAGTTGCTGATAAGATTTAGAAGGGTAAAGCAAAGTAAAAGAAAGTTGACCTTATTGTATGATTAATAATTACTTTGCATAGAGTAAAGTGACATCATCTGTAATTCAATCAATGGAAGACGATTAACAATTTAAGAATCTGTTGCAGTGTTTCTCAGCCAATACTGCCATTAATGCAGATTACTAAATTCTGATGAACACTTGGTAATTAATCCAGGAGTTCCAAGTTTCCTTCATCTTTTTGTGATACAAAGAATCATATTCTCAAGTTTTTAACACTGAAACAGTAGAGCATTAACCCAGAATTTCCTTATTGATTTGATTTGATTTCTTAAAGATGAAGAGGAATATCACATTTTTAGATTTTAGAAATTAAGTTGAACAATATAAAGTCAACTGTATAGGTCCTTTTTTTGAGGGATTTCTTCACTCCGGGATGAGATATTATCTCGATATTTAGGCCCCGTGCCTCAGGCCTTCTTCGGGAGATGTTTTAAAAAGTCAATCACATGAAGGTGAACGCATAACGACGGAAGTCGTTTGTTATTTGCTCACCTTCATGTGATTGACTTTTTAAAACATCTCCCGAAGAAGGCCCGAGGCACGGGGCTGAAATATCGAGATAATATCTCATCCCAGAGTGAGGAAATCCCTCAAAAAAAGGACCTATACAGTATCATGTCTCACTCCTCCTTCAGGACCAAACTATAAAGTCAACATATGTAGTTAGCAAATATAAAGATATATATAGTTATTTCAAGATTCATTAATCTATCATCAAGTAATCTCTCTTTTAAAACCTCGATAGTGTTAAATTTATAAAGTTATCTTAAAATATCATACAGTTAATACAATCTTTTTAAATAGCATAGTTATAACATTGTTCCCCATGTAGCTAGCTATAAGCTCAGATACAGGTTTATCTTTATGAAATGTTGTTAATACATACTTCATTAATCAAATTTCTAATTTGTTTTCCCAGAGAAATATTTCTTCTGCTTTAATCTAGTTGCGACGAATAACAGCAAATTATTGTAAATAGTAAATCGTTATTTTTTTTTAAACAAATCTAATACTAAGAATAAAGATAAAATTGTTGTCTTGGGTGGAATATTGTAAAGGAACAATGGTAAATTAAAAATAAATAAATAAATAAATAAATAGCCAAAATAAAAATAAAATATTTGAAATGTAGAGTTATTAGCATATTTTATTAGTTTTTTCAATTACCAATCAAATAATTACAATTAAACTTAATGGTTTGTTGTAAATGGTCATTTATGGTTCAGTAATATGATGCCAAATAATGTGTGTGTGTGTGTTTTACATTTTCTGTTTCTCATTGATTCTGCTTGCATTCATTCTTAGAAAAAAGATTAACGAGTTGAGCCACACCCAGTAAAAATATGAGAAAACTTAGACAGTTCCTTAAGTGATTTTCTAGTTCATCAAAAATGCATCTCGAAGTGATGTTGATTTCGTTACTTTGAATTAATGCAATCTGTAAATGTCATTTGCACATTTTCTTCTAATACTTGGTGGGGAAGCATTTCAAACAAAAATGATAAGAAAATTTCAGATTGATTAGAAATAATATTAAAATAGGCCTTAATAGTAATTGTGTAATACTAAAGTACAGGCATAAAAATAAAAAAGCGTTTACTCAATTAATGGCAGAAATTAATCCAAAGATTTCGAAACCATTAAAAAAAAAAGAAAATTGGAATTACTATTTAAATTTAACAGGGTACTAATTAAAAATAGATGTTAAGTAGAAACTTTTAATGAAGATATTAAATTGGAAACATACAATATTTCATTTGTTTTCTTGTCATACTAACTTCAATGAAATTTCAGAATTTTTAGTATTGGTGAGTTTTTATGTTTGTTTGTTTTGTTTTTTTATAACTGTTTATTGGTTAGTATTTGAAGAAACAGTTTAATGTTTTAATTAGAAAATATTTTATTATTAGTCTCTTTCTTGCAGTATTCTCACAATAGTTGATTTCTCTTGGTTTTAATATCGAAACTAGAGAATATTATTTTTACAGAAAACAGTGAATCTTCTCAAAATTGAAGATAAGTAAATCAATACAATATAAAAATGTTGAAATCAAATCCTCTGGCTGCTAACACACTTGACCACAATGAAAAACAAGGAAAGAAATAAAAGAGGTGTTAAAAACCTTTAATAAGTCAGAAGAAAAGGAAATAACATGCATAATAAAGGGGCCATGCGTAGACCCTGTTCTAGAGTTTCAGCATTATTCAAAATCTGATTTTCGAAAAAATATACTTGTTTCTTTTGTTTCAGTGTGTTCAAACATGTTTAGCTGCCCAAGGATTTGATTTCCACAATTTTATATTGCATTTATTTACTTTATCTAATTTTTGAAGGGACCACATTCATCAATTGAAAATAATAATATAATTTATTTGGAGCATCATTTAAAAGTTATTATTGATTATTTTGAATTTGTCAGAGTTCATTATACATTTTCAAGATCCACTTCTCTTGTTAAAAAAAAAGTACTATAGCTTAATGTATATGCGGTCATAAACTATTTCCATTCAAGATTACTAAATTCTTACTCTGGCCATTTGACTAGATTTTGAAAATGGATTCTTGAGCATTTTCTTTAAAATTATTCCTAGAAGTAAAATCCACTTGTTTGTAAGAATAAACCTGCAATAGATGACTTTGTAGTTTATTTCTTTTGTTAATTATTAATGATTGCTCAAGATAATGATATTCATATAAGTTTAACAGTTTTCAAGTACCTCTCCTCTAAAGGATGATTAGTCATGGACTCTTTATTAGACAAAACTGTCAAGTATTTTTTTTTCCTCAAAAGGATGTATAGATATTGAATAATAGTTTGAAGTCAGAGAGCATGTTCGGTCAAGCAACATTTCCTGTTGCAATCCATATTGGACTTCACTATCATTCCAAGAAAGCTGAAGAATTAAGCAGTATGATGTTTCAGGATTCTGCATTTTATGTTCAGCAAAGTCAGCCATTTATTATTACTACTACCACTAAAGGTGTACATGATTCATTTGTTCATAATATAGTATTGCTGTAATATTATAACACAAATTCTTCTGTATAGCAAATGAATGCTGAAGTCAGGTTTTGATGGATATTCGTGTATGGCCTGGTTAACTTGCAGTTGAATATGGAAAAATGGAACAATGAGCAGTTTCCTTTAAAAAAAGAGCATCAGTTTCTTGTAAAGTTGCACTTTAAAGATTTTTCAAATCTAAATATAAATGCACATCATGTTATTTGGATAATATTAAGAAAAAAAAATTACTGTTAGATTTTAAATGACTTTTTTTTTTTTTTTTTTACGTTGCTCAAAACTATTCACATGTATCTCCAACTTGTAATAAACAGAGGAAGTAAAAATTCCAATGAAATGAAAGTAAAAAAGTTTGATAAGGAATTAAAGGAAGATTTTGTGTGTATATAAAGGAAAGGCTGATGCGTACATACAAACAAATCGACACTTTTTCAAGGATATACACCTGTATCTTTTAATTAACCCATTTTAATATAAATATATATTTCTCACAATTCAAAATATGATTTGAGAAAAAATTTGATAAAAGAAAATTAACTCATTTTCTTAATAATAAATGTATCATTTAAATAAAGCAAATTAAAAAAAAAAAAAAAATTGCACTGTTTACAAAATAATCATTAGAAAGCAAATATAAGCAATGAAACTTTTAATAGAAGAGATAATTTTATAAGAAAAATATTATTATTTGATAAAAGTAAAGTAATTATTTTCATTAAACAAGATAAATTTGAAAATTAGACGTAATTAAAAATTTAATCACGCATTTTCAATTAATTTAAAACTGAAACTTGGAAAAGATCAAAGCCAAAGTTTTATTTTGGGAAGATCAATTTCAGTGGCAGGTTTCGCATGTGTTTCTTTCAGGTTATTGATCTAGGCAAATCCATTAGGGAAAAGGTATTGGGTTAAAAGCAAAGCAGCAGTTTATCTACATCGCAGTGAAGCTGAAACAAACTTTGCTTACCTGAAAGTTGTTTTTTATTCCCACCTGCCCATAGTGAATGCCACATCCAAACACACAACAATTATCTGGTTTAGGAATATTGTTTTCAATTTCTTGAGATTTCTCAGCAGAAGTATCTGTTTTAGCATCATATTGTAACAGTTTATTATAACTTATCAGCCCAATTTTATCACCTAGACCTAAAAAGGGAAAATATTCAGAACCCAAAGTTTCCGTCATGTAAGTTTCAGAATCTCGGGTTTCACTAAAACCAGATGTAACATCACTGCTTGATGCTTCATCACAGTTTTCCTCTGAATCAAACAAATTTGGGTCAAGTGAATCGAGATCACCACTGAAATCACAGGCATCATATGGAGAATAGATGGGATTTTGATGCACATTATAGCAAGATCGCATTGATTCCAGCATTGCAGATTTATTGGGCATTTCTAATACAGGCAGTGAAGAGTTTAATGGGAAAGGTTTTTCTCTGATGTTCCAGTGATGATGTGAATAGCTGTCATTGGATTTCTTGACTAAAGAATATTTAGAAGAATTGTATTTAAAGGAATTCTTCTTAACATGAGATATAATCTTCCTTTTACATAAATTTTCCTCCATGACTATATTATGTCTGTCTTTCACTAGCTTATTTGTGCAATTCTCATTTGTTTCTTGTGTGTTAAATCTCGAAAGAAATTTTAATTTGTCTGATCGACTTTGATTGGCTGTGGAATGGTGGGAATCTTCTGCTGATTTTTTCCCAACAATTTCCCACTGTTTAATTAAGCTTTTAATGTCTACTTTTGTCATTTGCCCTGAAAGATTAAAATTAATTACTTTTTAATACCTTACAAAATTTAAAATATTAGATTAAAATTTCAAGTTCTAAGTTTAAAGAGATTTGTAGGATAGTAATCGTGGTTACATACCATCAGATTCTAGATTTCCAGGACTCTTATTAATGTCAGGTGGTTTAGATGTAGTTAGCCACTTCTGGAATTCATTAAATTTAGGTTCCACTTCATTCTTAGGTGAAACACTCGATTCTCCTCCATCAATCGATTCTTCCTTACCTTCAAGCCAAGGAAGTTGATTTCTAAGCTTTCTTCTTTGAGGTACTTTTTGAGATTTGTTGGTGCTATGTTCATTTAACTGCATATTTTCATTCATTTGTGCCAATGCTTTTTCCCATTCATCAACTTTGTTTTTGACTAAGGATGAATTGGAAGCCTCCAAATTTGGGCTTGATAAATTCATTTTATTTAGTTCTTCACAGTTGGTTTCCTTTGTACTTAAGTTGTTGTAACTTTTTGTAATGTCATTAATATTTTCATTTGAACAGTCTTCATCGTAAGCAACTCCTAAGTCACTTACAGAAGAATCATTCAAGCCAACAGAAGATATAGAAATGAGAGAGAGATTATTTTCCATCAAGTCTATTAATCCACTGTCGTTAGCACACAATTCAGTATCTCTTAATCGTGTTTCTTCAAAAGATAACTCTTCATTGAAGTTGATTGCTTCTCCTGTGCTATTATGTTTGGAATTTTCAGGTTGAAGATTATTGGAAAAGGTTTCTACGATATCTGCATTGCTGTTGTTTATTGGTGATAAATTGAATTTTTTTGAGATTTCAGTCATAGGACTATGTTCTGCAATCATTGAGTTTGCTATCCAGTTGCTAATATCCTTTGTTAACTGGTCTTCTTGTCTGTCATCAGTGGCTGCTAGAACTTTATCAATAAAAATTGTTGGATACTTATTTGCAGGTGATGATGGCCTGTTAGTTGATTCCACAGTTTCATTGGATTTCTCATAGTACTCAGAAGGGCACGAATTAGTAAACTCAGAATCTATAATAGAATTGTTAGGGTATAATTCACATGTTACATCAGAATTGTTAGTTTTGTTATTAAAATTATCTGAAGCACTAAGTAAGTAGTCTTGTTTCATATTGCTTGATATTGAATTTTTAGCTTGTTCATCTTCACAGATGGTCACTTCCTTTAGATTTGTAGGGAAGCAGACATCACCTGCAAGATTTACAGATGAATTCTGATTACTCTGTTTTAATTCTGCACCACTTTGTTTGCATGGTGTGGAATTCACTATGCGTGAATTTTTAACTGAAACAGCATTGTTCTCATTTATGCTAGTGTTTTGGAATTCTGTTCTAGTTTTAGGGGATACCTTTGAAATTTCCAAGTTTTCTACAGGACTATCTACACATATTTGCATTTGTTGTAAAAATGATACATTACCAGGTTTTGCTGGATACTGTTCACACATTTCTTGATTATTCTTCTCTATTTTAATTTCTGGCTTCAAACCTGCTTCATCAATAGCATCCATTAAAACTTCTGGAATTTTGGAAAGAGAAGGAATATCATGGCCCAAATCTATGCTGTCATCTCTTATCAAAGTTCGAGATCTTTTCAGTGGACTTGTCTGTTTTTTTGGTTCAACTAATATGTTTGCTTCTTGGGGATCTTCATCAAAGGATGTACCTTTTTCAGAAGCCCAGGCACGAATGTCTTTAGGAAGAGGAACATTATCTTTTAGTTCTATTTCTTCACCATTTCGTATGACAACAGTACGAATTATTCTTTTATTCAATATTCTACCCATTTTGGGCGATTTGCTGCCACTTGAATTTGGTCTCGATATGGCTATTTTATTTGCTGATCCTGGATGTAGGTAATTTAATTTTGGCTTAACATCACTCATGAAATCAGTTGAATCATCCACACTTACTGTGTATGGACTTCCTTGTATATGCTGCCCTTGCCAGTATATTTTCAGTTTATGTATACCCGTTGACTGAGGTATGTAGGATATTGACACTTTTTTGCCAAGTATTTCGTATTCAAATGGGATGTTTATTTTATTATTTTTTTTAGCATCTCTTAAGTTTGGAGAAGAATCTCTAACCCGGCTTCGTATGTGTCGTGGGGAACGGTTTGTTATCCTTTCTGATACAAAATCGTTATTGGGACCTTTTATCTCAATCACTATATCAAGAGTTCCACTTTCTTTGAGGTAAATGTTGAATTTGGCCTTCCTGTTTTTAACTGCCAGCATAAGTCCCATTCCCTTTGCAACGCATGCAAGACCACAAAACATTGCATCTTCATTTAAGCCAGTAATCCTTGGTATGGCCAGTACAGATTTCATCTTCCTTCTAGCTGATGCCAACTTCAGCATTGTAATGTAACGTATTATCTTTCTTTCAGTTGCCTTATCTCCAGTTTTCATAAAATCATCAGACGTCATTACCTAAGTTTAAAAAAAAAAAAAAAAATTAAAAAGGAAATTTGTTTTTTTTAGAACCTTTATTTTTAATTTAATTATTTTCACTATTTATACAGGGTTATTCGAAATGATCGTCGGGTTTTAAGAAAATCGCCACACGTAGTTCAGATGTGATAAGGAGACAACACCTTGTTTATTCTGTAAGAAAACTCAACAAATTAGACATGCATTATAAATGTTCAATATGTGTGTCACTCTGCAGACATTGCAATGATAGTTTAGTTCCGACCATACTCGTTACAGTGTATCAGCGGTGATGTTTTCAATGGCAGTCTCGATACGCACCTTCATTCCAAGATAGTTGCAGGTAGGGGGGGACAAAGACGTGATCCTTTACATAACAACCTTGTGATTTTTTTCTGGGGCTAAGTCCAGTGAATAGAAAGTACCATGACAGGAGATTCTCATCAGTCAGTCCCGCACCCAATCCAGCGCTGTGGTAGGTACTGGTTTAAAACTGCCCTGACGTCCCAATGGAAATTGAGTGGTACACCATCGTGTAGTATGAAATCAACGCTGTCATCACTCAGCTATAGTAGGAGCCATTCAGTGACCATATAGAGGTAAGTCATTCCTGTTACTGTCTGTTCCACTGGTACAAAAAGAAAAAAGGGCTGTATACCCTAGATTTGGAAACAGTACAGAACACATTGACCTTGGGGAGATGCACGCTCATGTTGAACAAAACGATGGGATTTTTCGCCCCCAAATTCTAACATTGCTTCAATTGACTTTTCCACACAAATGAAGCATTGCTTCATCACTAATAATAAGCCTCTTATTCACAAAAACCATCTGCTTCCATCAATTGTTGCAGTGCCGTGCAGAAAAGTTCCCTGCGATGTTAATCCTTGCAGCAGCATTAGGCAAAACGGCTTCATTCGTAGATGTTTCCATAATACACGTCACACCGTAGGTTGCGAGATGTTGAGTTCCCTGCTGCCCCTCTCAGTTGATTTGATAGGACTATATAGGAAGGCTGCTCTGACCTGGTCCACTTCCTCTTCTGACACGGAGGGAAGCCCACTGCTTTTTCCCTTATACAGGCACCCAGTCTCTACAAATTATGCAGACCACCTGCGAATGGAATTGTCGGAGGGAGGAACCTTTCTGTATTTCGTATCAAATGCTGTTGGACAATCGTTACGGAACGACTGTGATGATATTTGAGTCTCTGTCTTTGGCTGCCATTTGCAATCAACGACTCCTGACACACAACTGCGAAACTACTGAGTGCCTGCCACCGAATGTATTTTGTTGAGTTTTCTTACACAAAAAACAAAGATTCATCTTCGTATCGCATTTGTACTCTGTATGGCAATTTTTTTTTAAAACCCCAACAATCATTTTTAATAACCCTGTATGATGAAAAACTATGTAATTAAAATCTAATTATCTTGCAAGTATTTTGTCAATGAAGTAATCTGACTGAAAAATATGAATTATGGAAACTTTCTAAAGAAACATAGCTTCCAATTAAAAGAAATGTTGATTGAACATTTGCATTTTTTCTCTACTTGTATTGAGAACTACATCTTTTCTGCTTATTTTTTTTTTTTTTTAATAAAATAAAATCAGTTATCTTAATTTTGAGTTAAATCAACAGTTAATACAGTTCTGTGATTTTTAATTATAAACATACTTTCATAAATAAAAGATGAAAGATTAAGTAAATTATGTATTTTATAGAATCTTATGTATCAGGATAGGATACCAAGTATTTTCTCGTTTTGTTTATAATTATTCTATTTAATAAAAATAATGTTATGTAAAAATTAAAATTCTTTCTATAGTGTTAAATAATTACTCACAGGTTTAACTCCCAAATATTTCTTAGCCATTGAAAATCCAAGCTCTATATTTTGTTGTCCATTTTGTGGATTTAGAAGTTGATATTGACAACAAGAATAAGTTGTGTTTGGGATTAAACCTTCTATTAATGCTACTAAAGCTATTCCATCCTTCCAAGAATTATTTAAATCCATTACACAACACCCTGGACTTTTTGAACGAACCCATTGTAATAGCTGTTTTCGTTCATCTTCTGTTAGACGATACACTGAAGAAAAATAAAAAGAATATTATTTACAATATTTTTCTTTTCTAACAAGAAGTATCATACATATTATTTACTACATTCTCTAATAGTATTAATAACTTAATTATTCATATTTATTGATGTATAAAAATAATAAAAACGAAAATGAGGTAAATAATAGTAGCAACTTTAGTTATTGATTCTGTGAAAAAAAAAAAACTTACTTGTGCGCTGTGAATAAATCCACATATAAATGTTGTCCCACAAATCAACAGCAGCATTGATCAGAAAATGCCAGGTACAAACAATGAAATGAATAATTTTCACTATAGGCGGTGGATGATTTGAATCGCATAGTGTCATGTCTATTGAAGAGAAAAAAGTAATTATACAGGGTGAGCAAAAATGATTTGAATGATTTAAAAAATTTCCTGTAACATCGCTATTGTCATTATGATACGACGAATAGTACAGCAAATGTTCAAGTTTTTTCGCTTATCTTATATATTCAATATGGCCATCATTGTTAACACGACAAATGTCCAAATAGTAATGAAAGTCTTCCCAAATGCAACACAGCAATGATCCATCTTCTGTTGTAATTGCAATGCAAATGCGCATTTTCACTTCGTTGAAATCCCATGGTTAGGGCGGTACAAAACCTTGTCTTTAACATATCCCCATAAGAAATAGTCACAGGTTGTGAGATCTGGAGAATGGGGAGGCCACATCAACAGCTGTTTATCATTTGCATCCTCAAGGCCAATCCACCATTGTGGCAAGTATTAGTT
>JAFIDM010009631.1:340322197-340332817 GCA_023159025.1 Thereuonema tuberculata
CCTGATAAAGATGATGATGATGACAGTCACGGTGATAGTGACTAGAAATAATAATTTTAGTGATTTCAACTTTAATTATAAAATTGAGTATAATTTAGAAGCTTTTAAATGAAGTTTAGTGAATTACAAATTTTTTTATCAAATTATTAAAAAAAATTAATAAAATAAAACAGCAAAAATAACTTAATTAACATAGATCTTATAATAATTTTGTGTTAATTTCACTAATTTAACTGTTTCCCTGTTTTATGTATCAAAAATTAGTTTAAAAGAAAACAGAATTTTGTCTCGCTAGATTGGCATTTCAAACTACTGTGTATCAAGGAACAGTGTGGAGGCCATCATATCAGACATGCTTCATTGAGTCTGGCAGGAATTAAGACTACCTGTTGCATGTGTGCCGGATGAAAGAAATGTGCACATTGAGGGTCTTTGAGCGATGCACATCAGATTTGGACAGTTGCACTTCCAATTG
The DNA here is from genome assembly GCA_023159025.1 of Thereuonema tuberculata. NCBI lineage: Eukaryota > Metazoa > Arthropoda > Chilopoda > Scutigeromorpha > Scutigeridae > Thereuonema > Thereuonema tuberculata. The sequence continues at coordinate 340,322,673 of JAFIDM010009631.1, forward strand.
AGAAATTTCATGACTGAATTCAATAAGCAATACAGAAAATATAAGTCTTTGAAATCCCACCAATTCTTTTATGCCCACCCTGTATTTTTCGACACAATCTACAGTAGGACCTCAACTTCTGATCAACATTAGTCCTGTCAAGAACTGATTTACCTTCCTTAAGATGCTTATTTTAAAGACCTTTATTTTGAAGAAATTTAAGGCTTTCCAATGCAGCTGGAAGATGGCATGGTTTGGATGGGTGGAGGCTTAGCAGGTATTACTCATCTTTTTCCCATACAATTGAGAAAAGTAATTAGTGACTTTTTACTTTCTTGTTTTCTTCTAAATTATTCAAGATAAGTGTATAGTTTGTGTACAAAGTTCCATTTTTGGTATTCTAAGCACATGTGCTTACATTTTTGTAAGAGACAATTCCGGAATCTTTCTAAATGTTTGCAGTTTACAGTTTGCAGTTCCTTTCCTAATAATCTTCAAAGTGTTTTACTTGACACAGTCCAAAGAAATGCAAGGATTTCAATGAAGGGTTTAGATTTAACTATGGGATAAAAAGCTGTTTGTGGTTAAGAAAATCCTTAAAGAAATGATTATAATTAAAAGAGGAATTTAAAATTGAATACAGGGGCAAAGGATTTATAAGGAACAGTAAATTGATTACGATTTAAGTTGGATTGATTTTTATGACTGAAGAACCTTCATGTACAGAAACTAATTGAAAGCTGCTCCAGATTAGATTTACCTAATGAAATGACAGGAAGAAAATACAGGGTGGTTAACATTAAAGTACCTCTTCATAGATGGCTCTGGAGTGCGTTCTAAGGCTCCAAATGGAAAGAAATTTGGACAAAGGTACTTCAAAAGATGCACTCGCCATTTATTGGGGGGGAAAAAAATGGCCAATAGATGGCATGTAGCAATAGCTAACCATAACTAACGTAAAAACAATAACCAGTGTTACTCTAAAAACATAACTTAAATGTGTTACTTTTTAGTACAGTATCTGCAAGAACTATCGAAAGACAAGCAATTCCGTCAAATTTGACTAGTTTAAAAAAAAATCCACTCCACATGCAGAGGGCAGAGCAAAGAGTTTCGTCACTGGCCACATGTTGCTCTTTGATTGGAGGTTGCATCACAGTCGTGCATAATGTTATTTGCACAAGTTGATGTTTCTGTTGACTCGCAGCTTTATAAAAGGAAAGAAACTTCTTCAAAACTATTAGATGCTTACCGGCACTTCATGAGCAATGCAAACGTTGCAGGAAAAACCGCTATTGGTGAAGAAGTTCTATCAGAATAATAACGTTGCAGCTGCGGCAGTTAGGGAATTCCAGCATCAGAACTATATAAGGCGTATACCAATGTCTGCTCACGCCGTCTACAAAATGATTGCGAAAGCAACAGGACAACTTGGCGTTTATAATTCCGAAGACAGGTTGAAATATCTTCAGTCAGTTTCTACTCCAGCATTTCTTTTACCCTTCTCCCTTTTTTCTTCTTTTTGTTTCTCACCTTCTAGGGAAAAGGTGAACTGCTGTGATGAAATACTCTTCAGTTTCCAGCAGTACAGTGTTGTAAGACACAGTTAAAGCAAAATCCAATGTTTTAAAGGAGAATGGTGGTCCCTGCCAGGGCTCTTAATCCTTAGTGATGGAGGCTAGTAAATTTAGGCATTCCCAAAAGGTTGAAGCCTTTTGGGAATGTTACGGGTTTTAATTTAAGGGCAAGCACTGTGGTCAGCATAGGTGTGGGAAAGTTGATGCTACTTCAATGTAATATAGCTCGTTTCTTTTTAATAATTTTCTGAACGTGATTTATGATTGGCTTTTGATCTCAGATGAAATACTAAATTTAGGTGACCCTGAAAGGTTGAAGCTGGGAGGATTCATTGCTGTATGCAGCTCTCCTCATGAAGATCTATTACCAACGATTTTTAGATGGGATACTCCTATAGAGGTGTAACTTGGGCTGATGATGCTCGTTGAAAACTATTCTTTAAAACTCGGACTGAATTCTCAAACTGGTTACAGTAGAAGTTACAAAATAATTTAGTGTTTTTGCCCAGCTCGCTATTCTATACGGTAGCGCTAAAGTCACATGACTGATATTCTGCACATGCGTCACTGTCCCGTAGAGGAAATACCGGTATCGTTATACATTATCTTTTCTCGAATAGCATATCAATTTACGGTAGGAAACATGAGTTCCGATAAACCTTAGAGAATTAGATTTAACATGAATGACGACTTGATACTCTTGCGCGAAGTAATTGGAACAAATTCATATGATGATAAGAGTTTGTGGAATGAGATTCACCAGAAAACTGTAACAGCAACATGGAAAAAACACGGAAATACAATAGACAATCCTCATCATTCATTTCGTTTAAACTCAACCTTGAATTTTCCTCTTCTCGAATCTGAATGTTTCTTTCTCTCAGGATATTTTGTGTAACACTAGATCCTCAAACAAATCATCGTCAATGCCTCCAAATGCAGCGATCTGAAGTATGTCTTCCATCTTATTTATTAGCTTACCGTGTCCACTGACACGTTATGGCAAAAACTCTCTTCATGACAGAGCCCGCTATTGTGGTTACCTATTCGTTCACGTGACATTTGCGTTTTCCGTACATAAATCACATTATGGCAAAAACTCTCTATAATAACACATTTTTGTTAAAAAAAAAAGGGGGGGGGAATTTTCTGTTATTATTAATGTTTTATAACAATATATTTCTCATTTTGTCGAAGCCTTTTGATTTTAGAAATTACAAAAACCTTTTAATGCATATAAAAAATTGTTACTGGTAGTTAGAAGAAAATGATTTGGAACTTCACACTAAAAATGAAATTTTTTAATTTCAGCTATGGAACTCATCAACATCAAAATTTATTTCATTTTCCTCGCGTTCAATGTCAAAACAGAATGTCTCTCACAAAGAATTGGAACTTTGGTATTTTTTTAACAACTAAATTGGCATCCAGGACATGTGCACTATCTGTCTTACCCTATAGCCATTGCTTCTATATGAAGATGTAGGATACCCTTCTCATGATGGGCTGACGAAGAAAGTAAAGGCTATTTGTGCTTATCATTCAAGAATTGCTCATTTTCGTCTTGATAAATATTTTTCTCCGTTTTTGCGCCAAAATCGGCTGTGCTTATCGAAACCCTCGTTAGTGCGCCACTTCCTTCTTTTCCTTCCAAAACATTTTACCAAAATGATTTTTGAATAAGCTGGACTTTAAGTGAATAACGGGTTACAATTACTTTTTTTTTTACTTTACTGGTGCAAATGCATTTTCCTGTTTTAATCTTTCTACATTAAATAATGAAAAAAGAAAGAAAAGGTAAATAACACGGAAACAGCTCAACTGATTGTTCAATCTTTATTAATGCGAGTTCTATCAATCTAGCGACTTAAAATAGAGGAACCATGTTAAAATGTTTTTAATGTAACCTTAAAATAAAACAAAAGGATGAATAATCTTTAAAAATTTAACTGTTCGATATTAAACAAGATGATACGATCGAGTGACTGGCGAGCGAAGTCTTACTACTATACGTATAATGAAAAGGAAGAGACTTCAAGTTGTTAAGGATAATATTGGGTCGTCCGGAAAGTTCGTGCTGAATTTGAAGGAAAATTGAAAAGCAGCACATTTAAATTTTGGTATTCATTCATTAAATTATATAGGTGCCATTCTGTTCCACAACCTTTCTCATCGTTCGGGCAACGTGAAAATTCCGTCCTTCCAGAACCTCTCAGGTTTTTCGGCGAAAAACTTTTCTATACGATTTTTTTATCTCGACCAAAGACTTGAAGTTTTTTCCATTAAGGGAATTTTGTAACGATCGAAATAGGTGGAAATCTGAGGGTACGAGGTCTGGTGAATATGATGGTTGGGGTAGAATATCCCAACCGAGCTCCAGTAACTTTTGTCGAGTTGTCAAAACACATGAGGCCGCGCATTGTCCTGATGAAACACGACGCCTTTCCGATTCGCTAATTCTGGACGTTTTTGTTCAATTGCAGTCTTTAATAAGTCTAATTGGGAGCAATACTTTTCTGAATTTATCGCAAGGGCGAATATAAAGGGGGAGGGTGAAATAATGAATATAAAGAAAAAAATAAGTACCGTAATCTGAATTATTTTAATGAATCATGCATTTATGCAATAATGGATTCAGCTTTCAGGGCATTCAGCGCAAATTACCCTCTGAATATCAGCAGCAAAACTGATATAAAGTATCATGGGGTGTCTACTTAAATTACTTAACCTAACCTTACATTAATCTTAATCTTGCCCCCCCCCCCCCAAAAAAAAAAATATATATATATATTCTATATTCGGCATCGTTGTTTGGTAAAAGCTCATATTGCAGGATTCCTTTCCAATCCCACCAGACACAGAGCATGACCTTCTTAGGATGAAGACCGGCTTTTGTGGTGGCTCCTTCCGCTTTCCCCAAGAACTTTTCCGTTTAACATTATTATAAATGATCCATTTTTCATTCCCCCCGTCACTACTTGCTTCAAAAATGGTATCTCCTCGTTGCGTTTGTAGAGCGAGTCGCAAATGGAAATGCGATCCTCAGTTTCTCCGTTCGTAGGGAACCCATACATCAAAATGGTTTGTGTAGCCAAGCTTCAAAAAAATGCTCGTGGATGGTGGATTTTGATATTTTTAACATTTCTGCTAATTCACGTGATGTATAGCGTGGATTATTCTCGATCAGTGTTTTGATCTGATCATCTGTGGTGGAGGGCCTATCCGGCCGTTCTTGATCTGCAAGGTTGAAATCACCAGGCTTTAAACCTAGCAAACCTCCGCACAGTTCTTTCAGCTACAGCACCTTCGCCATAAACAGCGTATATCTTGTTTGCCGCTTGTGTGGCATTTTTGCCTTTCCGGTAAAAGAAAAGCATTAGCCTAAATGCCTTTGTTTGCTTCCATATTCAAAGCCATATACAACTGACAAAAATTAACATATCGTAATCAACCTTTCTTCCAAATATGCCTAAGTACCGTCTTTTAGAATATGTGCGCGTGTCATTTGTTTTCAATCATTCTGATATATTCAGGGGTGTCCTACAGAAAATCGGCACGAACTTTCCGGACGACCCAATAATATTCAAGGATATTAAAACTATTTTTAATAATAAAGTTACAATAAAAGTTAACTTTAGGTAATAATGATCAAAAAAACAATAAAATAATTTATTAATGTTTCTATTCCCAGTGAATGGTTAAATAATATCTATCTATAAGGGACAAAGCATTTATTAAGCCTATTTGTAGACTTTGATCTAACAGTCGTCCTCATGTAATATAATCTTAGCAAGGAATTATTATTCATTGTTGCAGCAACTAAATTTAAATAAAGTACATGGAAAAAGTGGATTGTAGACTTAAACATCAAGATGTTCCGTTTAGTCTCTCCATTGTGTTATTTTTGGTTTACAGAACACGGATTTTTCATAATATTCGCAGATTTCGATAAATAATTAAAAATCGCCCAGACATTTCGATGACGTTAATATTTCATTTAATTAGTAAGTCTGAAATGAAACACTTTTCATGTTTCTTAGTGGATTCTTCAAACACTGAGTAATGAAGCCATTGAAATGATGCCAAACGAAGAATCGATTTACGAGTTTAAAATAGAAATGAGTTCAATGGCGTTGTCTTACTGATTTGGCCTCTATTCCAGGAAAGGTGTAATTTACTCAAAATTAGGCCATCAATGGAAATACTTGATATACTTTACGCTGCACAGTAATTTTTGAAATAACGTAAAAGCAGTGGCGGATTTAGGGTTCGAGGACCTGTGGGGGACAAAGGACAGAACGGGGTCCAAGTTTGATTACAAATTACATTAATTTGTTTACACTTAATTTTAAGAAATCTATTATTTATAAGTGTTTTAAATTTCATTTATGAATCGGAGAGTAGGCCTATAAATATAATTCATTTCATGAAATATATATACGTAGCCTATATACAATCTCAGGGGGACCAGAATAGGTGGTATCCCGTTAAATCATACAATAAAATGTTTGGCAAGTGGCCCACACTTTTATTTCAACTTATTACTTAGTTTAAAATAACAATAATTGCTTTATAACGAATCCGTATTCTGTAAAAGGTTACATAAATTAAGATTCCAATTCTTTGTCCAGTGTCCGCAGGGGTAGGAAACACAGGGGCGGTCTGGCCAGGTCGGCAGGTCGACGATCGCCGACGGCCCCGAGCCCAGAGAGGGCCCCCGATAGGGTACTGGGCAGATAAATGAAAGTAAAAATAGTATTTTCACACTCGAAATTTACAAGCAATCGAGGACAGCCGAGGGATACACTATTTTTTACCCAGATTTATCTTTGCTTTTAATTTCTGATTATTCATGTTCCTATATCGGGTACTGTGTTCAGGCCCCCCACATCAAATTCCGGCCCCAGGTACCAAATGCAATACCGGGCCTTCCCCCTCCCCCTATGTCATGAACAAAATCATAAATTACAAAAGAAATTTAACGTGCTGTGAGTAAACAAAACAAAATCCAATCAGAAAGGCAATTTCTCCTTTTAGTCATGTGCTGCGTTTCCTTTGCTTTATTTAAAATCATAAATTCTTACCCAAAAATATCGCGAAAATACCACACGATTTCATACTTCTACAGCAGGGGTGGGCAGACTTTTGTAAGGTAAGGGCTACCTCAAGTATACTCCAAGTGCCGCGGTCACCTTAAGACTAAAAAAAAAAAAAGAAAAAAAGACGGAATCTCCAAATCAACAACAAAAAACAAAAACGGAGAACTCTAAATAGACGACCAAAAAAAAAAAAACGGAATCTCCCCGTTCTACACTATAGACTTACTATAGATATCAGCCAGGTCCCTTGTTGGGGCCCTGACTGTGTTTACAATTACTCATTAATATTAACAAGACTAGAAGAGAAGTTCGCATAGAAGGGCGTCTCACATTATTAGTTCGTCAACTAATGGGCGGGTATGGACCTACTACCAGACTGTACTAATCGGAATTAGTTAAGTTAATCTGGCTTCTCTATTTGGATTGCTCTTAATAAAAATTCCACTGTTAGGGCTCCAACATAGCCTTCATTACTAAGCACTATGAAGAGGCCCTGAACGGGGATTTACATATTACTGCCGGACAGAAGGAAATTTTTTTTTTAATTTTGCATTCAGGGCCCCAAAATCAACATAACTGTCTTAAGCTCTATAAGATTAAACTTTGTAAGAGAATTAATCCAGTAGTAGCTGACTCAGTAAATTTGCTACATGCAGAAAACTTATTTCGCTTAGTGGAAGAATCAGCTGTTTTCCTAAGCTCGTCCTACAAGAGAATGTCTGTGTGGGAGAAGGAAATTAAAAAGAAACATCATGCTCATGATAATTGTACAGAATCCATAAAGTTGGCGCTATAAGGTGGTGGAGTAAGCAAAGGGCTCTTTTCATTACTTGTAAATGAAAAATTTTTAAAATGCGATGACCACTCAAAAAAGTTAACCTATCTTCTAAAGGTTTTGTGGAATATATCCACTGGACTGCACTGGACTAAGTTTTTGACTGCAAATCAAAATTCACGGCAAGAAATGTAATTAAATTTTGAGTTTTAATAATTTTGAATAATATATATATATATAGAATGCACCTGAAATTTTGTCATTATTTGAATTATTTATAAATATTTCTGTATATTAATATATTGTATAAGTAATGCAAATTACTTTCCTTATACGTTCTTTGGTCAAATGTCGTATATCGCACCCTATTATCGCCCACACGATTCCAAATCGATTTAAAATGGTCATTTCGCGATTACCTACATCATTCAGAGGTATGTGAGAGAATTTTATATTTATAAATACATAAATCATTACCTTTTCAACACTTTAATGGGTTATATTAGCCAAAATCGATTTGGTGCCGCCATCTTGGCATCTTCTACAAACGACGAGTCACGTGGATCGAAACTAGGTATTCATACGCCTATTAGATTACATGGGCCTCTTTACTGGTTGTCATTGGCAGAAAAATAGATCTCGATATTCATTTTGGTTAAACGAAAAAGTCCGCGATACTTTAGCTATCCGCGATTCTGGTATTTTTTAAAAAATATATTGTATTTGACGCATTTTCGTGACATTAGGGTGGGTATAGAGTCTCAATTACTGTAAATAATAAGGAAAGAAGCATATTAATTTACACCTTTGATTTGATTTTAGGCGAAAAAACGGTAAATTTTGCAATTTTACAATTATACACCTTTTCCAAAATAGAAGGGGTCCAAGACCAACTCGCGTTATATCCGAATTCGCGATATAAACAACCGCGTTATAACCGAGCTTCAGTGTAATAAAAATATTATTCCTCAGACCCCCACCCCCACCCCAGGTAAGTCATGTACTGGTTACATTTACCAGAAAAATGGTAAAGCCTAAAGGGCCCCAAATTCGTTTCGAGCTGAAGGGCCCCAAACTCGTTACCAGCCGAAGGGCCCCCAATGATGCCAGACCGCCCTTGGGAAAACCTATAGCCTTTCGCCTGCATTTTCAAATTAATATTAGTTGTAGTAGGAAAGCTACACCAAAAGAACAGTACAGGATTACATTGCAAATAAATGGTAAACAATGCGATAGTAATCAGCTGAAAATTGAAGAACTTCTTGAGTAGACTAGTTATTAATCGGTTGAAATAAAATCGCCTAAATATATCGCGATAGTCATAGCCAGCGCTTAACGATAATAACTATTCCCAGAAACAACGTCTTGAAACTTATTTTTCGCTAAACGAAATAGTGTTTTTCCATATACTCCCATTATATAACTAAATATAGGTTCTTAGAAAATTATGTTTATTACTTTATAACTACTAAGTAAATAGGGAGGATAAGTAATGAGTCCCTTATGCATCTCCCTCTTTAAAATTTCGATGTTGACTTTTGTGAATGTAAAGGACAGTTCGGCCCGTTCCCTTTATTTGCAGCGCAGCAGATGACCACAAGCTTGGCTGGCGTTTTCGTTCAACCGCTGCCGAAAATCTTCTGCCAAAATCGAGACGCCGGACAAATCGGGACAATCCTACCCATATCGGGACGGTTAGTCACTCTGTCTTCGACCAAGGCGCTGCAAAACTGTTAGCTTCAAAAGTGAAACCAATATCTTCCAACAAATACAGATTAATAAAAATAACCTTCAATAAATAGTGTGAAATATAATAATCTAAGCATATTCATTACAGAAATCAAATTTCTCTTAATCAAGGGCGATTCCAGGATTTTCAAGGGCCAGGGGGGGCTGGGGGGCTAACTTTTCTGAAGGGCTGACTATAACCTGTGAGTGTGAAGCGCACCGTAGTCGCCAGCTTTTTATTAGCAATTGAAATCGTCATCATGATTTAATATTAATGTCTATCAGGCAGCAGCCTTTGATACGCCATATTATCCAATCTATATTCACAGCTAAAGGGAGGGGCTATAGCCCCCACTAGCCCCCCCCCCCGGATCCTCCTATGCTCTTCATTCAGGAATGACATTTTTATTTCCTACTAGCTGTACCCGCATGCGTTGCAATGCCACTTAAAGAAAGAAAGGGCTCGGTGAAAAGGGGCCGTAAATATAAGGTCCCGGTGTCGATCGGGGTGGGACACTTAGGCCCCTATTACGCTAGGCCGCCAGGCGGCAATGCCAGCCGCGTCACTGGTGACGCTGCTCGTCATTGGGCATTGATTGTTATAGAGCCTATTAGATTAGGGCAGCCGGTGGCGTCGCCACAAACTGGCTGCTGACTGGCTGCCGTTCCCCACGACCACGTTGGCAGTCAACACAGAAAACAGACTGCTCGGTAGGCGAGAACTACCGAATTACCGTAGGACCCAACAACGAGTGATTGGCTGCGCCACCGGTTGCCCTGCACATGTCGCCGACTGAGTCACCGGTGGCAGAGCTGGCTGCGGCGCCTGGCCGCCTAGTGTAATAGGGGCCTTAGGCCCTTGTGTCGCCATCCCCCACCCAAGTGTAGTGTTTCTGCCCCCTAAGGAGAGCGAATTTTTCCCTTTTTGCAATTGACTTGGGGGGCCCGAGAAGGGGCCCTAAATATAAGGTCCCGGTGTCGATCGGG
>JAFIDM010009631.1:340343584-340385262 GCA_023159025.1 Thereuonema tuberculata
TATAAATATTCAAAATTTGTTTTTCTACGAAAATGAAAACTTTGCCGGAGATGGATGAACTATTGATTTTGTACAAAAACGGATCCTTAGATGAACATACTAATTATATCATATCATATACAAATCATATACTAATTATCCTGTAAAGCTTAGAAGTTTAGTGGTCTGTTATAATTTTTTTAAGAACTGCCCAATTCATTTTAGCACAAGCTGGACCCTTGTTTAAGAAGTTAAAATGAAGGAAAACGTCATCTTCATATTAACAGTGCAGACATTCGATATTTTGAAGCCGATATTCGAAGTAGGTTTCTACTTAAATATTAAACGCTGAAAGCCATAATTATTTAATTAAGAAGACCAAAATCAATTGCTATCCAAACGAAAATCACTTGGAGAATAATGCGTTTAATTTGTTTGTTTGTTTTTTCTCGTCTGACCCTTCCTTTGTAAATGAAGAACGAAAATGTCGTAAATTCAGTCCAGCTCTCTGAACAGGGCCGGATTTTCCTATAGGCTAACTAGGCTTCAGCCTAGGGCCTCAAGATCAAGAGGGGTCTACATTCAATTTGTTAGCAAAATTAAAATTACACCTTTCTAAAAACAGCGAACACTAAAACACGGGACCGAAAATAAGGAGAAACTCTACGCATATGACTAATAAAACAAACATAAAAATGTATTGGTAAAGATCAACAGTTTCGGCTCATTGGGTCTGTTCGTTTGTATATAGGGTAAAGGAACCAAATTCCAGACGGATCTCAATTCCAGACACTTGTTTTAATTTATTATTTCTGCTATTTTAGTTCATAAACTTGTATTTTTTCTCGTATGAAGCTGAAGCGTTTTACTACATCTTAGTACCAATATTTGGCACTAGAGGTCACTATTCTGTAATATACTAGCAAGAAGGCAGGAAGCAACAATACGATTCAAAAACGTTCACATCCAACACCCCCTAAAACCCCCTACAAATTTAACATAGAATTTGAATTCGTGTTTATGCTCCATTTCTGGAATCGAATACCGAGACATTTTTCAAGAGTAAATAAAATTCTTCAAAGCCCTAATATTTTACTTACAAGTTGTTAATAGTGTGCAGATTGGTACAGGTCACTTTTGGATATTTTACGTGAAATTAGGGAAGATTTTGATGCACTTGCGCAATAAGCAAAAAACACGTTGCCAAATACTCAATATAGAACTGCCAGAAGGATAATAAGAAGTAAAAGCCAAGGGAATTACGAAAATTCATCTGACCGTGATGCCTTAGACGAACTCTCTTCAAGAGATAAATTTAGGATTAAATCATTTATTCCTGTATTAGATGCACTAGAATCAAATTTAGGAAGAAGAGCTTCTGTTTATGATGATGTAGTGAAAATATTTTCCTTTCTTGCCGATCTTACATTATCAAAGGTAGAACTTCAAAGAGGTGTTGAGCTGTTAATGCAAGAATACCCAGAAGATGTCAACCAAAATCTTACTGAAGAACTATTTCATTTCCACACATATGTGAGACAAACGCATAAGCCTTCAAAAAATTCCACATTGTCGCATACAGACTGTATTAAAAGGGCCGTCCATTAATTACGTGAGGTGTTTTTTAAAAAATTGGGACCCCCCCCCCTCCCCCTTGGTGAGATGTGGTGTGACCCCCCTCCCTCCCTCACGTGAGATTTCAAAAAGTCAAAAAAAAAAAATCAAAAAAGTTCAAAAAGTCAATATTACAAAATGTCGTAATCCATTATAATACGTATATTCTCTGAATGAAAAAGTTGACGTGAGATTTTCGTTGACCCCCCCCCCTCCCCCTTTTGACCTCACGTAATTAATGGACGACCCCAAATAATATTCAAAGAAAATATTCAAGTGGCCTTCCCCAATGTGGAATCAATCTTACGGCTGTTTCTCAGTTTAATAGTCACTAATTGTACTGAAGAAAGGTCATTTCAAGACTTAAAAATATCAAAAATCAATTAAGAATCACAATGACCCAGACGAGATTGTCTTTATTGAGTATTTTGTGCATCGAAAATGAGACCTTCAGAAAAATAGCTTTTGATGAACTTACAGAAGAATTCTGTGTGAAAAAGTTTAGAAAGAAATTCTTCTAATCTACTATTTCGTTTTAAATGTATACTTGGATTGAATCAGTTCTTAAGTAAAATAACTATTAACATAAAATTTAATATGATATACAATTTGATATTTTCTTTTTTGTGATCTGGATTTTATTTTGAATAAAGTTCTATTTTTGGTTTAATTTAAGATTAAATTCATAATAATTCATACTTAAACTTTAAATGCGAATTATTATGAGATAAATTTATCTGAATTGAATTTGGTTTATTCTTCAATGTATTGAATATATTTAATTTAATTTGATAGAAAATATGATAATTTTTATTGCGTATTTTATTTTCATAATCAAAGATTTTCATTATTTGAATTTTGTTTCTTTGTAAATGTTGTGTGTTATGTTTGATTAGTTATTGTTACAAGCACTATATATGGTGCTGAGACTAAATGTTCAAATAAGTGTTCTCGATTTTTTTTTATTTATTATCCGTGCCACATTTTTTTATAAAGCTTAGTATCAATCACAACATGTTTCATTTAACATATTAATATATATCACAGTAATGATGTATTTTATTATCTCTCATGTAATTTACAAACTTAAAAATGGGAGGTGAAAGGGCCTCATAAGTGAAATAGCCTAGGGCCTCTTTTCATCTAAATCCGGCCCTGACTGTATTCAATATTTATTATCAATATTTAGTATTTATTATCTGCAAAATAATTTTAAGACAGTCACGGTGTGAAGATCAGAACTTCTGATTTTGTTACAAACCACGATTATAACCAAAGGTGATAATTCTCATGCAAAACAAAGAAATACAGTTCACGACATTTCATTAAAGTAAAAAATCCTTAATTTAAAAAAAAAAAAAAAATCATTTAGACATTATTACAAGAAATAGTTTTTGTTTAATAAGTCGAAGCGAATGATAAAAGAAATAAACTAATACAACTGTAATCTTGACTCTTTTATGATTACAATTTATAATAAAATGGTGGCGATAGATCAAATAATTGGAATCGACAGAATTGCGAGGGAATAAGCCTCTTTTAGTTTAATGCATAACCAGGGCCCGTCCAAGGGAGGGGTTAGTTGGTCCCTCAGCACCAGGGCCCGGCGGTCAAAGAGGCCCGAGCCGAGATCTTAAACCCGAAAAATAAAATAAAATAGTCAATCACTGCTCGACTTTTCTTATAATTAAGTCTACATTTTATATACAGTATACTCTCGATATCTCGAAGTTGAAGGGACGCTAACAAAAATTCGAGATAGCGAGTTTTCGAGATAACAAGGTCATAAGAAAACAAAAATTCACATAAAAATACAAGATACGGAATAATATTCTAAAAATTAGAGTCTTGATAGATGAGAATAAGTATAAATTTGTAATGATAGTTAACAATAAGTCTAAATACAGCAATGATAATTTTAATTTTTAAAAATAGTCGAAAATAGTTACATTAAATTGAAAAGAATTATAAAATACAATGAACTTACATTGCTAGAATTTCTTAAAAAATACCTCTATTTGCTTCAACACAACTGAACGGCGATTTTTCCGGAAAAATTCATTTTTTACTTCGAAAAATATTCGACATAACAAGGTTTTGAATGAAAACTCTTCGACATAAGAATTAAAATTAACATTAGATGAATATGTAATTTGAAGGAGAAAAATAATTTTTCGGCTATAACGGAGAAGAGGGTACAAGCCAATCGCAGTGTTCGGAAGGATACGTAGTGGAGCGATCCGAACCGTTATTTCCATTAATTAGCCTAAGAAACAACATACATGCCAATGAGTTCCGAAGGAACGAATCGTCGATTCCGATTAGCTGTAGGTTAGAGAAGTTAGGTCTGCTCAGCTGCAGGATGTATCTTTTGGTAAATTTCGAAAAAATTTTGGCCCTTTCTAATTTTTTTCCGATTTGGAAAATAGTTCCAAAAGCGGCCATTACCTCGAAGGCTTGTACCTTCATCTCCGGTTTCACCAATTTTTCGACTTATCAAGGTTTTCGAGATATCGAAGTTCGAGATATCGAGAGTATACTGTAACTATTTTCTGCTTTAACTATCTATCTGCATAGACGAGCTATTCTGAATTACAGTGTTTGCGTAGAGCGAATTATTCTATTTTTTTTTTTTTTTCTAAACTTCCAATTCTAAACTTTGGGGTTGTTTTTTATTCAAAATTTTTATTTAAAATATTCAACACGAATTTTGATCAAGATCTGTTGCTGTTAAACTGAAGTCAGTAGCAATTATATCTAGGAAGATTTTCGGCGATTGCTCTTTAAGATTTACTTTAAGATGCTGTAGGTTTTTGAGTGGTCGATTAGTTGTAAAGTCATTTTCTGATTTGAGTGTGATGAGAAAATGACTTTACAACTAATCGACCACTCAAAAACCTACAGCATCTTAAAGTAAATCTTAAAGTATCATCTTAAAGTAAATCTGCCGTAAAAGTGTTTGTTTTTGTTTGTTTCAAACAGTCGTCTCAGTTCATCATACATTGCCGTCGCGTGGTTTGTTGGCACCCGGGGCAAGATTTCGTCAGGCGCCCTACACTTGATATTTGCGCCCCCTCCCCCCCACCATCCCAAAAATCTACAACCAAAAAAAACCCCGAATTTCCATTTTTTTTTTATTTCTGCCGTGCCGCGGCGCCCCCCTGGCCGCAGCGCCCACGGCGATCGCCCCGGTCGCCCTGTCATCATAATTTATGGAAAACATTTCACCAAATGGTTCCTAGATTATCGTCTTTTTTAATGAACTACAAGAGCTGCAAAGTATTCGGACATATGAATACTTACAAAATATATGATATAATGGATCTTATAATTATAATTGTGTATTGAAAAAAAAGTCCCAATAGCCCATTAGTTTACGCCGGACAATCAAGTTTTCTTTGTGACTCCTTTAACACTCTTTCAATGTCGATTCATACAGGTAACTTCATGACTACCGAAAGACTTCTCATAAATGTACACCATTCGTAGACGTACCCAGGATTTTGAATGGGAGGGGTTATGATGATCGTAATCGTTTAATCAAATTTAAAAAAAGAAAAAAAAAGTATCCTTTCTGGGATGGAAAGGGGAGAGAGGAGATAAGAGTTACAGACAAATCGATGAACTTTCCAACTAAAAAAAAACCAAAAGGGTCCAGAATCCTAGATTTCTTCTATTTTCGGATGCAGGTTGGGGGGGGGGGGGGGAGATTAAACCCTTACTAACACCCCTCTCCCTCGATACTGCAGTGCTATCCTATACAGCTGGACAAGTATTTTGTTGGTATAATTTCCTTATAGAAATTTTAACATTCTTGAAATTCATGAGCAGATATAAGGAACTAGTAATGTGTCAAGTCAGTATTATCCAGATTGAGCTAATCTTAACTATTTAATACATATGTCGATGAAATGGATTGTAAAGGTAAAAACTGGTTTCAAAGTTTTCAATTTCGTTACTGATTACAACATATTAAAAAAGAGCAGTGGCGGTTTACGAATCGAGGGCCGGGGGGGGGGGGGGGGGGAAAGGACAGAAAGGGGCCCAGTTTTGATTATTCTAATTAATCTATTTATATTTATAATATAAATGTTATTCATTTCATGGAATGCGCGTATATACAATCTTGAAGACCAGAGGGGAGGGTGTTTCATTTCAAATTTTGGTGAGTTTCACATAAACAAACTGAATGCATACTCCTAGCTGCAACTGTTACACACCACTGATGTCGAAGTACAATTCTTTTAAGATTACTTAAAGCAGGCGTTTTTGTTTGGGAATTCGTTGACCCCCTGGTATTTTAACTGATACAGTGTCTTTCTTCCAGGGCAAATGCGGGAGAACTAGTCTTCCTCACAAATTTGCCTTACAGTTTGCACTGTATTTTCCGAAAGACTTTTTCCCCTGCATTTGAGTGGTTCAACCAATGTGTCAACCAAATACGAAAGCTTTAGGCTATATAATTCAATTTTTTTTATTTACTATTTTTGTTTTGTTTTTAGTACTTAATGATAACTATGTCATCAGTTGAAACGTCAAGAATTTCTCAATTTACACATTTTCAGAATACCTTTTGACTGTAATAAATCCAACCACAATCTAATCTTCCAAAACATTGATTTACATTCCACAAATATCTAGAAAATTCACTTACCTCTACCGGAAAATCCCGACTTCATTTCCATTGAAGTCTTTTGAACGAATTTAAGAGACTCGAAAGGACAGCTGCAGTTGATACGAATCGAATGACAAATGAAGCTCAAAATTCACCGATTCCAATAAATCCTATTATTTCAATCAAATGGACGTCACGCAGTTTGTCACTTGACAGGTTTCGACCAAGTTCAAGAGAGAAATAAGAAAAGTTTTCATATATACATATTTAATTCAATCCTTGAAACATTATATGTCGGTTAAATCCAGAAAAATGGCCTCAAATGACAATTGAAATCTCGTCGTCCTGAACTTCACAAGATCATGTGACCAACAGAATCATATGAAGAAAAAAAACTATAAAATAAATATAAAACGATTAGAAAACAAAAAGGAAACGCCAGAGTATAAAATTCACTCAATATTTGTTAATTTTCAATAGTTATTTATTTTTTAAAGAAAAATATATCTAAAGTTTCTTTATCAATTCAATATTCTATCCTGACATTCTGTTCATAGGGGTTTTATCATTCCGATAAATACTTCTCTTAAAATTTAAATACTTGAAAAACCTCTGAAATTAAGCCTTTTATTATATTCATGACATTTAATTATACAGTTTTGTTTATTTATTTTTTTCTAAAACGTACTTAAAAAATAATTTTTCAACGTGTTTATTTGGATTGTGTGGATTTTTATTAAAAGCAAGTTCATTTGTCAAAATAACGTAAAGCTGAAAATGTACTAGGATTATCTTCTGATGATTTATTTCTTAACAATGTAAGATACTGAATTATTTCTGATCTTACAAATCCGAACTTTTCATATATCCAGGTTTGATCTTTAATCGATCTATCGTTGATTCGAATAACGAACCGGAATAATGAAAACAAGTACCGGAGGTCGAAAAAGGGGAGGGGCGTTAACAGAGCAATAAGGCAACTCAATGTAGAAAGCAGATTTCAGGGCTATCCGAATTGAATCACCTTAAGAGCACTCGAATTTTGCTTTCCAATTCTACAATTTTGAATAGGAATGTGGTTGCGATATTTATTTATTTATTTATTTATTTAATACTATCAACCTTAGGATTAAAGCGGTGGCTTTGGTGGCTTAAGATGGCTTCAGAGTAAACAGGCAGATCATTTCTAATGATCAAATCATCTCTATAAATAAAAACACAAACTCATCTTTGTCACCAATGTTTCGTTCTTGTCACCCAAGAACTTTATCAAGGTTCCATAAACCATAGAGAATATACAAAAATAATATATAAAGAAAAAAAAAAACTTCTATTCTCACATAATTCAAATAATTTGATCATTAGAAAGTTATAAGAAGATTTTATATATAGGCAAATCATTTGATGTAAGGAGGAAAAAAAAAATAGGCACTCCATCAATTTAATTTTTCTAGAAAAATTACAATAAGCTCGCAGAAATAACCTAGGAAGAGAAGAAAACGATATTATTTGGTTTAAAGTTTGTACGAAGAAAAAGAAAACATTAAAAAGATTCATGTGAACTTAAAAAAAACAAAGTTAAAAAAGCAAAAATACAAAAAACAAAAATCCTTTACAAGGATCTTCGTCAGTGCACCTTTTTTTAAACATTAAAAGACTCATTTATTTAGATGATTTCCACCATCTATTAAGTATGAAAATATTAGATCGATTCACGCAGTTAAGTGATTTATCCTTGGAACTGCATAGTTTTACATTGGATCTTTGTTGTAAACGCTCCTTATATTGAATCGAACAGAAAAAAGAAGTTAGAAGTAACAAAAAGTCGGGCTTTGATTGGGCTCGTACGTTTGTGTGTGAGCTCTAAAAGATTTAAAATTGAAACTTAATGTAATTTAACAAATAAATCACAAAAACATATTTAAATCGTAAGTTTATGAATGTGAGTTCTCATATATTCTCCTTCACGTTTTCGGCACATTAACATACGTGAACTTTTTTAAATTGTAAAACCTGTTGTAAAGTTGTTGTTTTTTATTAACAATAAAAACCTCCTTTATTTAGACTTACGTGGATCCGGAGGAAAATTGCAAAGGGTCTTCAAAGTCTCTAATCAGAGATCTAAGTTGTAATTTCAATCCAGCTAAATTAAAAAGAGTTCAGCAGTGGAAGCTATGCCTAAATACTTGAGTAAATTAATCTCGGTATTCCGGTATAAATACTTTTAAAGAGAAGTAGATTAAATTAAACAACTTGGCAGTCTAAGATAAAACTGTATCTAGGAAGCTATTAAAATTCATATAATAAGTAAAACGTAGCCAAACTAGAATCAACATTTATTAGATCACAAATAATATCCAAAACTTCCTGAATTAATTAAAAAAAAAAAAAACTCTTCTTATAAAATATTCCCAAACCAGATATAAATACAAAGGTTTGATCAATTTGATTAACTTTTGACTTAAACTTAAGGCTTAATTAAATAGCGAACCCTAAACTAGGAATATTTCATTAAATGTTACTAGACGTATAAAGTCTCTTAAAACAAACCACCCATTAGCCTGAGATAAACTTATCACCTGAATAAACGTTGAATTAATAATTATCAAAATACATTAAATCATTATATTTTAAACTTCAGTTAAGGATTATAATAATTCCACGTCAGCTGAATCGGAGATATTAAGTCCGATTTTCTACCTTTATTTACAAATTCTTTGTAATTTTTTATTTACAAAATTTATTTCTGAAATTTTTTTAAAGAAACAGTTCCAAAAAATTATTCTACTACCCTCCTTTCGAATACACTAATAGATGATCAGCTGCTAGGCTTTGCCAATCCAACTAAAGCCCATTGCACATGGATGCGAAAATCGATCGGTCGGATCCATGTGTAATGGGCTTAAGGGGAGCGTTTGAGACCAAAATTATTATATTGAAATGAAAAAAGGTAAGGTGAATGAGGGTGTTTTGGAACACAATTTAAAAATAGGGTGATTCAGTCCAAAATTACATATTCAAAACACCCTCATTCACCTTATCTTTTTTCATTTCAATATAATAATTTTGGTCTCAAACGCTCCCCTTAAGCCCATTACACATGGATCCGACCGACCGATTTTCGGATCCATGTGAAACGCTCTTTCGGGCAAGTCTCCGAACGGCGCGGCGGTCCCAAATTATAAAAACCTTTTTAATTACAGATAACAGTATGACTGTGAAGGATAACACAAAGCAGAGTTATTACACATCAAATCACAAATTACAAAGGGTTTGTGTGGCTGATGAGTCCATAAAGAGGACGAAACGGCCGTCCCACACTCCCACTGTTGATAGCTCAGAGGCGAAATCTTTTGTTTACTTTGGTGCTTTTTTGGTTTATTGATGATCAAATCACATAGGTTTCGCTCAACATATTTAAGTATTGTCCGAATACGTGCGATTTGCAGACAGGTAGCTGCTAAATAAAGCCCGACTTGTTCCACTTTGGTATCTCACCTTCCGTTTGGCGTGCATCCACATCCCTTCTATTGCATGGGTGTTGATGTCAGAATGAACTGAATCGATGAAGTTGTCGGCGTGTAGGACTACCTCGTGCTGAAAGACACCGTTGTTCATAGTGCCTACGTTTGCGTAGCCTCTCCAAACATCAGCAGCTACCTGTCTGCGTTCCAGTGGCTCTTTAGTCATAAGTTGCACATATTCGGACAATACTTAAAAATGTTTGAGCGATAACTATGTGATTTGATGTGTGATAACTTTGGCTATGTGCTATCCTTCACAGTCTTACTGTTATCTGTCATTAAAAAGGTTTTAATTTGGGACCGCCGTTCGAAGTTTTGCCCAACTTAGTTCTAACCATAAGTTCTTATATCAACTTTTAAGTTCTTGTTTTCTAAAACGTTCGCAAGGCTTAATAAGTTAGCACACACTACATTATCTTCTGAAGTCCCTAGAATTAAGGCAGTACAGCGTCTGAAACCAATGAACAGGAGAGGGTTCGGAACTTAAGCTTTACACTTCACTCGACGGCCCTCAAGGTTTCTTAATATACGGAGTAAAGGAAGATGTAAGTTGAAGATCACCACCTGAGAAACGGCACTAGAGATGGCTGACAGTTTTACGGAGCATAGGAGGAACCAGGATGTATACGGGCTGTGATTGAAGACTCGGCTACCAAGACGTTCGAAAATGGGAATTTTCTCAGTGGGTTTTTTTCCTGGACGATCATCAGGCGAAGCACAACTCCCGGTTGAAGCAGTCCTATTCATTTAAAGGATAGAAGACTCATGCCCAAGTGCACCAAACTTCAATTAACTTTGACGGCTGCATTGTAGACGTAGCTAAAATTAGTGGGGGTGCTGCTGCAGAAAAATTTTAGCCTTTGCTTTAAAATTGTGTTAAAGAAAACAAACATGTATAAAAAGAAAATTTATTTATAAACTTGATAAATTCCTTTTTATACATGTTTGTTTCCTTTCACAAAATTTTAAAGCAAAGGCTAAAATTTTTCTGCAACAGCACCCCCACTAATTTTAGTTACGTCCACAATGCAGCCGTCAAAGTTAATTGAAGTTTGGTGCACTTGGGCATCAGTCTCCAAGTTGATAACCCGGTTGAAATCTGAGAGCAGTAACCCTTAGAACCTTACGGAATTGCTTCCTTTGGAATCTCCGATCTTCAAAACCAACCGTATTCCATGCGATGTAACCCTCATACAACTGAACATTGCATGACTCGATCTCCGTTAAATTAAAAAAGGCAACAGACTAAAATTAAGATCCATTAAATTTAGACATTTTTTCTCAACTAGAAAATAAAACGAAAAAAGAGTGAGGGGGAAAAAAAAAACCTCATTTTTTTTTTCCAAGGAGGAAAAGAAAAAAAAAAAAACTTCCCTTCTAAAAAGTCTACAACAGATCACATCACATATACGGCAACGGCCATGAGACACGTTTTCTTTGTTTTCTAAGTATAACTACAGCATAGCTTGCATGCTATGAAACTGAATAAAGGAAAGCTCTGATTTTGGATATTGAATTGTGATCTAAAAACCAAAACCTCCAGATGAAAGTTTTAATTATTTTTATTTTGTTTTATAAATTGATTAATAGATTACTAGTTGACCCGTGCGAATAATTCGCAACAAAAAAACACCTTTGAGAAATAATAAACAACTCCAAAAGCTGTCGTGCATGTTAGTTAAACACACTGTCAATAGATGGCACCTTCTCCATTTTTACAAAAAGGTTTTTAAAATACAGTTTTTTAAACGAAAACATTAATTTTCAACAATTTGTTTATTTTTCGTTATTAGAGGTGGACGTAATCTTCAAAATGATGTCTCAATCATTGATTTTGATAAAGTATTAAGGGAGATATGGCGTACCGACACAAACACACCTTTGAGAAATAATATATAAAGATAAACGGAAATCTAGTTAGTTCGTAATTAAAGGAACAGACGATTCTTAAATTAAATATTAAGTTAAAGATTACTACTTAAATGATAAACAAACCTTTAAATATGATTCTTCAAATGCTAAACCTTCAAGTGTTTTAACATGTGATAATGCAATATACAGGCCCCCCCCCCCCACACACACACATCAAATTCCGGGCCCAGGTACCAAATGCAACACCGGGCCTTTCCCCCTCCCCTCATGTTGTGAACAAAATAAAAAAAAAAAAAAGGGAATCTCCAAATCGACAAGCCCGGGCCCCTTTGACGGCCGGGCCCCGGTGCTGAGGGACCAACTGACCCCTTCCCTTGTGGGGGCCCTGAGGATAGAAAAGGGTTACATGGTGGTTTGTTTGTTTTCTTTTTAAAAGCTCTATAAGCAACAGCTAATTGCCTAGGGCAAGTCGTTCGAACTGGGGGAAGTGTAAATAATTGTAAATTTTTGCCTTTGACAAGTTTTAATAAATTATATTTGTTTATATTTTAAATCCGATGGTTTTCCTATTGTCCTTTTTTATTATTTTTTTTTTTCATATTTCAGTACTTATATGATCCTGCTTTATTAATTGGGTTATGCCTGATGGGAACCTCGGAATATATTTACTTGGTCGTTTATTATAGGCACAGTTCGACGACTGTACATTTTCCTTCGGAATTGAAGTCATTAAGTTAAATTGGAAAGAGTTAGAAAGGTGATTAAGTTGATTTGCGCTAATTAATTTATTCTTATTTATTCACGGAGGAAATGTACATTACAATGGCAATGTCTTTCTGTACCTTTCGCTGCTATACGAAAGGTCGTCCGATACGCAATGATGGGCGGCCGCTTCACCGGAAGTTTCTTTTGCATATTCCGCAGCTCGAATCTTAAAGGCAATGTCAAAAGACCGTTTCGGCGGCATTTTGTAAGGCAATGTACCGTAAGATATTACGCACGACTATAAAGATACGGACGCTTACACTAGTACCGGTAGGCAAATATCAAAGACCCGGCTACTGTTAGAGACCGGCTACTATTTGGCCGTGTCCCCTCTGCAGCCTGGCGTTTATTGGAGCATATACGGTATGTGTACATATCTCTTCAAGAAATCCTCTCCCCCTCCTCCACCAGGTTTACAACCCTTAGTCCGGATCCGGGTTTTCCTAGTTCATGCATTATTCTGGGATGCATGTGAACCTCCGTGCCAAATTTGATAAAGATCCGTTGAGAAATGATAACGTTGTTTCAAGACAAATAAGTAAAGAAACTCGCGCTTATTATATAGATTACGAATTTTTTTTAAGAAATATGAATTTATAAGTTTTTTGTTGCAATGGGTTGAGATGAGTTAGAGATACTATTATGGTTTGAACAATAGTTCAGGAGACATGCAGTTTTAAAATAATGTATTATAAAAAGTGATATGATAAAAAATGTAAGGATTAATTATTATCAAAGAAATTATTTTTGTTGTAATTCTTATGGAAATTATATATCGACAGGATTATATTTTTGACTGTGATGTATGTTAACGAACTTTGTTTATTAATAATATAATAAAGCTGTTACTCGTAGATTTTTAGCAAGCTGAAAGTTTGGTATGTTTGCTTTTCTATCAATCAACCAAATTATTTTTCTTTATTTTTAACTACATAATGGAATTTGGTATTTGTTTTCGCTAATCACTGAACACGAAATTTTAGAACAGTAGCAGGTGGAAGGATATGTGACGTCATTTAAGTAACTTGACTGCAGAATAATAGGGAAACAACATTAGAAAATTGCAGAAACTAAATCCAATCAATAAAATCAAGAAAAGATTTGGCTACAAAGGTTATCTTTCCAACTATAATGTTAAAAGTAGTACCTTTTATTCATATGGTCTTGATAAAACGAAAACTTTAGACTTCATGTAATATACGAATGTTTGAAATATAAAAAAGACCGGTAAATGCTAATACTTTAATTATTGTGCAGATGGACTTTTATTTGTAATTTGCTAATATAAAAACCTGCAAAAATGACTTTCAAGATTTTGTTGCACTCATCAGGCTTCTAAAAAATTCATTTTAACATTTGATTTTACTTATTAATACTTTCTTATTTTATTGTAATTTATATTTATTTCAATTATTATTTTTTACTAGCAAAAGTACTCGTTCTTCGCGCGGATTACAATAAAGAGTTGTCCTGATGTGGATGACGAAGAAATTGTAATTGTGAGATTTCTTTGAAACTTTTCCAGTTGGTAAAAAAAGCACATGGTAGTTACAAATTATGTTATAGTTCCTGCTACTGTCGTTTCGTTCCGGAAGCATTGTATACGTTACGTTAAAAAAAAAAAAAAAAAAAAAACTTTCCACAAAAAAAAGCAAATTCCATCAAGTAAACTAAAAATTGAAACTAAGAAATAAGAACACTCATGTGAAATTTCGTGTTTGCAACTCAAGCGGTTTCGGAGAAACCCATATCCTTGAAGAATGTTTGCCCTTCCGTCTATACCCCTTAGGATCCGAATACCGAAAATTCGTCGAATACGTATAGTTTAGATTTTGATATAGAACACATGTGAAATTTCATGTTTGTACTCAAGCAGTTTCAGAGATATGCGTACCTTTCACAAATGTTGACCCCCCCCCCCCCCCATTTACACCTCTCAGACCGGATTCAGATTTTCGTTGTTGATGCATTATTCTGGGATGCATGTGAACGTCCGTGCCAAATTTTAGAAGATCAGTTGAGAAATACCAACATTGTTTCAAGACAAACAAACGAACATCCAAACAAACAAATACTCGCGTTTATTATATTGATTATTAGCTGCGTGATAGACAATAAAAATCTTCTTTATTTATTTATGTTTTATGGAAGCTTTGTTTTTGTTTTGTTTTTTTCATATGTTTTAAAGGTAGTTCCTACTTTTCCTGTTATCACTGAGTAATTCTTGCTGAAGTTTCCAATGAAATGAAAGTAATAAAAATGAAGAGCTCTCCTAGTCTTAAGAAGGAATAAAAAGGAGGCTGTTCTTCTCAATTGTGAGATAAACTGTGAAATAAAAATAAATGAAAAGTTATTTACATTTAATTAAACTAAATTGATTATGCCAACGTTTTTATAACTGTAGAAATGCAAATCAGCATTAACAATAAAGATATCAAAAGTTACTCGAAACTGCCCGTCGCGCTCTGGAAGCCTCACATGCAATTGACGAGTTACGTCTAAAATTTCAACGACGCTTTGGTATTTGGATATTTTTTCTCACTTGTTAGGCAAAAATAAAAAAATTAATATGTAATTAGAATAATTTCAATTTTCTCCTTATTCTTATCCGCTACTTAAAATGGAAAAATAAAAATTTTAAAATAATTGTTAGTTAAAATGTAGATATGAAAAATCGGAAAGTTTGATTTTTTTGAATTGAAACAGCTTTTAGAATTGTTATTAAAAAAAGAAAAAAGTAAGAATATTTTACTACAATAATTTTGTGTAGGATTTTTTTCTCTCTAAACAATCAGTGTTTTCAATAAAAGATTAATATGTAAAGCTGTAACTAATCTTTTATTTTTGGCAGAGAATACTAACTTTCGCCTCGTTTCTGTAATTCTAAATTTAACAATTTTTAAAATGATTATTTATCTCATTTAATCTGTAGACTTATATTAGGAAATAAAAGGGCTCTTTTTAAAAATATATATACATATGTATATTTTTAAATTCAATAAAAACAAAAGTCAGTTTATATATTCTAATATTTTGATTGGTTCAATGAAAAGTTTTCAACAAAGAACAAAGTTGCAATTTCAAAATTCCATTAATTATAATTAACTTTTATTGATTAATTTCTTGTATTTCTTGCATCATGTCATACAGTAACTTTTCTTTCAAATCTGAATCTATATATGGCAATGTATAAAAGTGTAACGCCCACATTAAAATAATAGAAGGGGTGACAGGAGAATGATTAGAGACGTGGGCGGCGGCACGAGGACACGGCAGCGTCGAAGATCTACGAGGCAGGATCTGTGCTGGGAAGTGATGGCGTACGGTGGCTGGGAGCGTTCGCTGCTCGTTTTCTCCGTAGTGGCCGCTCTGCTCTTCGATGCTGCCGCGGTTACTTGGAGGGAAGTATTGCCTTGGTCCGTGCCTTATCTACCAACACTAACAGACAGAATCATCTACGCCATTCGGTGGCAGTTACTTCCTGCTTCTGTGCTTTTTCTCGCTGTCTTGGTAGAAGCATGGACATCTTTCGGCTGCAGTACGAATACTGTTTCTTCGCCGGTGCGTGGGAGTATTCGACGGGAAGACTCATCTAGCAATCGGCGGCATTTTATTCAGACGACGGCCGAACAACTGTCGCTGGCCATATTCGGTAGCGTAGTGGTTGCTACTTATGTGGAAGAGGACTTAATGCAGCTGGTTCCTGTCGTGAATGTTTTATTTACTCTTGGGCGATTTCTGTATTGGATTTCTCCGTCGTCCATTGGTAGAGGATTCGGCTTCGTAGTCGCCCTTGCTCCGGTCGTCGCGCTCTTCGGCTACGGACTTTTCTTTGTGTTCAGCCGAGGCCCCGGACTTCGACTTGGCCGTCCGCCCATATATTGAAAAGGTTCTTTGAAGTTCTACGAAGCATCAATTTTAACTTTACAACTTTCAAAAGTTCATAAAAATAACAATGGACATTTCGGATGTAGTTTGACGTTTAATGTAATCTGTTTACTTAAGAAATTTTTTTTAGATTTTGTTTTAGTGCATTTCCCAAGTTTTTAAATTCCATGTAGATAATGTATTAAATGAAACTATTTTTAAGCTATTTTATATTTTCTTATAAGATTAAAATTTCTGATATTTTGTTTATGAAAGTTTATCGAAATGGCAATTTTAATTTTTTTTCTCAAGTAATTTATTTCAAGTTCAACTTAAAATACGATTAACTTCCAAAATTTTATCCTTTTTAAAAATATTATTATTATTAAAAAAAAAAAAAAAAAAAAAAAGCACTAATCAGATGTAAGGAGGTTATCAAAAAATATTTACTTTCAGTATTTAACCAAATTTGGTTTTGATGCTGGGATTAAAGAAAATAAACTTTTTTTTTTTTTTTTTTTTTTTTTTTCCCCCCCCCCCCCCCTCGCCTATCTACTGCCAACATAATAGCGGTATTTTATAAGCTGGTGTCAGTTACCAAAAGCAGCATTTAACATTAACAAAAGTCCCGTCCAGTTGCACAAAACCAAATCCAGGATGAAATTAAGGTGTCTTAAATCGAGTATTATAAAAAAATAATTGATAATAAAAATTCGAAGTGGTGAACATTTTATCCTGATGGGAAAGGGGCATGATAACTTTTCGGTGCCCCCCCCCCCCTTTTTAAAAAAAAAAAAAAAAAAAATGCGAAATTGCTTAAATTGGAAACTTGATGTCCTTTAGAACGCTTCACATGAATGCCTTCCATTTATTTATTTAACTTTACAACTAAGGAAGTCTACCACCAAAAGTGCAATAACATTTCGAATAATCCATCTTAAATATTTTGCAGCTTAATAGATCTTCACTAAAGCTAATTCTTATCGTATTTTTAACTGACAAAACTTTCGGTTATTGAACGTTCCAGATAATGCCATTCGAAATGGGTGGTGCACCCGTCCATTGAATTTCCCCTGGCTGTGAGGAAACAGAAGTGCTTGATGTGTAAATTTTCTATCAATAGTCTATTGTCCTTTGTTTCCTTGGCTTTCAGTCAAGGCTCACAATGCATTGTGTATAGGAAATTTCGACAATTTAAAAAAAAAAAAAAAACCCGCTATAAAATGTTTAAATGTTTTTATTGACTATTTTTAATAAGTGAAAATAAACGTATGCACTTGATAAAAGTATCAAGAACATTAAATGGAGAATTATCATCCATTACTCCACTTTTGTTTTTATCAAGTCCTAAGTGCGTTTTATTTTCACTTTCCTTTATTTTATCAATGGATGTTAAACCTTCTCGTTCATCTTTAATTCCCTATCAAATGATATTTTTATTCACACAACTTGCTATCAAATTAAATGCCATAAATTAAATTAAATGATATAATTTTGATTCAGTAAACATGAAATTTTTAGCTATTAACTACATTTTATTTCCATTAAACTCAATTATTTTACTTAATTCAAATAATTTTATTTAAAGAATTATTTAACGCTTCAGTTTAGAAATAATTATGAAAACTATGTAGGACTAGCAAAAATATCCACTCTTCGTGCAGGTTATAAAAAAAGTTGTCCTGATGTGGATGACTTAAGAAATTGTAATTGAAATTTCTAAATAACTTTTAAAACTTTTCCAGTAGGTTTAAAAAAAAAAAAAAAAGCCATATGTTAGTTAAAAATTAATGTTATATTCCTATTTTGTAACTCTATAAGCCCTAGATATCAAATTAAATAACAAGACCGGATAATACAGTCGAACTTGGATAATTCGAACTTTTCACGTGGTCCCTTGACATCCTATACAACTCAAACAAACTTTTTTTAATTCAAAATTTTGGACAATTCAATTTTTTTTTTTTTTTAATGGTCCCTTCAGCTTTGAATTAGCCAACTTCTACTGTATAAGACTTCACAGCCCTATCACTTCAAACCTTCCCCACTTGGTACAAAATGATGTAGTGATTACAAAGTAATGTTTTATTATTTTGGACCCTGAAAACCCCATACAGTACACTTGAATAAAGCTTGTCTTCCTGCCCCGCCCCCATTTACACCCTTAGAATGCAAATATCAGAAATTCGAATATGTTTCAGATTTCATCAAAGAGCACTCTTGCGAAACTTCAAGTTTCCAATTAGTGGTTTTGGAGATGCACATACTTTCAAGAAAGCTATTTACATCCCTTAGTCCGGATGTGGGTTTTTCTTAAATTAAGAACATTTAATTAAAAAAAAAAATCATTATCTTAAATATAGAAGGAAAGTGTCAAGGAGATGAGTCCAGGTTTCATTGTAGCCAGTTTTTTCTGCAGGGTTTAAAGAGTAATTCTGCAAAGTTTGGCCCAGATCAAAGGGCCATGAAGTGTATAACAAACATTTTATTATATGTAGGATTACTTTAAAGTTATGTTAAAAATATCTAAAGTAATCAGAAATAAACTAGTTGATGCAGAAAATTTATAAAGAGTCGCTTTAAACGAGATATAGTTTTCTGAATACCCACATGCTAAGTGCACAAAGGATTAAAAATAAGGTAGTTCATTCACTTATGTTGATGGCTTTAGACCCAAAGCAATTGTCTTTTGATCAGATTTGTACCAAAATGCGATAGCGATCTTTCTTGTAACCATCGCCAAAATTTCAGCTTTTTATATATACAGTAGAGTCCCGAATTATCCGAGTTAATGTGGACCAAGATGAACTCTGTTAAACCGAAAATTGTAAATAAAATAAATCGTCTAGGTTTAAATGTATATTTTAACAAATAGAAAAGTTATACAGATACACCACAGGCAATTCATATTGAAAGAGTTCTTTTACTTTCAATATGAAAGTAATTAGAGTCCTAAAAACAATTAAAGTCCTTAATTGTTTTTTGTTCTACGTTACTTTGGCATTTTTCTGCAGCATTTTTTTTTAAGGATAACCCAGGATTGTTGGTGTTGAAACCATTCCCCGATTCCAGGTAGGGGGGCATATGACTAGACAAACAAAGATTAATTTGCGAAAAAAAACAATCCTAGAAATATTTGATAGCTCGGTTAAAGTGGAAACTCGGCTAATCGGGGTCTTACTGTATATAGTTTAAAAATTATCGTTATCAGACAAATGAACACATGTACTTCGACTTAAAATTATATTATGAAATTATTTATTTTTTTGGTTGACACACATTGAGTATTAAAATGTTACACCAACTTAATACCCTGTGGTAGTTATCTCCTTATTGGTATAAAGGAATACGGTTCTTCACCGCAGTTATAGTGGGGTTATTCTTGTATAAATGTAAATCGTGCAAATTTCATTTTTTTTTATTTGGTTACTTGCCATAATTTTCAGAGACAAGTTCAGTTTTGATCTTTGTTTCCCTCCTTGCATTTAAAACCTGACTGTGGAAAAACAATCACAGTAACTAAAGCACCTTCTTTTTCAGAATTTTCTTTCTATAAAATCAAAGACACACACAAACTGAAAAATTACAATAAACTTTATTTAGCATTCCAAGGGTAGTTTTTGAAACACTTCACAAAAAAATAGAAGAAAATATTAGTGAAGAAAAATTATATTCTTCTGTTTTAAGGAGAAGGAACAATTTATCAGTATTAACAAATAAAATCTTCATTGAATTCATTTCAGGGTGGAGAGATATTTTTAAGTTAAAAGTTTATCAAAGATAGATAATGGTTTTTATAAGAAATCACTTTTTATTCATGATCCAAAATTGAAAGGAGTCAGACAGGCAAGCGTGTTTCGTGATGCATGGCAGCATAGGTCAAGAGTAAATTCAATTGATTATAACTTTACAGAAATATTTTATACAATAATTTTATAATGACTTGTGAAAATGTTCATTATTAAATGATTAAAAATTTAGGTATGCAAGAGATACTTCTAATTCTAATATCTTAAAAAAAAAAAAAAATGTTTGTAGTATATAAAAAGCAATTTTAACAAATGGCTGAAACCTTAATTACACTAGGTACATTTGGAGTTAACAACAATAGACCTAATCAAATTAATAGAGTTGCTGTCCTAATCTTCAACTGTGCAATCTTAGTAGATATTGTATAATATTTTTCTCTAAGTTTGGATACAATAAGCTCGAAGCCAGTTGTGCTTCAGTTGCCATCTCATTTTCTCTGTAATTTCACACATTTTTTTCCTTCAGAAGAACAGGTTGACAAAGGTTAGGACTAAAAATAAAAAAAATATCTTGCAGTTCATTTATTGCTTTAATTAAAAAAAAAAAAAAAACTGCAAAATCCAAAAATATTTTTCTCAATAGAAGATGATACCATTCCCATAACTATTACAAAGAGGAGAAAGAGCTAGTAGTAATAGAATGATGAAATATAAGTAACATTCATAAGAATATTTTATTCTACTGCAGTAATTAATTAAAACATTCTTGGAATTACTGATGCCAATAAAATACATAATAAAAAAAAAAAATCTTGAATCACATAACAAAATACTGACTTAGAAAAATTCAAATTTTTAAGAATGTAACAAAACTGTAAATTTATATTTTATCATAACTAAACAATTTGCTTTTGAATCAAGGGTGATTGAAATTTAATCATGAAAGTTGGTAAAGTAATGAATTTCATTTATGCTTTTAGAACATTTTTGTTTGTTTGTTACAAACAAAACCTAATTTGATGTTGGTTATCTCTTCCCTTTCTTTCTTCCACTCTTCTTTGTTGATGTTTGTTGAGTTTGTTCTGAGGCTCCTTGCTTCTGTTGTCGGCTTTTTAGCTTGGGGATCATTTCACCGAGATATAACATGACAGCCTCCCCTTAAACAAAAGACAGGATTTTGTTAGGAATTTTATGTTTTGTACATTTAACATCTAAGACAATTTAACTATTTATAAATGCTATACTATCCATATTAATAATAAATAAAGTTTATTTCGTAATACAAAATGCCTGGGAGTGATTAACTGATTTTAATCCACCAATAATTGCATAGTCTTGATTAAAATCCCATATTCTTTTTTTCCATTTCTATCCATTTGAAATGGAAGAAGTCTTAAAAACCTTTTTCTATCTTTCCTTGTAAAAATTATACATTCTTTTTTGGTTGTCTCTGACCCTATGGGAGATTAGAGGAACTCCATTTTGGTAGGTGTAAAAGGTGGAAATTGTTAAGTTACTGTAATGCAAGTTATTATAACTTATCAACATAAATTTCATATAAACTAACAATTCATATACTGATAACAGAATAATGAACATAAGTGTTTCTGAATGAAAAAGTTTCTGAATGTTTCAGTGATTTCTAACATTGTCAGAAACTTACCTACTTCCACCTGAAAATACTCTTATTTTTAAAATTCTTTTCAGTAATTTGCAAATGCGTTTTAAGCATATATTCCTCATTTTCAAGGGGCTATGCAATTACAGTGATCACTGCTAGCATCCCATCACCAGTTAGATGACGATTAACCTTTTAAAACAGGAGGAAGGCAACACACATACCTTTTAAGGGTATCAAATTATTTACTAAGAATAGAAGATGTTAACTAATGGTTAGTGATACAACAATTAATAATTTCTAAAAATGAGATAAGAATCAAAAGAAAACAAAGAAAGTGCAACAAGAATGCAAAAAACATG
Organism: Thereuonema tuberculata; assembly: GCA_023159025.1. Classification (NCBI taxonomy): domain Eukaryota; kingdom Metazoa; phylum Arthropoda; class Chilopoda; order Scutigeromorpha; family Scutigeridae; genus Thereuonema; species Thereuonema tuberculata. The sequence continues at coordinate 340,365,550 of JAFIDM010009631.1, forward strand.
TCATTTGGATGCTGGTCAAGAATTATACATAGTCTCATATTCACTAATCACTGCAGGTAGTTGTCAATAGGTGGAATGTGAGTCGGACATCAGCTGTTTAAAGATGGAGGCATCTGCAGATATATACCAAGGAGGAATAGAGAGCTTTTATTTGTTTTGTTTTTTTGTATGCAATGAAAGGATAAATAAAATCCAAATTTATTGGAGAATGAAGATACAAATAGATTCTGCCTTTATATTGCAGCCAAGGAGTCAGGACATAAGTGCTGACCACCAGAGTCCATTGCTGGGGTAGATAGATTGATTCAAAAAAAAAATCATTGCAGCACTGTAGGAATAACATCCATATTGGATAGTATACAGTTCTGTCTTGCATTTTATGTAAGAAAAGCTGCAGTACAAGAAAAAAAGGTGATACCTTGTTGCTTAATGTCAGAGATTAGATGCAAGTCAAGACCTGTCAAATCTTTACCAGCAATGAAAGTTGGTTCTTAATTTTCTTAGAGACCAAATAAGTAAGCAGAGTAGTGTCCTTTTTCCTGGGACCATAAGGATCTTATTCCTTAATTCCTAAAGAATCCTAGTGGGGAGAATTCTTTTCTATTTATGTATCATCTGAGATTGATTATAAGAAATAACTGGTACGGACTCTTGAACTATATTCTTTAACATGATAATGCCCGACTAAATTCTACTTATGCAAAAGTTGAAACCACAGTATATCTGCAACTGGAATGCCTACATAATCCCCTGTAAGGAGTTTTCATAGCTATATATAATAATAAATTCAACTGCACTCGTACGGGAAGATAGCCATTCTCCATGGCTGCAACGCACGAGTGCCATGCCGAGCTTCGTGAAGCATTAGGCGATCGTATGCTACCCTATCATACCGTGGCTAGGGTAGACGCCTTCAAACGGGGAAGTGCCTCAACTGTCAATCTTCGTAGCAGTGGACATTCTGTGACAGCTTACAAAGATATATTGGCAGCTGTGATCGAACAGTGCCTCATGAAAGACATGCGCTGGACTGTGATGGAATATAAGTAATCCACGGCATATAGGTATTCGTGCATCATCAGTGTGCCGCATTCTATGGCAGGACTTACATGTGCGGAAGATTGCTGCCCAGAGGGAGCCACATCACCTAACTGAGGTAGAGCCATGGACTCGCTATGAGACTTGTTGTATCAATCTACAGAGATTTCATCGCGAACGACATGCTATATCGTATCACTGTAATCGTTGAAACATGGGCATGAGCCTATGAACCGGAACTGAAGTGACAGTCAATGAATGGCATCATCCTGGGTCACCACTGCAACACAAGGTTCACCAAAATATGTCCGCCACAAAGCTGATGGCATTTTGGCATATGACAGTCAAGGTGTTCTGGTGTGTCATCCAGTTCGCGAGGGACAAACTAACTGCTCAGTATTACACCTCATTTTTGCAGTATCACCTTCATTGTGCAGTACGGGAGAAATATCCCAAACTCTTGGGCAACACAATAATCTTGTATGACAAAGCTAGACCTCACAAAGCAGACACTGTTAAATGTTGTTGGAGTTGGGAAGTCTGCCAGACCCACCCCTGATCTTAGTCCGCGTGACTTCGATCTCATTCCTAAAGTGAAGAAGCCGTTGCATGGGAAACGCTTTACCAACACACACGACATCATCACTGCAGTTTGGGGTAAGGTGGCACACATTAATGAATTGCATGTGGCCGATGGTATTCTCCATCTTTTCCATCGATGGCAACGAACTGTGCACAACCTGGGAGACTACTTTGAAGGATGTTAAACAGGTTGTATGTGCTTAACAAAACAATTTCCCAGTGATGTTTCATTATGTGTAACAGGTTGTATGTCAATAAACCGATGATGTCAAATGTCCTGTTTGTTCCTTTTATTCTCCCAGCGATTCTATTCTTCTATTCTGCATGTATGCCACCATCTGGTTGCAACATTTTGTACTACATGTCACACACTTTCAAACAAATATATCCGATTTCCAGTGGTAGCACATTTTCGAGAGATAAAAATAGTTGCCTTGACTTATGAATCAATCCTCGTAAAAGAATGGCATATTTTTTAGTAAGTGTGGCATTTCCAAGGTCATATACAGGTGAAGTGGCAAGGCTATCAGTACCCACTGAAACCAACAATGCCATAAAGTAATGTTGCTGGTGTTAACACGGATTAGATGCATGGTCTTCAGGAAAACCCTTCAACTCAACATTGCATGGCAAGCAGGTGTGGAATCTTACAGCCACGTGTTTCTAAGGTTGCCCAAAAATGTTTTGGGTGACAGATTAAAATGCAACACCAATGAGTTGAGCGAAAAACAAACTTGAAAAGTCTATGAAAGGTACCTTGCTAGCAACAAATGGAAGTTTATAGTAACTTTGGATGAAATACGGATTTAAGTCAGTTAATCTGTTAAGGTACAACCATTACTTACCAGCCAGTAGCCAGTACCAGCCAGTAGTTGGTGCAACTTAATCTGGCAAGAAGAATTTCTGAAAGGCTTCATGATTGTTGCTGAAAATTGCCACGGGCAAACTGTCAAAACAAAGGGTAGCACAAAAAAAAAAAAAAAAATCAATGCTGCCTATTATTAGGAACATGATGAGGCTAATCAATATCAGAGAAATCCTGGCTCTCAATGGATATGACATAGCGTCTGTCCATATCCACCAGGATAAAGCTGCTAGCCATTCTGCCAGAATGTTCTAACCTTTATGAACAAGTGGAGCTAGAAATTAAGATCAACCCTTTTCCAGCACATCCCTGTCAAGTTCCCAGATGCAAGTCCAATGGATTTCTGTGAGTTCAGTCTACTAAAACATGTCCTGGGAAATCAGCATTGCAGTATACTTGATGACCTTTGAAAAGTAACAAAGGAGGAGTGGCCCTGAATTTCCCTGATATCCTTACATCAGAGTCTTCTACAGTGGAAACTATGCTGCAGAGAGATTATCCAATGTAATGGTGTACATATTGAACGTAATAAATGGTAGAAAGAAACGGAATCTTTTAGAGCATTGTTTCCCAATCTTTTTCGAGTCGTGACCATCTTTTCTGAAACCCTCCCCCAGTCCAATTGCATAAAAAGGCATTTTTAATAATGTAAGAAAACACATTAAAAATAGATTTTTCAGAATATAATTGCAGCTTCTTCTATAAGAATACAGAGCCCAGATTTGAGAAGCTAGTTTCTGAAAAAAAAAAAAAGGCAGATTTATCGCATTAATTTTTATTTACTTTGTAACTGCTGAAACATTTTTTGTTTTTTTTATGTTCATCGTTGTTTATGCTCCTAAATACAAAATAGTGTATGTTAATTAGGCATTTTTTTTTTTTGTTATTTTGTAAATCCAGGGGGTCGCGAACCACACCTTGGGAACCAGTTGAATTCTTTTACGTATAGCTATTTGTTAGATCAAATGCAATCCTATTACCACATTTTTAGATTATAAAAAACGATCTTGGACAGAAGTTCTGTTGTCAGATGAGAAAACAAAATTGCAGAATACAGATGGGTGCGCAGATGTCCTAAAGAAATTAATTCCCGAAGAATTGAGTTGCTGCTGACAAAAAGACACATGTGCAAGGGGGAAGGTGGATTAAGCGGAAAAATTGTGTCAATAATTCAAACATGTTGATAGGAATAGGCCTAGACTACAAAGAAAAAAAATATCTCATTTTCATTTGATTCACTCTTGTATAAATGTTTGTTCTTAGCTGGATGGTGTGAGATCTATCAAGAAAGAAATATGAATCTCTATAACAATAAATATTTCAAGTTCATTTTTTTAACTTCTTGATAAGAGATAGGTAATTTATTCAAAATGCAGAAGATTAGAATTAAGTATAAAAATACAATATATTTTAACTTAGTTAACTATTAAATGTTATTAATTAATATTTAATTCAAATATTAAGAGATTCGATGAAACTATAATATTAAATTTAATAAACAATAAAATATATTTAATTTAATATTTCTGTATTGTAGATGAAGATCAAAATATTAAAAATTGTAAATTACTTTCTTTGGAACTGTATTTTACACAACCTAAGGAATCCATATCTATAAGTATAAAGTAAAAAAAAACAAAAAAACTACACTTTTTTTAATCATATTTCATGGAATTTAAAATTCAGTACCTGATTTACTGGTTTTTAACTTCATCTGTTATTTACAATTATTAATAAATATGATTGGCTAGCATATCATCTTTTTAACAGCAAGGGTGTCTCAAAATGAAATTGTTTTCATAACTGTATTTGCTTTTCTGTAGAAATGTGTATATCTTTTTTCTTTTTTTTATCAGAACCTCATAGTTTGGCAACTAGTTGACCGTGCTTTATTTCTTATATTATCTCTTAGATGAAGATATGTATTTGACAATGAACTATCATCAATCCTGCATTTTTAGATTCCGCTAAGTAAAATACTGCATAAATATCAGCAAAATTGGCAAAATTTCAAATGAATATAAATGATCAGTCAAACTACTGATGGAGGAAAAAACCTGAAGCACTGAATGTGCTCACTTGTCAATACTTTTGCAAGGACCTTTCCTTTCACTTAACAAAGCAATTTTCTTTCAAAATTCAAGCATGTGAAACTGCAGCCTTCTTAGGCTTACCTGCTATTGTTAGTTATTTAAAAGAGGGCTTTTGCACACTTGTTTTCTATGGATTGTTGAAGGCTAAACATTTCTAAAAGCAGTCACTAGAGGGAAATACCTTCTATATGGCTCCAACGTAAAGATTTAGGGAGAATTATACTTGTAACTATTTTAATTTCCATTGATTTTGCTGTAAACTGAGTTTCACGAATATCAGTTTTGTGTGGATCAACTTGCTTCATTCATACATACAAACAAAACTTCAACCATTCATTCCTGCATTTCTTATTTAAATAAATTATTCAAGGTTTACAAGCACTGACATAAACCTTGTGAAAATATTTCTTGTAAATAATTTTTAAAATGTTGCTCTAACAAACAGAAAAAAAAAAAGTTTTAAATTGGTTTTAACTAATATGACCTTTTAAAGATGCTTCCAAAATTGCATCATATTTGAACTCTGTTTCTGAAGTCATATATGAGGGTATAAATACCTTCAAATACCAGACATTAATTAGTTTCTTTTTAAGCTGATTAAATAACTATAACACATTCAGTAGTTAGAATTTACAAAGAACAGCTTCTTTTAAATGTCCTGGTTGGAGACAATTCTGCTTGAAAATGGTTCTTGTTCTCTATCTAATTTAAACTATGAAAATGACCTCATCTCAAGTTATTGACACCCTGGGAGGCATCTTGACATTCTTTCCAAAGCATAATTTGATACATCAAACCTTCTTTACAGGGAAAATACCAAATGCCCTCTCAGTTGGCTTTCCCACACTTTCACCGTGTTCTCATCTTAAGTTCTCCCAAATGTTTAAGCCTTCCTGAAGATGGTATAACTGTCGGATTAATCCCATCTTTTTATCCTGTTTATTTTAACATAATCAAGTAAGTGCGTTTCATTTTCAGTTTCTCTTCTTAATACCACTCACTCATTGCACAATCACTAATTGTTCTTTAATATCATGTTTAAAAGAAACTTACTTGTTGGAAATTTTGGATTAATAGGAAGTCCATCATCTTTCTTTAGATGAACTCTAATTCGACCCCTAAAAGCCACGTCTCGATTTGGATCTCGTGGATACATCTTATTCTATGAAATGAGATTTACAAAAAAAGTTTTAAACAACAGGCTAACAAAATCATTCAACAAAGAAATTATACTACTAAAATAATGTTTTTCATCTGATTTAATGAATAGCTTGTCCAAAGTCTCATTAATATGTTTTTCTGAAGTATTGTACAGTAAACTCCCGATTATCTGTGGGCGGCTTATCCGCGGACCTCTCCCGTTTCCATTTTTTTTTTTACTGTTCAATAAATTACGAAATTAAAAAAAAAAATAATTAAATCTAGAATAAGGTAAACAATAAAAGAGGCTAACAAAGTAAGTGAAGACAATGATAGACAAACAATTTAAAGAACGACCTTGTGGGCGGAGCTTAGGCCGGCAGGTTATGGGAGAGCCTTCCCATAAAAACAAAATTTAAAAATAAATAAATAATTTAAAATAAAATAATTGTTTATAATGTATGTACTGTAACTGTATGTATTGTCATTTTAATGTAAATAAAACATGTTAAAAGCATTTTTGTGTTGATTTTCGTCCTATTTCGGATTATCCACGGAATTCGCTTATCCGTGGTTGCTGCACCACCCAATTCCACGGATAATCGGGAGTTTACTGTATTTAGTTCTCATATTTCAGTTTTGCATTTAAAGTTACTGAAATAGGTAAATGTTTAATCATTACAGGAAACAAGCTACTATTTATAAGATTTAAATATTAATTAAGAATATGTTAAAAAAGTAAATATAAATCTACAATCATTTGTATTGTTTTACATAATGAATTAACACAGAATAAAAGGCCATACTGATTTAAAGGAAACAGTCTTGAAAATAAAAAATAAATAAATGAAAATGAAGTATTTTAACTTATAAGAATCACTTGCAAAGTCCTAAAATTATTTTTGAAGATGTTTCTCTGCTGAACTTATCGATAAATACAAAATATTTAGAACAGCAATTTCATGGTTTGGCAATTTGTAAACCAAGAGTATGACCAATAAAAGGGAGGTCTTAGAATTGAGATCAGGAAGAACAACTTTTAAGTCTAAATGTGATATTTTCCTATCTAAACAAGACAAAAAAAAAAAAAAGGCTAAAAATAGTATGAAACAGGCATATCTGAGCACAAAAGAAAAATAACAGTACATCCATTTCTTAATTTAAAGCAGATTATTTCTGGATTGATAAATGCCACTTTGCTACTGAACATAAGCAGGAAAATTCTTAAACAGCTTTAAATAATAACCCGCCCATTTAATAGAACCTACAACACTGCACTATTACACAAAATTTTCCCTGAAGTCATTTAGGAAACTAAGTAAATCCCAAAATGTGGCATAAACAAACACTCATTCTGTATTTACACTTAATGAGGCCAACTTCTATATAACTTCAATAACCTTGAAATTCAACTGACTAAATTTTTCAGGTCTTTATTATTTTTGGTATCTATGTTGGTTTCAATAGGGCTCTATTGTTATACTGTTGATATGTGAGTGGTTACCATTTGCTATTATCATTCATCATTGTTGTTGTATTTTTTGTTTGTTTTGTTTTTTTATTTGTTATTATTGTTATTATTATATTTGATGTATTATTGTAAAAAGAATATGAAATAAAAAAAAAAAAATCAAAGGTATTCCTTAGAAAATTCTGTGTATGTCATGGTGGGGGAAGCTCTTGAGAGCGAATGTTTTAGGCTCTGATTCCAGGAGCAAGATGCTCTGAAGTAGAAGGCTTAATAATAAGCTTATTTTCAGAATTGGTAGTAATTAAAATAAAAATTACTTCAGAACCGGTGATGAAGCTAAGGAAAGAGGGCAAAATGGATTTTGCAAGAAGCTCAATATTGGGTGAGTGCAAAAGTTCTACCCGTTTTTATTACCCATAAAGAAGAGCAAATAAACGCAAAATGAACAGTACCTATTACTGTGCATAATCCCCATTGCTATCTAGGACCTCTTGCCATCTTTCTGGTAAAAGATTAATCCCACGGCGGTAAAATTCCGGCGGTTTCGAGTCAAAAAAGTCTTGGATGGCAGTTTTCACAGCATCAAGATAATCAAAGATTTTCTGACTGAAGGAATTGTTCAACGCACGAAATAGGTGATAGTCAGTTGGTGCCAAAGTCAGGGGAATAGGGAGGGTGGGATAAAATCTCCCAACCAAAGCCCAGTAACTTTTGGCAAGTAATGACAGCAGCATGTGGCATGGCGTTATCGTGATGAAGGATAACACCGCGACGATTGATGAGACCTGGCCGCTTTGCTACCAAATTTGAATGCAGCCTGTCTAACTGTAGACAGTAGAAGGCAGCATTGATGAAGCCTGTCATTGGTTGAGTGGCAGGACCTCCCAGTGAATTATTCTCTGCACATCCCACCACACACACACTCAATAACACCTTCTTGGGATGAAGTTCAGCTTTCGAAGTCGATGCAGGCAGATCAGAAGGGCGACACACAGTCCTACGACGCTTTACATTATGGTACATAACCCACTTCTCATCTTCTGTCACAATTCGTGTCAAGAATGGGTCATTTTTGTACCGGGAAAGCAAGGAAACACAGGTGGCGATTCGATCATCCCGTTGCTTAGCTGTCAGGTTATGTGGAACCCAACGATCCAACTTTCTCGTAAAACCCAACTTAACCAGCCGTCTCTCGACCATTATCCGATGTACGTTGAAGGTCTCCGCTAATTCTTGCATGGTTGGGTTTGAGCTGTTCCTTATGGCTTGGTCAATATCGTCCTCTCCAACGTGTGATGGCCGTCCACTCCTATCCTGATCTTGGCAGCTTCTATCTCCTTCCCTAAATTTACGAAACCATCGACGACGTGCTTTCGTCTATTGCATCCTCCCCATAAACTTGACAAACATTGCGACATGCTGTGGCTGCCATACTCTTTTTATCGAACTCGTATAACAAACAATGTCTTATATGCTCCTTCTCGCGTTCAATGTTACACCCTCTGATATTTTTTTTGAGATGATTAACTTTGTGAGACACGTTGCATTTATATATGAGGCATCCACACGTTTGATTGGCAGACGATTTGCGTCATTACAATGTCATGTGTGAGGGCAATTCCATTGCAAATTTTCATATCCAAAAACGGGTAGAACTTTCGCACTCACCCAATAGTTGTATATACATAGGCCTATATGTATTGATCCTGACCGAACATTACTTGGACCTATAGGGAATCAGCCTGGGACATTGGTACAAAACAAAATGCCCGAATTTGTTTTCTTTACATCGGTTAAAGGAACGATTTTACTAAGTTATGGCATGTACGAGTGACATTCTACTGAGTAAAGGGAGATCAAATTGCCAAAAAGATTTGCAAGTTTTGTTGGGGTTAAAGATACTTATATTCTCGTCGTTTGAGTCGTCATTCATCATAAAGGATCGAATTTGCAGTTTTCCTGAAGGTGAACTGGCAACAATATTTCCAGCGCCGTTCTATTTACTGCCATCACTCTCTGATTGGAGGTTGCATCACAATGGTGCATAATGTTGACTCACAGCTCTATAAAAGGAAAGAAATCTCTTCAAAAAGTATTAGATGCTTACCTGCATTTTACAAGCAATGCCAACGTTGCAGGAAACAGCACTGAAGTTGTTCTATCAGAACTATAACAATGCAGCTGCGGCTATTAGAGAATTCCGGTATCAGAAGCATATAAGGCGTGGACCAATGTCTGCTCGGCTAGCCACAAAATGATTGCAAAATTTGAAGCAACAGGACAACTTGGCGTTCTACCAGGTAGTGGTCAAAAACGAGTGGACTCTTCTCACGTTGAAGATATAGCTAAGGCTGTGGTGGATTTATCACATAAATCTCCATGTGTTAGAATAAGTGTACCAGCTGTTGCCCGTATGCCAGTGTAAGGCTAGTATGCATCAGATATTGCCGTACTATCCGTACATAATAAGGAGTCTGCAGCAGCTACAGCATGGTGATGCAGAAATTCATGTAACATTTCAGGTCCTGATATGATATCGCTTGGCCATCGAATATTCTTTGGAGTGACGAAGCCCACTTCTGCTTAAATGGGCACATGAATACCCACTACTGTCGCATATGGGCAACAGAAGTCCCTTTGCATTCTCCAAAAGTGACTGTATAGTGTGGATTTACAGCTAATTTCATCATTGGGCCATATTTTTTTGGAGAGGTAACTCCAACTGGGCCCCGCATCTGTTCTATAACAGGACAGCGATATTATGGCAAATTGGTGAATTTCGTGATACCAGAACTTCAACAATGTGAGTGCATTCAGGAAACCATATTCATGCAAGACGGTGCACCACCCCACATCACCTGTTGTGTTCAAAATTTGTTAAGGCAGCACTTTACAAATGAGCAGATTATCAGTTGCTATTTCCAGACAACTTGGCCTTTCAGATCACCAGATCTCACCCCATGTGACTTCTGGTTATGGAATTTTTTAAAAAAATCAGATGTATCATGAAAGATGTCGAACTTTGTCAGATCTGAAGGACAGCATTAGATGTCATGTTCTAGCAATTCCAACAGACGTATTGCGTTCTGTGGTAGAATATGCCATTTTGCAAATGGGAAACGTTGTTGACAACAATGGTGGGCACTTAGAACATTTGTAACGCTGTTCAAGTGATTTATATTGCTACAGTGCCATCTATTGCACATTTTCTATATTTTTTTTAATAACAGATGAGCACATCGTTTGAAGTATATGTTGTCCAAATTTGTTTCCATTTGGAGCCTTAGAACGTGCTCCAAAGCCCTCTATTTGGAGAGGAACTTTAATCTTAACAACCCTGAACTAAGAATCAGGATTGTGAAATCCCCATGCTTTGAAATAATTGTATATATGCGACCCCATGTCAGGGAGAAGAATATTTTTATATTGGAGAATCCCTAAGAGCATTACAGATTAGGCTTAAAGAGCATTAAAAGGCTATAAATACTAATAATTTATATAATACAATAGAGCACATTAATAAATGCCTGCCTGAATTGGATTTTGAAAATACTAATATCATTGCACAGCATAAAGATACATATCTTAGGAAGTTTATGGAATCTTAATTTATTCTAAAAAATAAGTCATATAATACTAAATTATTGGTTAATAGGATACTTGAATGTAATTTACAATTTTAATACACTTGGATATCCTATTTATAGTTAAGCTTTATTTTTTTTTTTTTCTCACTTGCAGCAAGCAAAGAGGTTCTATTAGGATTTGGAATGATGGGAAGCTTTCTGGTTAGGAGAGTTTTTGACGTATTTCATAAAGACTGATTTTTGGAATCCTTTGTTTCCATCCAATGAAGCTAGTGTAATAGTAGCCAAAATATGTTATGATTTTTATTGCAATCTACCTATATAAAAAGAAAAGTCCTGACTCACTCATCAACGTCCAGCCCAAATCCTTGGACCTAGAAAGCCGAAATGTTGCACAGAGGTTCCCTTTATCTTGTAGACAAGGAATAAAGCCGGATTTTTCGAAATTTTCACAGGATAGAGAATAAAAAGGATTTATATTTTCACTTTAAAGTTACCTTATCGATATATAGGTGTGGAGTCAACACCTATATATCCAGAGAAGGCCACAACGGGCTGGGAACTCGTATATTTTCCGATCTTAATATTAATTTGCTAAATAAATAGTTTTTTTTTTTTTTTTTTATGTATGCAAGGGTTCCATAGCAAAGCGACGGTACCTAGGTAGCTTATAATATTTTAGGTGAGATAAGTGTTCTTCATTTTTATCTTATTTTACTGTTTTCAATTTCAGACGAATCCAAATTCCACATTTCAGGGTTTCATATGGTACATGGAGGACGGTAATGAATCACAAGGGAGCAATGCGACCTTGGAAACCAAAAAAACTGAAGAGGCAACTACTAGTAGAGACTCTCAGGAAAAGAACATCACCTCAGGTTTTCAACGCTTGAACCTGGAAAAACGAAAGCTTTCCGGGGCTCAGCGTAAAAAACTGAGACAACTAGAAGCTAAAACCGGGGACTCTGAAGTATCGGGTAATGCTTCTTCAAAGCAGGTAGCTACCAAGAGTGGGACCGGTAAAAGGCCCATCTCTGAGGATAGCAACCCCTCTCCAAGGGGCAAACCTGCTAAAATATGAAAGGGTTCTTCAAACCCTGTATCATACAAGGACATAGCATCTGCCATTAAAATGGCAATTGTCCCTGTAAATTTTCCTGACACCAAACTAACAGAGGAAGAAGCCAATGTCATTGAAAATGACATTCTTGGGGAGATTGATAAAATCCCACCCGGGAAGGCTAATCCTCAGTTTGAGGAAAGTAGATTTCTAGGGAGTTATCTAAGAATAACATGTACTAGTAAATCTACTAAGGAATGGTTAGAAAGTCTTTATAAAGACTCTAATAAATACAAGGTTATGGAAGTCAAAGATCTCCCGAAACCAATAAAGATCTTAGTTTGGATCCCAGGCTCACCGCAGCTAGAGGTCCAAACTATCATAAAACGACTTGAGATACAGAACCAGGGACTAAATCCCAGGGAATGGAGGCTCATTAGTCGTAGAGTCGAAGCCAAAGGACAAAAATTGGTCTTTGGCATAGATGAAACATCTGCTAAGAAATTAGCAGAGTTAGAATATAAGCCTCACCTGAACTTAACCAGGGTTACTGTTAATATCCTGGGGAAGAAGGATAAAGAGGCAAACATTGAGGAGAATACAGGGATGGACCTTGAAAATCCAACACCTGGTACCTCCTCCAAACCTTGAATAAAGCCTCCCCACCTCCCACCCCCCCTTTTTTTTTCCTTTTTAGGCTATGAAGATTATTTAAGTAAATCTACAGCACAGCAAGGCAGCAACTGCTACACTATGCAAGTTCACTTTAGAAGAAGCTGTAGACATCGTCCTTATCCAGGAACCATGGTGTTACAAAGATAAGGTAAGAGGACTGGGAAATATCGGAGGAACTATCATTGCATGTTCTAACAATAAACCCCGTACTTGTATTTTTATCAAAAAGAATATTAAGTATTTTACTCTAACTGAATATTGCACCACTGATTTGGTAGCAATTAAAGTTATGTTTAATGATAAGGAAAAACAGAGGGATGTTATATTTACCTCTGCTTATTTTCCTTATGATTCACCTGAACCTCCACCTGCTGAGGAGTTTGTTAAACTTATTAACATGGTGAGAGACAAAAAGGAACAACTCATCACTGGTATTGATGCCAACGCACACCACATTGTATGGGGGAGTAAAGACATTAATATCAGAGGTGAGAAACTTAAAGAATTTATAATCACTTCAGATTTACAAATTCTGAATAATGGTAACACTCCTACGTTTTCTAATAAAATTAGAGAGGAAGTTATCGACATCACCGTAGGTACTCCTTTCATTAGTACCAAAGTGAAAAATTGGCATGTATCTAATGAGATGACCTTTTCAGATCATAAATACATTAGCTTCACCTTAGAATCAAGTTATTCTATAACTAATCTCTACAGAAATCCTAAAAATACTAACTGGGAATCTTATAAAGATGACCTTAAAAATAGTATTAGGTTTTGCCCACAACGGATTAAATCTGTTGAAGATATAGAGATAACTGTTGATTATATACAACATTCTATTATCTCTTCATATAATGCGAACTGTCCTGAGATAAAGCTCAAACTACCTAGACGAGTTTCTTGGTGGGATCAAGAGCTGACAAATCTCAGAACACGCACTAGAAGGCTGTTTAATACAGCTAAGAGAAACGGTGAATGGATGTTTATAAACAATCCCTCACTGAATATAACAGAGCTTTGAGAAAACCTAAACGAAAATCATGGAGGAAGTACTCTGAGGAAATCTCTGATGTCCCTAACAGTTCTAGACTCTATAAAATTTTAACAAAAGAACCTAATCTTAGATTAGGGACTTTGTTACAAAAAGATGGAAGTTATACTACCAATGGGGAAGAAACACTTAGGGTCCTAACCAGTGTACATTTCCCAGATTCTATCGAGATCGATCGGGACGGAAACGCAAACTCGCTAAATTTAAACTTGGGGTCTCATTTTAGAGCACCCAAGGAAAATTGGCGGACTGCGAGACTGGCCATTAATCGATCAAAGGTAGAATGGGCAGTATCTACTTTCAAACCTTATAAATCAGCTGGATTAGATCAGATCTTTCCAGCCCTTATACAAAAAGGAATAAGCTTTCTAGCTACACCTCTTTGTAATATTTTTAAAGCAAGCCTAGCACTGGGTTATATTCCATCTCAATGGAGACCAGTCAAGGTTGTATTTATTCCTAAGCCGGGTCGATCTTCTTATGTCGATGCCAAAGCTTTCAGACCAATTAGCTTAACATCCTTTCTTCTGAAAACTATGGAAAAGCTAATTGATAAATATATTAGGGAGGGTGTACTTAGGACTTATCCAATACACCCAAACCAATATGCCTATCAAGTTGGGAAATCAACTGAGGCGGCTCTTCATAGCCTTGTCTCTATTGTCGAAACCGCACTTGAAAATAAAGAAATAGCTCTTGCAGCGTTTCTTGACATTGAAGGGGCATTTGATAATACATCCTTCCTCTCTATAGATAGGGCAGCACAAAAACACGGTATTGACCCGACCACGTGTGGTTGGATAAATGCTATGTTGAAAAACAGAACTATTCATACTTCCATTTATGAAGATACCTTAAAAGTTTCGGTGACCAGGGGATGTCCACAGGGAGGGGTTCTTTCACCTCTCCTGTGGAGCCTGGTGGTTGACGAGCTTATTGAGGGACTAATAAAGAAAGGTTTTTATACTCAGGGATTTGCAGACGACATTGTGATCATTGTAAGGGGCAAATTTCCTAACGTGATTTCAGGTCTTATGCAAAATGCACTAAGTACTGTAGAAAATTGGTGTGATAATATTAAATTATCAGTAAATCCCAATAAAACGGTTCTTGTCCCTTTCACAAAGAAAAGGAATTTGGAAGGTCTTGCAAAACCTATCCTATATAACAAGAACATTAAAATATCCAAGGAAGTTAAATATCTGGGCATTACCCTAGATTCAAAACTAAACTGGAATTCCCACATAAATAAAACTATCAATAAAGCATACATGGCCTTTTGGTCATGTAGAAATGCTATTGGAAAAACATGGGGATTAAAACCTAGTGTAATCTATTGGATTTACACAATGGTTATTAAACCCATTATATTATATGCAGCCATAGTTTGGTGGACTAAAGGTAAACTGATTACAACCAGGAACAAACTGAACACCTTACAAAGACTAGCATGTATGGGCATTACTGGGGCTATGAAAACAACCCCTACTGCCAGTATGGAGGTCCTTCTTGATCTACCCCCTCTTCACTTGGCACTTGAAGCAGAGGCAAGAGCGACTATACATAGACTTAAAATTAATAATCTGTGGAAACCACATTATTGTAATGTGGGAAACGCAGTCCTAACTAGGGACATTTCTGAAGAACCATTCTCACAAATGAATTCTGATAAGATGATACCTAGAATATCTTTTACAAAACTTTACCGCATTATCATTCCTTGCCAAGATGAATGGAATAATGACAACAAACCCACTAATGTCAATGGAATAATCTGGTTTACAGATGGATCTAAACATAATGGGAAAACCGGAGCTGGAATCCGAGGAATGAAACCAAGGATGGACATAAGCCTAAGCCTAGGGATCAACTCAACAGTATTCCAAGCGAAAACATATGCCATTTTACAATGTGCCTATGAAAATATAAGACGTAAATATAGAAATAGAAATATTTATATATTTACAGATAGTCAGGCAGCTCTTAAAGCCCTGAATTCTCCCAACACCAATTCTAAATTAATAAGGGAATGTAAACAAACCCTTAACAGTCTTGCTGAACATAATTGGGTAAACCTAATATGGGTGCCAGGACACAAAGGGATTGAAGGCAATGAGCTAGCAGACAAGCTAGCAAAAAAAGGAGCTGAAACCTCATTCATTGGACCTGAATCAGTTTGTGGGATCTCCATTGAAACCACTAAAACTGCAATTCGGGACTGGGCAAGAGACAGCAAAAGACCTATTGGAATAATCTTCCAGGGCAGAAACACTCAAAGCTCTTTATTAAAGAGCCTTTAAGAAAAAGAGCCAGGGAACTTATTAGTTTAGATAAGAACCAGACTAGAATCCTGACAGGACTCTTTACAGGTCACTGTCACTTAATGAAACACCTTTTTAATATAAAAATAGTTTCAAATCCTACTTGCAGAAGATGTGGAAAAGCTGATGAAACAGCAGCACACATACTATGTGAGTGTGAAGCGCTTGCGAGCACTAGACACAAGTTGATAGGTATGGGCTTTCCCAATCCCTCAAATTATGAGACTATACCCCTGCATAAAATACTACAGATTGATAAAATCCTAGGACTTATGCAGAATTAAAGACATTGGGATACACAATAGGCCTTTTGAGGCCGCAGTGTTAGGGACTTTATAGTACCTCCCATTTTGTTATGTTATGGTACATGGAGGGGAGTAAAGGAATTGTTAACTCTACAGTGGACGAAAAGTACATATTCTCCTGTTACTAAACTGGATTTGAAATAAATTGATATGTCTATTATGGATCCAAAACATCTGTAGGCACTCCTTCATTGTCTCTGAATAGACGGATGTGTCTCCAGATCCATATGCTCATTTTCTGTAGCATTTGTGGCATTGCAGTCATGAAGGCATTGCTCACAGCAATCTGCAACTTAGCATTGTAAACGTACCGCCGTTTGTGGACTTCCTGTTTAATGATTCTCCACAGAGAATTGTCTGGTGTTGTGGCCATGGCAAAGGTGAAGGAAAGTTCTCAGATCCCTGGCCAATCCACCTGTTAGGTAAAAGCTCATCGAGGCGCAATTGCACTCTCATGGCGAAATGAGCTGTTGCTTCTTCTTGTTGAAATCACACAATGTCAGCTATGCCTTTCAACTGGAGTTCAGACAGCAACCATTCGTTAAACAAACGTAGATAAGTCATCTGATTCACTGGACCATTGAAGAAATATGGTCCAAACAAATGTTCTTATCCCTGCCCAAATCATAACGTGCGATGAATTTTGTTCAAGTTCTTGAAAGAAATGTGGATTTTTCCTTTGACCAAAATTAATGTTCCAATCTTTCAAACTTCGATAGGTAGCACTAAACAGAACTCTTCGTTGATCTTCTCTTGTTGAGAAATGTTGGAGAAGCAGGCTGCAAGCTTCTTCGCACCATGTTAAATCCACATCTGAGAGCTCGTTAATTGACAACAGACAAAAAGATTTCACTTTCAAATCCTTTCACATGGTCTCACACGGTTGACCAGGGAATATCCAATTTGGCAATATGCTTGCGAGTTGACTTCACGAGAGATCGTGTTATGGATTCTTCCACAGCAGCACATGTTCCCAAATGTGTTGAGGGTCTTTCCGTCCGATGTGAATCCTTCACTGATCTTGACGTAAAAAGTCTTCCATTCTCATGCCAATAATGTTCTCTTGGATGGTGGCGCCTTCCAAAATTGCAGCTGAAAATTGGTAATAATTTGTGAATGTGTTTGTCCCATTTGAGGTCGTTTGTGAATCTAAACTATAGTGACTAAATGCTCTTCAATCAAGAATCTGCTTAAAAATCAGCCATAGTTTCCGTCACTGCTTGCTTCTTTGATTATTGCCATTATTCGATTGTTCACGTATTGTCAATGTGCAAGTATGCAATTGTTTCACTGTACCCTCCATTGCTCACTGATTGACTTATTACCAGAAATGTTATGTACACGACGTTCTCCATAGCATACATTTATATCCAGAGGTATATGGACTTTTTGCCCACTCTGTAATAAGTAAATGAAGACTCAGACTGAATTTAAATTGATGAAATTATAATATTTTTGTTGGCTTTAAAAAAAGACACCCGATTTTTTCAGACTGCTAGTAAAGCCATTCGGTCACTGGTTGTCATAAAATTCAGCATTTCAGATATTTTCGAGGGAATTAGCTAAATCAAATTTGGCATTTAAAAACCATACAGTGATTCCTAAGTTTTCATTGTCTAGAAATCAAATTAAATAACAATAATAAAGTCTCACTTTCAAATGAATAAAGTACTTTCTATTAAAGGGCGTAATAATTATAAAAATAATAAAAATTTTAAAAAAAGTCATTTTTTTAAAATATTTGCTTTATATGTATTGTGCAGTATTGATCGCATTATCATTGTTATTTCCCGCACGTTAATTATCTTCATCATCAAAAAAAAAAAAAAAAGTTCCATTATTCCCATTTTTAACATTAACCTGTTTCAACTGTTTTTTTGTTTTTTATTCCTTCTAACATATTTAAGTATATTTAGATAAATCAAAATCAGAGTCAAAATCATGACTTTCCAATAAAATTACCAAAATGTAGTAAAAATGTGGTCATTTTTCATATACAGTGGAACCCCGCCATTCGTCCGCCTCTCTATTCGTACAACTTTTTCAAGTAAAATTCAACTCGCCATTCGTACAACTTTTTCAAGTAAAATTCAACTCGCCATTCGTACGCTTGCCCCGCAATTTGGACATGTGACCTTATTACTGGCCGCGCCATGCGGTCGCTTCAGCTCAGTCTCATGCTAGCTTCCGTATGCTATGCATCTTCCACGCAAGCTTCGTGAAACTTTGTGCTATTTTATTGTTATTTTTATTAAAAATAGTGCAGCCATGGGTCCAAAAAAGATTACTGATTCAACCAAGCCTAAAAGGAAAGCAGTGAGAAGGACAATTGAATTGAAAAAAAGAAATCGTTGCGAAGTTTGAAAGTGGAACTCGTGTCTCTGACCTGGCAGCTCAGTATGGTATGGCGAAATCAACCATATCGTCTATACTGAAAAAGACAGACATAATAAGAGAGGCTATAGCCTGTAACATATAGAAGACAAATGGGGACCACTACCTACAGAGCAGATTTTGGGTCCCCAGCGGACACAACACACAGAAGAAGACGAAAGAAACAACCATGCCATGACCGGGATTTGAACCCAGGTACTGGCGCATTGGACGCCACGGCTGGCCGCAGCCGAGACCGCACGACCACGCCAGCACGGCAATAAGAGAGGCTGATATATTTATTGTTTTCATAGTTTTTTTATATATTTTATGCTTGAAATATTATTACAAAGGTTTAAATAAACAATCGTCTGTGGGCCTGGAACGGATTAATCCAATTTACATTATATCTTATGTGAAAAAATGATTCGCCATTCGTACAAATCGCCATTCGACATGCCTCCTGGAACGAATTGTGTACGAATAGCGGGGTTCCACTGTATATCAACTTGTAAAATAAAAAAGGATAAAAAGCAAAAAAAGAAATCTACCTCCACTCCTACTGTGAACCCAGCATCTGCCAAGACATCTCTCATTTCTTGGTAGGTTGGGTTTTCGACACACTGCAAAGCAATTATAAAATTAATAAATGAAATTTCTAGATAGTTATTTCTGCCAATTTTAATAAGAATTTAAATTCTAAAAAGATTTTTTTTTTTTGTGAATTTAGCTTAAAAGTGAGAGTTTAAATTTTCAAGATTATATTCCTCCTGTTTCATTAGTTCAAAGTATCTTCTTCTTTTCATTAAAGCAACTCTGCTTATTTTTCTTTGTTGACTTAATAAATGACCTGCCCAAGGTGAAAATAACGTTGTTATAATATTACAAAGTTTTAGCTTATGCTGCAGGAACAAGAGTTCTCCCCTCAAAAAAAATGTATGGAGAGATAGCAAAAATGGAACTAAAGCTGAACCAAATGACAAAACATTATTAAAAATAAACTAAAAGATAGAAAGATAAATGCACCATATCACAAAAAGAAATGTAAAAACTCCTTCAATTAAAATTACAAGAAAAATTGATTTTCAAAGAAAATGTTTAATCCCAGCTATAAAAAAATTTTGAAAACATAAAAATAATTATCTG